>CAJVGC010000060.1:49495528-49633671 GCA_910822075.1 Senecio squalidus
GATCTTCTTCTTCGGGAGGGATAGGTGGGTACAATGATGGCGGGTTGTAATCGGTCCAACCACTCGAGGAGCCGGGAACATTCCGGTGATATTGGGTCTGTGTCAGATATTCCCATGTGGACTGGTACCTCTCCATGTGGTACTGAGTGTATTCCCCGACCCGGTTTACCTCACGTCGTGTCCTATCAACATCCCGCCGTATGTGAGACATGTCACTCCGCGTCTCATCCATCACTCTCCTCGAATTATCCATCTGTCTCCCAATACGAAACACTTCATCCATCATTAGTTGGTAGTCAAATAGGGCAGTGGGTGGAGGTGGTTGTTGTGACGATGATCCCTCAATATACCCAACATGTGCTTCCCGTTCACCCTCCTCTTCTCCTTCTTCATCTTCTCCTTCTTCATCGCTTCCATCTTCCTCGGGTTGTGCAAAACTCCCATGTGTGTTAACCGCATGACCCTTCTTCAAATCGGCCTTTGTGATAAGTTTCCAACCAATTTCTCGTGTTAACCCCCTCAAGTTTGCATTCGTGATAAGACCCAAATTCCTAGCGATGCGGGTTATGAAGTGACCGCAAAGCATTGGGCCGTTTGCTTTCCTACTCGAACCCTTGTCATTCATATACTTCAAAAGGGCCCATGGCAAATAGACGAACCGTGTAGGATCCCTTTGTGCAAAGTGGTGTAACATCCATAAGTCTTCCTTATACACCTTGTCATGGTGGGTGGATCTGTGATTGAATGAATAACTGAGCGCCTTTTGTAACAATCGGAGCATCGGAGAACTTATATCGGTGGCCTTGCTAGTGGTCTTGTAATTTCCCTTCCCGGATAATTGCATCCACACATTTTCTCGATCAGCATATACTTCCTCATAATTCCAACTTCCTTGCCCTGCATACCGAGACATATTAGAATTTTCGAATTCTGGAATGGTAAGCAAATCTGTCAAGACCCCAAATTGAGCGACCGTGATCCGATGCTCCTTTCCTCCCAAACGAAACTTAACCATTCTTGCATGGAAAACTTCAACCCATTCGGATGGCGGTTTATCCACCTCCAAACTGGAGTAAAACTCCAAACACCATTCGCGATATACGGGTTCCCGCACATCAAAAGCTCGTTTCCAAATTGGGATATCCCATGCTTCCCCATCTCTTATTAATCTAGTCACGAAGTACGACTCTAGCTCATTAGTAATTCCCAATCGAGTAATTAGGTCCCAATCTAAAAATCTCGGCGGAACGATGGGTTTGGCTTGGAGAATCGCCAATTGGTTGTTGAGTTGGATTTTCCTATTCGAGTTACACCCGGGCCACTTCAACCACCCGTATGTCTCGGGCTTCATCATTTCAGATTCAACATTAGGCTTGTAAACACGACGGGTTTCATAAACCTCTTCCTCTTCAACGTCCGCCACTGCTCTACGTTTCCCCTACACACACAAAACAATAATAACAATGTACAACAAAAAGGTTAGAATCAAACAAAACGAAATAAATTTTTTTTTTTTTTTTTTTTAGCCACGGATCCCGGAATGCGCTGCATTCGGCAAATTGGCGGCGCATTCCGGTGGTTTACAGCAATGGTGTTGCCTGAAAATTTTGAAAACCAAATTTACCGAATCTAAATAGCAAAATACACTAGATGGAGCCTAATTAACCTTAATACTAAGCTAATTGACAAATGGAAACCTAATTAAGCTTAAACCTAAGTTTTTCCCCAAATTAATGAAAATATATGAACCCTAATTAAAATTGCAAAAATTAAGAATTAAACGATGTTAGAAACACATACCGACTTCCCCATGAAGTTAATTGAAAGATTTGCTTTAAGATTTGTGGTGGGAAAGGATGAAATCGCCTATGTGTTGGTGTGGTCACCGTTTAAGAAAAAAAAACTAATGCGTTATGTGTTATCTAAGAATGCGCTACATAAGGCAGTATATGACCGAGAATGCGCCACATAGAGCATGCATGGAGGCACATTCGAACCTCAGTAGCTGAAACATTGGAATTTTTTTTTTTTTTTTTCTTCTAAGTTACTTAAACTTACTAAAACTAATAAAAACAATAAGAAAACGAAAGAGAAAGTAAAAGAGAAAGTAAAAGATACAACAAACCGGGGTTTATCCCGAAGATGCTCGTTTTTGGCTCGAGTCACTAGCTTGACTCCTCGTTGTGCCTTTAAACTAGAATGGGTAGAACCCATCCTCCATGGTCATGCCATTCTCTTCGTCCTCCTCTAAGTACAATTTAACCCTTTGCCCATTCACAATAAACGACCCTCCATCGTCCGTTTCTAACTCCAAGTAACCTCCCGAGAAAACCCGTCTCACTAAATAAGGACCCGTCCACTTGGATTTCAACTTTGGTGCTTTGAACTTGTATTTGGATTGAAACAAAAGTACTTTATCCCCCTCTTTAAACTCTTTGCGCCGGATTTTCAAATCATGGACCATTTTCGTCCTCGCCTTGTAGAGAGTTGAATTCTCGTAAGCATTCCATCGCAACTCATCTAGCTCGTGTAGCTGCAAAAACCGGGTCTCCCCACTTGCTATTAAGTCGGTGCTACACTCCCTTAGTGCCCAATATGCCTTGTGCTCGATCTCCATAGGCAAATGACATGTCTTCCCATATAGCAACTTGAACGGAGTAGTACCAATCGGGGTCTTGTAAGCGGTTCTAAACGCCCACAATGCTTCATCCAACTTCTTTGACCAAAGTGACGGGTTATTGTGCACCGTCTTCTCCAATATACGCTTAATGGCCCGATTGGTGTTTTCGACTTGCCCACTTGTTTGGGGGTGGTAGGAAGTCGAAAATCGATGTTGTACCCCGTATCGTTTCAGCACCTTCTCCATTTGGGAATTTGCAAAATGACTCCCTCTATCACTAATCAACGCCTTTGGCATGCCGAACCTACAAAACAAACTTCTCAAGAAGTCAATAACCACATTTGCATTGTTAGTGGGTAGAGCTTTTGCCTCGACCCATTTGGACACATAATCCTCCGCCACTAGGATGTAAATATTCCGATTAGATGGTTTAAAGGGTCCCATAAAATCGATGCCCCATATGTCGAACACCTTGCATACTTGGATGCTTTGTTGTGGCATTTCATCCCGTCTTGTAACCGTTCCTTGCCTTTGGCAAGAATCACACGTCCGAACCAAAGTATGCGTTTCCTTGAAAATTGAAGGCCAGTAAAACCCCGCATCAAACACTTTCTTGCCCGTCACCGATGGTCCATAGTGTCCCCCCGTTGGGCCATGGTGACACTCGTCAAGAATCTTCCTTGTTTCGCCTCCATAAACACACCTCCGTACCATACCATCGGCACACATTCTGAACAAATACGGTTCCTCCCAAAAATAGTATTTAGCATCCGAGTATAGCTTTTTCCTCTGTTGATAACTCAGCTCCCTACTAATAACTCCTCCCGCCAAGTAATTAGCTATATCGGCATACCAAGGTCCCCGTTCACCATCTACCCTTCCAACAAATGCTAGTCGCTCATCCGGAAAGGTGTCTCTAATCTCCTCTTCATTCAACTCTCCAAGACTCGGGTTTTCCAAACGGCTCAAGTGATCCGCCGCCACATTTTCTCGACCCCTTTTATCTTGGATTTCAACACCAAACTCTTGCAATAACAAAATCCACCGAATCAATCGCGGTTTAGCATCTAACTTGGAAAACAAAAACTTCAATGCCGAATGGTCCGTGAATACCACTGTTTTACTCAACACCAAATAAGACCGAAACTTGTCAAAAGCGAAAACCACAGCTAGTAATTCCTTCTCGGTGGTAGTGTAATTCTGTTGAGCTTCGTTTAAAGTTTTGCTTGCAAAGTAAATAGGCCGAAAATGATTCTCAATCCTTTGCCTCCCCTACCGCATAATGCTAGCATCACACATCAACTCAAATGGCAAATCCCAATTCGGTGATACTAAATGGGCGTATTCGTCAATCTTTCCTTCAACAACTCAAAAGCTTCCATACAATCCCCCGAGAACTCAAATTTCGTGTCTTTCTCTAGCAACCTAGTCATCGGCCTATTGATCTTCGAAAAATCCTTGATGAAGCGCCTATAGAAACCCGCATGTCCTAAAAAACTCCTAACCGCTTTCTCATTCGTTGGTGGTGGCAATTTCGATATCACCTCTATTTTAGCTCTATCGACCTCAATCCCGGCTCTCGAAATCTTATGCCCCAAAATGATCCCTTCCTTCACCATAAAATGGCACTTTTCCCAATTAAGTACCAAATTTGTTTCCTCGCATCGGGTCAACATCCTATCCAAATTCTTAAGACACCCCTCAAAAGAATTCCCGTAAACTGAAAATTCATCCATAAACACTTCCATCGAATTCTCGATCATATCTTGAAAAATCGCCATCATGCACCTTTGAAAAGTCCCCGGTGCATTACACAATCCAAACGGCATTCTTCGATAAGCAAATGTTCCGAACGGGCAAGTAAATGTTGTTTTCTCTTGGTCCTCGGGGTCAATTGGAATTTGAAAATAACCCGAGAAGCCATCGAGAAAACAGTAAAATTCATTCTCGGCCAACCGTTCGATCATTTGGTCCATGAAAGGTAAAGGGAAATGATCTTTCCTCATCGCTTCATTCAACCTCCTATAATCAATACATACCCTCCATCCCGTCACCGTTCTAGTAGGGACCAACTCATTCTTCTCGTTAAGCACAATTGTCATCCCCCCTTTCTTAGGTACACAATGGACCGGACTAACCCAGGGCTATCCGATATCGGGTAGATGATTCCTGCATCCAAGAGTTTAACCACTTCCTTCTTGACCACATCTTGCATGTTCGGGTTTAGTCTCCGTTGTCGTTGAACAACGGGTTTTACATTATCCAAAAAAATTATTTTGTGTTTACAAAAATCCGAACTAATCCCCGGAATATCCGAGATGCGCCAAGCGAAAGCCTTTTTATGGCTTTTAAGGACCGTTAGTAATTTGACTTTCTCGTCTTCCAAAAGTGAAGACGAGATTATAATGGGAAGACTAGAATTACCCTCTAAGAATGCATACTCGAGGTGGTTGGGTAATTGTTTTAGCTCCAAGTCTTTCGGGGGATCTTCAATGGAAGTTTTAATCCTCTCCCCATCATCCATTACCAACTCTTGCACTTCGTCCGAACTCTTCTCTTCATTCTCCTCTTTCCCAATAGCATTCAACATTTCCATTTCCGCTTCTTCCTCCAAGATGCCTTCCCAATCTAAATCATAATCTGCATCATCTATGACATCAATTCTAAACCAAGATTCGTCAGTTGAATAAGAATGTTTCATAGCTTGATTTTGAGAAAATGTGGCTCTTTCGTTACCCAAACCCAATGAAATTTCCGTATCCCTAACACGGATGATAGCATCCGCGGTATTTAGAAAAGGTCTTCCTAAGATGAGAGGAACTTTTTCATCCTCCTCCATCTCAAGAATTAGAAAATCTACCGGATATAAAAATTCTCCAACCCGTATAAGCATATTTTCCCCAATACCCAATGGATATTGATAAGATCGGTCGGCCAATCTTATGCTCATGCGGGTTGGTGTTAAAGAACCCGAGGAAGTTTAGTGTAAATAGAGTTAGGCATTAAATTAATGCTTGCCCCTAGATCCGCTAATGCACTAAAAGTAAAATATCATTAACGTGCAACTGAGTAAGAAACTTCCTGGGTCTTCAAGTTTGGGTGGGATCGATCTCTTCACAATGGCCGAGCATTCGCATTAAGGAACGCGGTTATCTTCTCCATGTGATCTCATTTCCCGCTTACTAACTCCTTCATGAACTTGGCATAGTTGGGCATACCTGAAATGAGATCAACTAAAGGAACGTTAATTTTAACGGTTTTCATCAATTCAATAAACTTTTGTTCCCTTTTTTTCTCCTTCCTAAGCCGTTGCGGATATGGAATATGCGGCTTATATGCTCCCTTAACTTCAATGTCAAGCTTCTTTTCTTTGTTAGGAACCATTGGTTCCTTCCCGGGTCGAGATTCCATTTCAATCTCTTCTCCATCTTCAGAATCGCTGTCAACTCGCTCCATGCGGCGCATTCCCAAGGTCCGGAGTCGCATCAGGTAAAGCATTCACAATTGGATCAGCCACAGATGTTGGAATGCGGCGCATTCCTCCTGAATGCGGCGCATTCCCTTCAGTTACAGCACCGCTTTGATTTTTCTTCCTGTTCAGCTCATTTTCTCCACTTCCCCCATACTTAAAACCCGACCTAGTCTCAATAGCATTCACATGTTCATCCCGGTTATTCGGTGGTATGTATCTTGACCCCTTGACTCGATGATCCTCCATTGTTGTTTTGGTTTGGTCTCGGGTTGGGTTGAGTTGAACTAGCCATTTGACCGTTGGTCGGGTTTGAAAATCTCTCGTTTAGCCTCTCAAATTTCCGCTCTAGATCTTGCATATTTGCTTGAGTGTTCCTCTGATTTTGTTCGAGTTTCACGTTAAATCCCTTCATCGAGTTTGCCAACAAGTCATTGGTCGCCTTTTGTGTATACACAAAATCTTTCATCATCTCCGTGAAACTTGATTCTTCATTTCCCTCTCTCGGTTTTGATTGGTTGGGTTGAAAGCGTGCCTCATTTCTATTGCCCCGATTCTGATTACCATACCCACCATTTCCTCCTTCTTGCGAACGGTTTTGGTAATTACTACGGTTTTGGTAACCGTAGTTGGCATAGTTTACATCCTCGGTTTTCGGCTCACAATCTTCCGTGTAATAAGGTCCTCCACATTTCCCGCAGCCATTCCTAACCAAATGGACATCCTTTTCCAAACGTCCCATCCTATTCTTCATCTCATCACCCAAGATTAATCTCGTTCACAACTTCATTATTATCACTACTACTTCCTGATTCACAGTTCCCCGTACTCTTCTGTTTCCTACTAACCCGGGTCCCTAGCAATTCTAGCTTTGACTTGATCTTCCATCATTCTATGAGCCTCATTTGGTGACTTATACAAAAACTACCACCACCCGCCAAATCCAAGTCGTGTTGAGAACGACTATCCAAACTGTAATAGAATATGTCTATTACTTCCTCTCGATCCAAATCATGTCCATGACAATTTCTTAACAAACTCTTTAAGTCTAACCCAAGCATCCGTAATGGTCTCATTATCCCATTGTTGAAAAGACCTTATTTGGTTCAGCAGCTTCCTACGTAAAATGGGTGGAAAGAATCTCGTCACAAAATTTCTCTCATAGCTTCCCAACTCTCGATTGAACCCGGTTCTAGCTCGTTGAACCATGTTTTCGCCCTCCCCCGTTAGAGACGGAGGGAATAAAACTCAACATAATACCTTCCTCATGACCTGCTCCATATCGGAACATTTTACATGTTTCCATGAAGCTTATGCGGGTCAGCCTTAAAATGTCCGTCAAATGTGCTATCTTGAATCATTTTGAGGTGATGACCTTTAACGGAAAGTCATCCCCAAATCCGGTGCAACAATAGCCGACCCATTCGTGGGTGGTACTATCCGGTTCCTATTGATCATCGGTATGTCAAAAGGATTGGGTGGGTTGTTGTTGATTAAAGGTCCGCCTCCTTCTCCGTTTTCTGCTATTTCTTCTTCAAATACTATTTCCATTTCCTCCTCGGAAGATTCGTTTTCACTATAAGCAAATGCTGCTCCTAATCCTTTTCGTCTCAAAAGTCTTTCCGGGTCAGATAACGGGTTGTTTACTTGCTTCCCTTGGGACCTCGTAAACATCCACTAACAATAACCTGAAAATCACAACGCAACAAACAAACACCCGTTGAAAAATATCCAAACAAGTAAACAAACAAAACTAAAATCTCAACTAAATCAAGTCCCCGGCAGCGGCGCCCAAAAACTTGATGTGAAAAAATCTCGTTACCGAAAATAAACTTTTACTAGATTACTACACGGGCAGTGTACCCTTGTCCGTTGTAAAATAGTATAGGTAAATATCGGGTTCGAACACAGGGACTATTCTATAATCGAGAATTTTAGTTATTTGATAATAACAAGTAACAAGTAACAATTTGAGTTTTAGTCTTAAGAAGACTTGATTATACTAACGATAAAAAAAATAGATGTTAGTTTAGGTTAGTGCAAAAGAGCTAAAATAGGGCTTTATATGACCATGAAGGTGGACTAATTGAGCATTATGGTAGAATATGGGATTATAAGAATGTTGTTTTGGAATCAAATCTTGGTGCTACATGTCATCTCAATGTGAAGAGCTAGATGATGGGAATATATACTTCAATAGTATATACATGTGTTTCACAAGGGATCAATATTGATGATGGATGGTTGGTTGTAGGAGAGTAATAGGGCTTGATGGTTAGTTCTTAAAGGGACATATAGGGAGAGAGTTTGCTAGTTTCAATGGGTAGAGATGCTAATAACCAGATGTTCCCAATTGCACGGGCTGTTGTTTGGTATAGAAAAAGGACAATGGTTGTGGTTTATTAAGTTGTTAAGACATGATCTAAAACTAGGACACAGAGGATCTGTACAATCCTATCAGATGGTCACAAGGTAACTATAATATAACATGGTTCACCCGACTTAAACTCAACTCGGGTAGTTTGGTTCACCCGACTTAAACTTAACTCTGGTGAACTTCATTTAGCTCGGGTGAAATTCACCGACTAAAAGTCTTAATGTTCTAGTATATTGTATATTTAGTTCGTGGTTGTGTTTGTCTTCTACCAAAGGCCAAACAAAGAAGCATATATTGGGCAATGTAGTCAAAAGAATCTTGTATTTTTCATAGGAAATCCTACAAATTTAACTTCACATCTATCAAACCCCATAAGACTTAAGCATGCCAAGAATGTCATAGTTGTATTTTCATATCACACTAATATTACGCTCAACTCAATCAAATTTAGAACACTAACTGCAATAGTAATGTGAAATTGTTTGCCTATAAAATGATGCATTGCAGATTTTTTTCATGCCATACTCAATCAATTATCAAGAAAACAAAAGATGTCTACTGAATCAAATGGTGTTGTTCTTGTGCTCTCAAAGGACTCTAGTGATTCAGATGGTGTAGCATTGAACTAAACTGATGATAAAAGTGGTGCTGACGAAGGACCCTCAGTTTGTAGTGTCCTTGGATAGGTCCAAATTTGAAAGGGGAGCTGTGGTAGGTATGGTTGTTTTATTCTTATACATGTTAATGAAAAAAGTAAACTTATAATGGTTTGTAATAACCTCTTGCAGACTATTCCAGCTCCATTTGTAAGGGAAAACAACCTCACTGTCTTTACATATTGCATTGTAATCTTCACTGACCATGATGACAGAAGGTGTTTTGATCTTGTGAAACATGATGATCCTAGGAGGGCACATCTACCACCCAACCCCATATAACCATCAAGGGTGATTAGAAGGTGTTCAAGAAGGCTAATGGGCTACTCTATGGTTTTCCTCTGTTGTTCACCATGTCACCTAAGAATCTAGGTTCAAGGGTCACTTTCAGGGTTGAAGAAGTTTGAATAGGACTCATCACGTTGTCCTATGTTGGCCACTAATGTTTGTGTACTTCCTTCCCCTGTTTTCATGTAGAAGTTTCATGTAGGGTATGTATGTTTCAATAGGATTATTTGTGTATCCTCTCATGTTAATGAGAGGTATAAATAAAGTGGCATTTTCTAGTAATATTTTGTGCACAAAATATGGAGTATCATACAAACAACATACTTAAACATCATCTCATTAAAACAACAAACGTACAATGCACTAATCAAGAAGATAAACATGAAAATTGCTAAAAAAAACAGCTACATAAGGCAAATTTCTTAAAAACTTTTACATTGGACTATGATTTTTTTAGTTCTAGTTGCAAATGATAACCTCATTTGTGTTTGACTTGTACAAGTCAAACTCACACTCCAAACTGTGTAAAATTTCGGCCCTTTGTCTTCACTGAATATTTCTTGCCTATCTCTTGATGACCATTCATGTATAGTTCGTACATTATCTCCCTGTATTTTTGATTATGTAACGGAGGATCAAACCAATAGAATGATTTACATTGTCTTCCATTTGACTGTTTTCCAAAGAAGAAAAGAGTCAGATTCTTACCAATGAAAACAAACAACCCATAAAACCCATAAATGTTAAACGGAGATTCTTACCAATGAATTTTGGGCAACCCATAAACCTCCTTGTCGAATTGCTCAAAGGTCCATGACGTACGCATCTTTAAACGTTTCTTACAATCACAATTTTTGGGAATTTGTCGATTGAAATCAGATGTCGAAGAAGACATGATGGAATTGGACGATTGAAATCAAATTTGGGGTTTTTGGGGAATTTCGGGATTTTGGGTTATGTATTATGAAAATAGGGATTTAGGTTAGATGATTAGGGTTCTAGTTTGGAACTTGGGATTTAGGGTTGAATGAGTCTTGCTGATTAGGATGTCATATTGTCAAAAATGGTGACGTGGTTGTCCCGGTCAGCTAATAAGTAGTAACAAGTTAACATTTGTTGGATTCAATAGGTCAAAACTTGGTTAGTTGATTATAAAGGTCATTTCATAAGTACGTTTATTATAAAGCTACAAAATTTTAACCTTAACCCTATATGATACATGAATTTTGATGCATATTTCATTTTCATTTTTTGTGGAAGCCTAATAAGTTATGGTGTTTAGCAAAAAGACAAAAGAAACTTATTAAAAGGACTACTATTATGTAAAGTTCGTGCATAATATTGCTCGAATGTAGAACTAGGATAAAGAAAAAAAGAATGATTGTTGATATGGATGAAGTTCACTAAGGGAGTCTATGTGAGCTTATTTTTTAGGCATAAGTTTATATTCTATAATTAACTTATTATTTATATAATATAAATTTTTAAATTTTTATAATGTGTCTGGAATAGCTTATGAGTTTATTTCCTTATGACAAGAAAAAAATATTTGATAAACCCATAAGCCACATAAAAGAAGTTTATGAAAACCGCCTTATATAAACTCATAAGTCTAAGCTAATAAGCTCAAAGAAACACCTAAAATGAGCTTATCTCTTTTACGTAACCTAATAAGCTTACAAGCCTCTTCTATAAGATAAAATAAACACCCTCTAATTGGTATATAATTGGTATATGGACTAATTCATTTTCTGAAAAACAAGTCTCTCGATTCTTGAAAAAGTAGGGTTTAATTATGAGTGTTGGGATTAACACAAGTCTTTAAACTCACCCCATATTCCATGTGAGTCAGTTGACTTCGATTAGACCAGACCAACCCAGAGAGAGCAAAGGTCAAGAAGATTTGACAACACAGAGTGGAAATGGTCCAAGTGATCCCAGGTTGGTCAAAGTGAAAAAGAAGAAAATGGTAGAGAAACTCAGCAAAATTAGCTAATTCGAGCTGGAACACAACACCTCGATCAAACTATAAACAATTCCACAACTTCTATAATTAGTTAATGTGTGTTGGTGTTCTGACAAAATCTAACATCCCAATCCATTCATGAGTCTCGATTCCATTCCATGTATCAAACATTTGTCATTATTTTCTAATTTACTTTTCAATTTTAAACTTGTACAAACTATAAGTTTATTTCAATTGAAAAAGCATACACGTGGTAATACAAAAAGACAATTCTCTAAGAGCACCCGGAGTGATAATGAGTGACAATGTGGGTTGTGTGGGTTGTGGGGAAAAAGTTGCTGACGTGACAGTGAGAATGAGGATTGTGAGATTTTGAGTGGTATGATAATGAGGGTTGTGGAGGTTGTGGGAGTTGTGGGACCCGATTTTTTATTTTTATTTTTTTTCTTAAAACATTTATATAAAAGATTTAATTATAATACAAAACAAAAATATAATAATTAAAAAGACATTATATTAAATTAAAAACTAATACATATGTTTTAAAATAAAAGCTAATCTTAGAAAAAATTGAAAATAAATCAAAGTTACAAATACAAAAACTTTAGGATAAATAATAAAAACACAAAAAAAATTTAGGACAAAATTATAAATAAAAATAAGGACTAAATTGCAAATAGGAAAAAGAGAAACCTAAAAATGAAAATACATCATAAAACCTACCCAAACATCCATTTCACCAAACCTAAAAATGAGAATATCAAACCTGCAAAAACGAAATTGAAATCAAAACAATCAATAGAAATCAAAACAAAATCAAATTATTTATAAATCTTACAAGTTATTAGAGAAAAGAAAAGAAAGAAAAAAAAAAAAAAAACATCACAACGCTCGTTAGCCGGATAACGAGGTGCGATAACGAGATCGACAACGGAGGTGGGCGGAGTGGGACAACGAGGAAAGCCTCGTTGTGGTGGAGAATTTGATTCACAACGGAGTGACAAAATGACCACCTCCGTGTGCTCTAAAGTTATTAATTTTGATGGGCTTACCAAACCCCAAAAATTAGGCCTATACTATAGGGCTTCAACTCAATCCATCTCCAAATATCAATGCCCAATAACAAAACGACACCGTTTTTAAAGCCTTCAAAAACCCATCTACACCCAAAAAAAAATCAACTAAAACCTTCAAATCGAAACCCTAACCAAACCAAATCACGGATCATGGACACCGAAGAAGAATTTTCCGGCGAGATCTACTCCAACGGTGACGACTCTCAGTCGGAACAGAAGCAACGGCGACCGATTATCAGCGGCGAACAGCTCGATATCGAAGCCTACGCCGGCTTATACACTGGGCGTACTAAAATATCGAGGTTGATATTTATTGCTGGTAAATGTGGTAATGTTACGATGCAGTTGGAGGCGCTTAGGATGGCGTATGATGAAATTAAGAAAGGAGAGAATACACAGGTGTATAGAGAAGTTGTGCAGAAGATTGATGGAAGGTTAGGTCCGAGTTATGGTTTGGATATGGCGTGGATGGATGCGGTTGATCGCAGAGCGGATCAGAGGAAGGAGAAGCTTCAGAATGAACTTAATGCTTACAGAGTAATACTTATATGCTATTTTCTTATTTCAATTTTATTGTAAATTTGCTTCTACGATGTTAGGCTAAAATTAGAACGCCTACAACTTGTTGAAGGTTATTAATTGATGATGGAATTAGGGGTTTAGTAGAGCGTATAATAAAATTAGAAACCGTTGAATGGTAGTAATTGATATGGATTGAATGTGCGTGAAGTTATAAATAGGTACAAGTTCGTAAGGGAATTGAGCAACTTATACGTTACAAGGATCATTTGGATTTTGGGATCCTTTTGTGGCTGTTAGAGATTTGTTTGGAGACGGAGACTGTAGAAGATAGGAAATTGTAACCCCTACTGAATAATAGTTATAATATATAAATCATAACGGCTGAATGGTAGATGTAATTTTGGTTTTTTGATTAAAATATAACACCAAGTCAACGTGAGGGTTTTGTAGCAACTTCTGTTTTGAATATATTGATTGACGATGCTTCCCTAGTTAGGATGAAAGAATTAACTTGAAAATATACTTTCAACTTTTACTTTATAAAATCTGTAGCTGTGCTGGAGAAACTCTTCGTGCTGCTATACGTTTCATGTCAAGTGAAATTAAGTATTTATCTTAGATATCTTTATCTGTGTATAGTAGATTTTGACAATTCAGTAACAAAATAATGCTATGTGATTTTGATGGCTGTCTTTCTTTGAGATTTCTTTGGTACTCTGAACAGTGAATATATGTTTATGTATGCCGTTGGCTAATAATACTTTATTGCTACAGACAAATTTGATTAAAGAGAGCATAAGGATGGGATACAATGACTTTGGTGACTTCTACTATGCCCATGGTGCACTTGGGGATGCGTTCAAGAATTATGTTCGCACTCGTGATTATTGCACAAATGCAAAGCACATCATACATATGTGCTTGAATGCAATTTTGGTCAGTATTGAGATGGGCCAGTTCGCTCATGTTACAAGCTATGTCAGTAAAGCCGAGCAAAACAAAAATGACAAAAATGACCTAGATTCCCTCACAGTTGCAAAACTAAACTGTGCTGCTGGACTCGCTCATCTAGAGTCCAAGAAGTACAAGCATGCAGCTCGAAAGGTTAATTTTTTTACATTTTATTTATAATGCTATTTGCATAGTTACCCTTTATAGTTTATCAATGGTTGTTACAATTTGATAATAACATCATTAATGTCTTCACAGTTCTTGGAAGTAGCTCCAGAATTGGGAAACAACTACTCAGAAGTAATCGCTGCTCAAGATGTTGCAACGTACGGTGGACTTTGTGCCCTTGCCAGTTTTGACCGTGCAGAGCTAAAGGCAATATTATCTTTTATAGCTTATTACTCTTCCTCTGACTAGTTAATAATGGTATTAGGCTTTATATATAATTCTAACAAGATGCTCTCAATTGGCAGGCAAAAGTAATAGACAATATCAACTTTCGTAACTTCTTAGAGTTGGTGCCCGAAGTGAGGGAGCTAATCCATGATTTCTATTCAAGGTGTTTATATATGATTTATAACATCTGATTATTATTGTTCTATTTTTTTCAAGCTATCTTATAAAAACTTTGAGATATATTTTTTAAAAAATTTTATTTTTTGAATTAAAGAAATTATTACCTTCTGTTGCTGCAGCCACTATGCTTCTTGTTTGGACTACCTTGGGAACCTTAAAGCCAATCTGTTACTCGATATTCATTTGCATGACCATGTGGAGATGCTTTATACTCAAATCCGTAACAAAGCCCTCATCCAGTATACTCATCCGTTTGTATCTGTTGATCTAAACATGATGGCAAATGCTTTCAAAACCACTGTAGCCGGGCTACAAAAAGAACTTGAGGTTCTAATTACAGACAACCAAATTCAGGTACTCTATTGTAACTCATAATTTAAATGCATCTAATTTTATCTACGAAATAATGTAGCTTCTTTAACCCAGCAGCCTCAAAGTCAGTGGCAATGAAGTGGTTACTAAGTTAGTAACCTTGTTAAAGAATTTCTTTTCTATAAATGTTGATTATACCCTATCGTTTATCTTTATGTATTAAGTGGCCTTTGTCTAGTGGCATAAACTTCTGAGGCATGCTAGGATGAATAATCAGCTGATAACACAATTAAATAGTCGCAGATTTGTAGGAAACAAAATATCTAGGGCACAGTTCATGTGGTTCAACAATTTGCCTACACCTTAAAATATGCTAGGATTCTAGTCACCTTTTAAATATGTCGATATATCAAAAAGTACGGGGTAGTTTCTTCTGAACTAAGAATTCAGACAGAAGGATTATGCATTTTTGGCTGTTCTATAAGACTATAAGCGTATTATTAAGTGATAACAGATAATTGATATTGCATGGTGTTTCAGAAGCATCCAACTTTGCTATACTGGCTTCATCCCTCTCTGTCTTCTTCTTTTTGGGTTCATATTTTAAACTCGTAATCATCAACATTAAAGTGTAGTACATGGTTTTGAAAATAACCAGCGTTCTTGTTAAAGGCCAAAAGTCGACAAATAAATAAAAGCACTTTGCAATAATGGGTATATATTTGACAAACTGTGGGAATGTTATTGTGTGACCACACAAATCACCATATGTGATACTTTTTGTCCGAAACTTTTTGTTCTTATGTCATGTAAAAATGAATGCTCATCTCTATCTCATAGTAGAAAGGAGAATATACTCGGGTTTTGCTGGTTGGGCAAAGGGGTCAAAACATTTTTGGTCTAAAATGGGTCATTATGGGCAAACATATTATGTGCGGTTTAAAATTTGATTGAAACCATTTAGGAGGTTGTCTGCAGTAAAAATAGACTTTAGGTGATTTTCAGCCTCATACAGTCATCCCATTCCACTCTTTTCGACCCATACAAACTAGGAAATAGGTTTTTTGCATTACGATTGTTGCTAACATATACAGACAGGAAACAAAATACCAAGCTTATATACAATGTTTAATCCATCACACCATGTTCTTGCAGGCTCGAATTGACTCGCACAACAAAATTCTGTACGCTCGCCATGCAGATCAAAGGAATGCCACTTTCCAACGAGTGTTGCAGACTGGGGTTGAATTTGATCGAGATGTTAGGGCCATGTTGCTGAGGGCAAATCTTCTCAAGCATGAATTCAACCTCAGAGCATCGAGAAAGATCTAAAACCTTATAATTAGACAGACATGTTTTTTTTGGGGGGCAATATCGTAACATTATGCAAATTCGTGTTTGGTTTTAGGGTTCTTGTTTTTTTATTATGTTAATACTGTGTAAAGAAACAAGAAGAGGTAGATTTTGGGTTTCTTGGATATGACTTATGTGTTGCATGATCCGAGGCTAAGAGTGCTGTTTATATATTTAGATTGAATTTGCAGCATTTTTAAGCTTGTTATGATTTATGAATGAATGCCCTAAGTTTGGTATAAGCTTGTTCAGTTCTTCGGTTTTAGGGTTCTCAAATATAATGCGACTTGATTAATAGTACTGAATATAAAAGAATACAATTTATTCGTAAGTTTGCAAAGTGCCCTATTTAATTTTAAACACGAGTTATTTCTTTCCATTTATTGTTTGTTGTCAAGCAAGTCCTTATAAATGTATGATTTATGAAAAATAATGAATGTTTTAATGAATGTATAAATAAACTATGTTTTGTTCAATATACGTGCTATTTTTTTTTTTAACTAAATCAATTTTGTTATCGGATATTTGTGGTAAACTGCCAACCTCCTTGATCAAGTAGCCCGTTTTACTTGTTACTTTCTCATCTAAACATTTATCTTCCGGAGATCATAAAGATAGTCTTATTGACGGTGTATAAAAATTTTAAACATTGTTTTGTTTGGTGATATATTAATAAATCTTCCCGTATTTTTAAGATTTTATCTTTAATTCATGAACGTTCAACCAATTTAAACGTGTAATAATTCCAATTTAAACGTGTAATAATTTGTAAATCACAATTCATAAAATTATGGTTATCATAACCTTTATTTTATTTTTTTAAGTATTAATGTGCAATTGCATCATGGATTCACATTTGATGTCATGGAAATGATTTACATCAATTCACCATTTTACTAAATAGTTGGAGATGGTCTTCAAATTATTTATAAATCAAAGTCTAAATAATTTCAACCTGATAAGTTTAACAGGAGTTCCAAACAAACTACATGTTAACAAGCGGAGAAACCGGTTTTATAATAAATCCCTTTTAATGAGTTTGTATGGAACAATTGCGGCTAGTACTATACAAACTCCTGATTTTATATATATATATATATATATATATATATATATATATATATATATATATATATATATATATATATATATATATATATATAGGAGTAGGATCAAATAAAAAGGGTTTTAAAATAGGAAGGATAGGAAGGAGTGTGAGGGTGACATGTGGCTTTTTTTTTTTTTTTTTTTTTTTTAATTTTTTTTTTTAATAATAATAAAATATTTTTTTAATAAAAAAAAAAAAAAATTAATAAAAAAAATAAATAAATTCGGGGAAAAAAAGAAATTCGGGGGAAAAAAAAAAGTTTGAAAATTTTTCCGATAACGTAATCATTTTCGTGCACAAGTTTTGAATTTATGTACACGAAAAAGTGATGCACCAACTAAAAAAGTGATTTTTGGTGCATTATTTTATAAAAAAATGACAATTTTAGTGTATCATTTTACAAATAAAGTGATTTTTGGTGTATGTATTCGTTTAAAAAAGATTTTTCGTACATCACTTTTTGAAAAAATGAATTCTTGTGCATCAGTTTTGTCAATTTTTTCGTGCATAAGTTTTTCCGAGCCAAATTTTTTTTTTTCACCCAAAATTTTTTTATTTTTTTATTTTTTTTTTATTAAAAATATTTTTTTTTAATAAAAATATTATTTTTTATTAAAAAAAAGAATTTTCAAATTGCCACATGTCATCACCACAATCCTTCCTATTCTTTTTATTTTAAAAACTTTTTACAATAACCCACCCCTATATATATATATATATATATATATATATATATATATATATATATATATATATATATATATGGGAGGGTTCTTGTAAAAAGTCTTATATATGTAAAAAGTGGAGGAAGCATTCTAGTAGTGACATGTGGCAACTTTGGAAAAAAAAATTATTTTTTTTATTTTTTTAATAAAAAATATTTAAAAAAAAAATCGAAATTTTTTTTTCGAGGAAACTTTTTTTTTTGGCTCGAAAAAAGTTATGTACGAAAAAAATATGATCCACATTTATGATGCACACCTATGATGAACATTTATGTGTGGATCATAGTTGAATATTATAACTTTTTTGTGTGCAACATAATTGAATATCAAAGTTTTTTTGTGTGCATCATTAATGTGCATCATATTTTGTGTGCATCATTAATGTGCATCATATTTTTTATGTGCATCATATGGCGTAGCATATTACGTTATAAAAAAAAAATTCAATTTTTTTTCCAAAATCTTTTTTTTTTCGATATTTTTTTTTTAATAAAAAAATATTATTTTTTTATTAAAAAACTAAAAAATATATTTTTTTTAAATTTCACATAAGTTGCCACATGTCATTAGAAGAATGCTTCCTCCACCTTTTACAAATATAAGACTTTTTATTTGATCCTACTCCTATATATATATATATATATATATATATATATATATATATATATATATATATATATATATATATATATATATATATATATATATATATATATATATATATATATATATATATATATATATATATATATATATATATAATATATATATATATATAGTGAATGATTCATGCGAGAACTTTTATTTTTGCGAGAACTGCGAGAACTCTCACAAAAAGTGTTAAATCACGTTTTATTTTGTTCGTTCATATGTAAACTCTTTTAGAGATTATAAACATAAAAAACTTAAAAAAAATCATGTAAAATATCGTAAAAAATTTCGTTCATATATGAATACTCATTTTTTGAAAAAAACCGTTCACATGTGAACAATTCTAAATACGCGTAAATTCAGACAATTATTTTAATTTTTGAGTTATATTTTTACTAGATTTTTAGCATTCATAAGTTTTTACATGTAAATAGACATAATTGCATGTTAATTGACACTTTTTTCAATAGTTCTCGCCGAAAAAAGAGTTCTCGCATGAATTAGTCTATATATATATATATATATATATATATATATATATATATATATATATATATATATATATATATATATATATATATAGAGAGAGAGAGAGAGAGAGAGAGAGAGTGAATGATTCATGCGAGAACTTTTATTTTTGCGAGAACTCTCACAAAAAGTGTTAAATCACGTTTTATTTTGTTCGTTCATATGTAAACTCTTTTAGAGATTATAAACATAAAAAACTAAAAAAAATCATGTAAAATATCGTAAAAAATTTCGTTCATATATGAACACTCATTTTTTGAAAAAAACCGTTCACATGTGAACAATTCTAAATACGCGTAAATTCAGACAATAATTTTAATTTTTGAGTTATATTTTTACTAGATTTTTAGCATTCATAAATTTTTACATGTAAATAGACATAATTGCATGTTAATTGACACTTTTTTCAATAGTTCTCGCCGAAAAAAGAGTTCTCGCGTGAATTTATATATATATATATATATATATATATATATATATATATATATATATATATATATATATATATATATATATATATATATATATATATATATATATATAGAGAGAGAGAGAGAGAGAGAGAGAGAAAGAGAGAGAGATAGTGAATGATTCATGCGAGAACTTTTATTTTTGCGAGAACTCTCACAAAAAGTGTTAAATCACGTTTTATTTTGTTCGTTCATATGTAAACTCTTTTAGAGATTATAAACATAAAAAACTAAAAAAAATCATGTAAAATATTGTAAAAAATTTCGTTCATATATGAACACTCATTTTTTGAAAAAAACCGTTCACATGTGAACAATTCTAAATACGCGTAAATTCAGACAATTATTTTAATTTTTGAGTTATATTTTTACTAGATTTTTAGCATTCATAAGTTTTTACATGTAAATAGACATAATTGCATGTTAATTGACACTTTTTTCAATAGTTCTCGTAGAAAAAAGAGTTCTCGCATGAATCAGTCCATATATATATATATATATGGTGAGGTTCAAAAGGGATCCTGAATTATCTAGAGATCCAGGGATCCACTTTTCAGCCACACAAAATCACTTAAGGATCAAAACCACAGAGGGGCATTTTAGTCAATATCAAAAAATTAATTAAAAACCTCACGCGCCTTCGATTAGCTGCAAATACGCAAACACCAAAAAAACATCTCATTAATTACAAAATCAAATTAGATTTTCGCTCAGCTCTTAGATCCGAATTTCAATAATCAATTGAAGGTTTGACACAAATATTAACAATCGATTGAAGGATATTTTAACAATCGATTCTTAGATCCAATTTTTTTTTTTAATTGCAGATGATGACGCTAATTTCAGAAGAATCTATTGAAGAAAGAGGGGATTCAACAACCAACAATAATTTGGAAAATAATGACAATGAAAACAATATCAATAACCAGACATTGGAAAGTAAGTAATCATCTGTGATTCTATGTTTATTAATCACCTGTGATTGTATTAATAATGAACAATATACATTCTGATATTATAAGCCACTAGGTTTGATATTTAATATCCAGCTTGGAGTCTAATGTGGTGGAGAATTGCTTATTTATTATTCCTTTCAGCTAAGGTTAGAAGATTTGGTATCTAAATATAGGTGTGCTTCTCGAATTTTTATTAGGAAAATACATTAATGAATTAGTTTATATTTCTGCCTATTAATGTCTCTCATAAAATTTGGTCAATTAATATGTTACCTATTATCAAATAAGTTATTGAAGAGGTCATTTATGCTGTTGAATGTTGATACGCCTGTGCAAACATTAGAATTATTATTTTTTGTTTTAAGTGTCCAGTGTGCCGCTACTAAGAAATAAGAATAGTGTACTTTTTATTCATTTCGATTAGGCTGCTTTTAGGTGTATATCTCAGGTTTTGATGTGGAAATTACCTTAAAATATATCGAGTGTTCTGCTATAAAATCAGTAGTTCATTTATGTTACTTGTTCAAGGTAATTGTACATCGAAATAACTAGACCGTGCTTACTCTTTGGGATCAAATATTTTTCTTTGAACTGTCAACTAGGAGGGGCTTACTAATGCTACTATGTGAAGTTCTGTTTCTTCGTTGAATACAACTAGTATATGTTATCTGTTACTAGGTACATGTTCTGTACAATGTATATTGTGTTGGTCACGAAGTCGCCCTTTAGGAATCTTTGGTTTATTACATTGCTTGTTAAAGCTATTCGTACCATTTAAATAATGGTAAAAGTAAAATTTATGTTGGATATGGTTGAAAAGTGAACTTTTTGAAAAGATTGATGTCAAACATTTTTATGTGTTAGGTTGATATTCTATGATGTTATATTTTCTGAACCCTATGTTTATTTGCTGTACATCTCGTGTTGTTACGAGGCAGATGTTAGTATTGTTTTAAAATTTCGCCAGCCAATAGGTACTGAATTCCCACTTTTTGTTTTATCCATTTACAAGCTATGAGTAGAGTAATTAGTTTGTCAACAGTAAAATCTTGAATTGCTTCAAGGCACCTGGCAATTGTTTTTTTCTCTAACTTTATATCCCCTTGCTGTTTTTGAAGATTCAGTACCAATGACTGAAGCCGAGAAGGAGTTCAAGAAGATGAATGACCGAATAAGTGAAACTCGTGAGGCAATGCAGGTAGTTATGAATATTTAATTATCAATATCAGGTCAGATCTCTACATTACTTTGAACATTCCCATGTATAATAAAACCTCGTTTTGCAGGCATCATATCTGGAACTGATGGCAGAATCACAGGCAAGCGCTAATCGTGGTAAGTTTCTATGACTTAACTAGCAGGGCAATGTAAGTAGTCGACTCTAATTAGCAGGGGTAGATTAACTTCCAATTCAGAAATGTTGTTTTATTAATGGGAGTATTTGTTTAATGAAAATAATAAATCAGGCGAAAAGGATGCTAAACTGTGAATGTATAAAAGACACGTGTTGATTCTTGATTGCATCTATAACAATTTTAAGTAAAAAGTATGCTTGTAACTGGAACTAGTCAATCCTAACACGGTTATACGCTGTTTGTTTGTTAATTCCAGTATGCAAGACCACCATCCCTGAACTTATGCAATCTGTAAATAAAGCTGTTGATACTCTAAAGAGCCATTATGGAATTGCATAAACTCTATCATAGCCTTACCTTATCGAACAGTTATTTCTAGGTGCGTTTTTTATTTTATTTGCAGGTTCATTAGTACCTTGATTTAAAATGTCACCAAAAATGTTTAGTAATCACATGTGATTCTATAGTAATCACCTGTGATTTTTTTAATTTAGTGCCTTAGTATGTTGATGTAAAATGTCACCAAAATGTTTAGTGATCACCTGTGATTCTATAGTTTTTACATTAAGAACTGTTTTATAATTTAGTGCCTTAGTACCTTGATGTAAATTGTCACAAAATCTATAGTAATCACCTGTGATTGTATTAATTTAGTGCCTTAAATGTCATAAAAAATGTTTAGTAATCACTTGTGATTCTAAAGTTTTTACATTAAGAACTGTTTATAATTTAGTGGCTTAGTACCTTGATGTAAAATGTCACCAAAATGTTTAGTAATCACCTAGTAATCACCTGTGATTTTATTAATAATGTGTCTTAGTATGTTGATGTAAAATGTCACAAAAATGTTTAGTAATCACCTGTGATTTTATTAATAATGTGCCTTAGTATGTTGATGTAAAATGTCACAAAAATGTTTAGTAATCACCTGTGATTTTATTAATAATGTTCCTTAGTATGTTGATGTAAAATGTCACAAAATGTTTAGTAATCACTTGTGATTTTATTAATAATGTGCCTTAGATTGTAATATTAACAATCAATTGAAGGTTTGACACAAATATTAACAATCGATTGAAGGATATTTTAGCAATCGATTCTTAGATCCGATTTTTTTTTTAATTGCAGATGATGACGCTAATTTCAAAAGAAGCTATAGAAGAAAGAGGGGATTCAACAACCAACAATAATTTAATATGTTACTTTACTAGTTGAATTTTATTTGAAATGAGTAGACAAATATTTTGTTTGAGAATACTTTCGGTTTGGTGTATTTTCTTTGAACAATAACTATGTCACATGTGATTTTATTAAATTAAGTCACTAAATATCTTAAATGTAATTTTGTAGTCAACAAATTGTAAAGGAAAATCACCTGTGATTTAGTGCCTTAATATCTTAATACATTTAAGGTTCTTAATTTAGTGCCTTAGTACCTTGATGTAGAATTTCATCAAATGTCTAGTAATCACCTGTGATTGTATTAATTTAGTGCCTTATATGTTGATGTAAAATGTCATCAAAATGTTTAGTAATCACCTGTGATTTTATTAATAATTTTCTTTAGTATGTTGATGTAAAATGTCACCAAATGCTTATTTAATCACCTGTGATTATATAGTTTTTACATTAAGAAACTGTTTATTATTTAATGTCTTAGTATGTTGATGTAAAATGTCACCAAATGTTTAGTAATCACCTGTGATTTTTTTAATAATGTGCCTTAGTATGTTGATGTAAAATATCACCAAATGTTTAGTTCACCTGTGATTTTATTAATAATGTGACTTAGTATGTTGATGTAAAATGTGACTTAGTATGTTGATGTAAAATGTCATCAAATATTTAGTAATCACCTGTGATTCCATAGTTTTTACATTAAGAACTGTTTATAATTTAGTGCCTTAGTTCTTTGATGTAAAATGTCACAAAACGTTTAGTAATCACTTGTGATTTTATTAATAATGTGTCTTAGTATGTTGATGTAAAATGTCACCAAATGTTTAGTAATCACCTATGATTCTATAGTTTTTACATATAATTTTGTTTAATGCATTATGTATGTGAAAGAATATAATTTTGTTTAATGCATTATGTATTTTGGCTTTATTGCAAGTGGTTGGAATAAATTATTGTTTAATGCATTTATGTGAAAGAATATATTATTGGTAAATGTGCTCAATATTTGTTTAATGCATTTATGTGAAAGAATATATTATTGTTTTGGTAAATGTGACACAAAAGCAGAAGACAAAAGACAAAAGCAGAAGCGCGTGTGAGTAAAAAAAAAAAAAAAGGTAAAAAGACTAAACTGCCCCTCCGTGTCTTTTCCTTATAATTCATTTAAATCCAACTTTTAATCTCAACCACAAAATTTAGGTGATCTTGTGGTTAAAAAGTGGATCCTTAGATCTCTAGAAAAAAAGAGATCTATTTTGAACCCCAATATATATATATATATATATATATATATATATATATATATATATATATATATATATATATATATATATATATATATATATATATATATATATATATATATATATATATATATATATATATATATATATTTGGTGTTAAATGACACCACTCAAATATTAGGAACTATATTTTTTTTCTTCATATTCACTGGTGTATATACTACAAATTTTGAATTTTTCAAAAACTGTGTGTATACACTGATGAATACCATCGTATACACTTATGTATACATATGTATTCAGTAGTGAATATATGGTTAGAATGTAGGTCACAAACTAATTAATACACCGGTGAATAAAAGTATATTCAGTTGTGTATACATATGTATTCATCTATGAATATAATGTTCGAATATGTTTTTGGTGAATAAGTATATACACTGGTGTATATTTAGTAATTGGTCGAGTATAGATGAAATACTCATTTATAAAAGTTGCCCAAACAATCATATGACATTTATAAAAGTTTGGTCGAGTACTTGGTCGATTTAAGATATGTTTGGAGTGTTTGTTTTCTCAAGTACTTGGTCGAGTATAGATGAAATAAACATTTATAACAGTTGCCCAAACAATCATATGACATTTGTTAACTCATGTGTAAAGTATTCATTAAACGCATCGCCGAAACAGTCGTACACCATTTAATGTATGACAGAAATGCACTTTTGATCAATATTAAAACTGAATTTACCGATACAATCAACTTTTGATTCACTTCCGCACATTACTATTCTCTATAAAATAAAGAGAATTAATAAGAATGAGAAAAAAGAAGTTTTTCGACGTAAACTAAAATATATAAGTAAATAACACAAATTATGATATTTTTACGTGTATTTTACTTACCACCATTCTACCTTATTTTCTCAATTCCCATTTCCAAATTCAATTTTATTTCGTATAATTTAGTCGTACCAAACATATCGTAAATCAAAACTAAATTATTTATAAGCATTTTAATTATAAAATGATTAGCATCACATTCATTTCCATAGATCCCATGATGAATTTAATAAAACAAAATCTTGTTTCTCCTTTTTTCCCACTCACTTTCACATTCACACTTTACTAAAAAAAAATAAAAAAATCCAGCAGCTAGAAATATGAAGAAAATGAAGCAGATCTGAAATCAGTTTGAGAATGGGACACATAAACCTAAGTTCCCCAAAACAACGCAACAACCCTCTCCCACGCAAATGGCAGCTTCTGGACTTCATTTCCATGATCTTCTTCTCCATCGTCATCCTCTTCTTCCTCTTAATCTTCACTCCTCTCGGCGACTCTCTCGCAGCCTCCGGTACTCAAGCTTTGATCCGATCTAACTCCGCTGATCCCAACCAACGTTTCGGTCTTATTGCACTCATTGACTCTGGAAAGCATCCCGAGATTCAACCCTGTGGTAATGACAGTGTTGATTATATGCCGTGTGAGGATCCCAATCGGAATAGTCAGCTTAGTAGGGACATGAATTTCTATAGGGAGCGCCATTGTCCCAATCCTGACGACTCTCCCTTGTGTTTGGTTCCGCCTCCACAGGGGTATCATGTTCCCATTCAGTGGCCCGAGAGTTTGCATAAGGTTCATTTGTTGTGTTTACTGTACTCTAGTGTAGTGTCTTATTGAAAATTGAGATTTAGTTGATTAAGTTAGGGTTTAGGTTGTGGATAATGAAATGATTAATTGAAAAGACGGTGTAATTAGATCAAGTGCTCGTGTCGAAGCTTGTCTTGATAAAATGTATTGAAACTAGGTTATTATAGGCTTTTGCTTAGGTGTAAATGATGGATCATAGAGTATTTGTTTCTGCTTAGCATATTGTTTAGGTTTATTCTTGCCTCGTGTTTAGAAATATGGGTTTAGGATATGTACATAAAGATTAATGATGATTCGATCCTCTTTTATATGGAGATGTGGATGCTTAAGCTTCTTATCATGTCGATCTTGAATAGACACTTAATCGTTTTAAGTAGTTGATTGATCAATTTACTAATCCTCTTACTTTTGTAGTGGCTGTTTTTTTTAAATACTTTAAGAACGTGCTTGAAGATTACGTATAGGATTCCCCTTACTTATAATGTAAGTCGGGCTGATACAAATTAGTTTATCTGATTAAATAGAGCGTTTTGAGCTGTTTTGTTTTATGTTTGCTGTTTTCCAAGTAAATTACCTTTATTTTCCAAACATAATAGAAGCTTTCCAAATAATGTGTTTTGACCACTTATTATCTGTTTGTCAGTTAAATTTGCTTCCTCGAAACTGTCTTTAAGGTTTTTGTAGATTGATGAATGATGCTTCATTTGTTTCACCGTCAAATCGATATTTTAACAACACCATGTATTACCATAGCCTAAAGATAGTTTAAAGACTTTGTTACCTATGTTTTTTTTTTTTCAGATTTGTAGAATGATGGGTAACTGCTTGATATAGTTTAAGTTTATATAACTTGTAATATATATAAATTTTTTCTTGATTTGCAGATATGGCACGAAAACATGCCGTATAATAAATTAGCCGATAGGAAAGGTCATCAAGGATGGATGAAAAGAGATGGTCCATATTTCATCTTTCCGGGGGGTGGTACTATGTTTCCAGATGGAGCCACACAATATATTGCAAAACTTAAACAATATATTCCTATTTCTGGCGGGGTACTCAGGACGGCTCTTGATATGGGTTGCGGAGTAAGAATTAAAATCTGTTGTACTATATTTTCCGTTCTTTCATTGGAAGTTTCTAAAGTGTTGAAGCTTTTGTTGTTCAGGTTGCTAGTTTTGGAGGTCACCTACTAGAAGAAGGCATTTTGACGCTCTCTTTTGCTCCTAGAGATTCACATAAATCACAGATACAATTTGCTTTGGAGAGAGGAATACCGGCACTAGTGTTGATGCTTGGCACTCGACGACTCCCTTTCCCAGCCGCCTCATTTGACTTGATGCACTGCTCTCGTTGTTTGATCCCTTTTACTGCATATAGTGAGTGTACTTCAACTAGGTACTTATAATATAAGGGCATCTCACTTTTCGTTTTCTGACTGTAGGAATATTCATTTTGCAGATGCAACATATTTTCTAGAAGTTGACCGATTACTTCGTCCTGGTGGGTACCTGGCAATCTCAGGTCCACCAGTACAGTGGGCAAAACAAGATAAAGAATGGGCAGATCTCCAGGCGGTGGCTAGAGCATTGTGCTATGAGTTAATAGTTGTGGATGGAAACACCGTAATCTGGAAGAAGCCCGTTGGTGATTCATGTCTCCAGAACCAAAATGAACTTGGGCTTGAATTGTGTGACGAGTCTGATGACCCTAGTTCCGCATGGTATTAATCTTATTGTAACACTATAATCTTTGTTCTTCGAGGATAATTATGAATATGAAGTTTGAACAAATATGTTGTTGGTGATGCAGGTATGTAAAACTAAAAAAATGTGTGAGTCAGACATCTGCTATAACAGGAGAAATTGCTGTTGGTGCAATTGCAAAATGGCCACAAAGGCTAAAAGAAGCTACATCTCGGACTAATTGATTAAAAATGGAAATGATGTATTTGAAGCCGACACACGGCGTTGGGAAAGGAGGATTTCTTACTATAAAAACTCGTTAAACTTGAAGCTCGGAACTCCTGCAGTACGAAATGTTATGGATATGAATGCGTTTTTTGGTGGTTTTGCTGCTGCACTCTCGTCTGATCCTTTGTGGGTGATGAATGTTGTTGCAGACCGCAAGCCTTCACCTTAGGTGTCATTTATGATAGAGGGCTTATTGGTGTTTATCATGATTGGTAAGTTAGGTCTCATTTGCCTACACTTTTTCTTTTATTAAAATCATCATTTTCTTTGAACGATTATTGATATCGGTTGTTGGATAAAATATTTGTTTAGATCGTATATCTCAACAGAACTTTATATCGTTTTCTCATGATGTCCCCAGGTGTGAACCTTTCTCAAGTTACCCTCGAACTTATGACTTCATCCATGCGGTTTCGATTGAATCCCTCATAAAGGATCCAGTTACTGGCAAGAACAGGTAATATACTGCTGCTAATTAATATGATCTCTAAATTCAAGTATCAGCATATCATGATGTTTATGAAAATACTTATTATTCGTCCAATGTTACTATTAAAGTAGGGGTAAATGGTACTTCTTCTTCGACAAACACCCGTAGCGTTATTAGTTGCTAACTTAGGTTAAGAGGTCGGATGTAAACTCTTCATTATTAGTTTCAAATTAACATTCTGTATTATATTAGTCAGGAAATTCTCGATCTTTGTTTAAGGATTGAGTTCAAACTCTTTATTCGTGCATTAAAATCCAAAACTCCCACTCTAATTTCTTTACTCTTTTTTATTCGACTTAAACTTAATATTTTGTCTTATGGAGAAAGAAGTTGATTAACCACAAATTGAGGTATACGAATTAGTAAGATTAGGTTTGGATTTTCGCTGAATCGCACACAAGGTTAACTTCGAGGTTTCACAAAATTTTGAGGTTTACTAAATTGCTTAAACCCTTAAATGTAACCATATTTCTTGTTAAAGTTCTATCTAATAACTACTTTCTGCAAGAATGGGTGATTTTGGATAAATAGTGCCTAATATGATGGTTTTGTAGTCATTTTTCCACCGTTTGTCCAACATTGCTTATTCTTGTAAAGCACAAAGTTTTTTTTTTTTTTGCATCTTATACACGGAAATTAAGTATCAATGTCCAAAATAGTATGGTTAACTTTTATAAAAAAGAAGTGGCTAAATAGATGTGTAGTTACGCGAAGTGTTTATTTCATGCGTTAGACCTCCTAAATCAATATATTCATTGACTTAATTTATTTACTTTTATTTGTGTATGAATTAATTAATAATTTATAATGATTTCAATAAATGTTTTTCCTCAACTCAGCCCTATCTGTTTTGACCCATATAAAAGTTTACCTGTCTTTACCTGACCCGTTACCCAATCGTCCCAGCTTTCCACTTTTATATTTGATGATTTTACTCAATGTGATCATATCACCACTGGTGCCTTTTTTATGTTTGCAACATATGTGTGTAATCTGGATGATGTCTTTATTGCAGGTGTAATCTTGTGGATGTCATGGTGGAGATGGATCGATTATTACGTCCCGAAGGAACAGTTGTGATTCGTGATTCCCCTGAATTTATCACAAAAATAGACCGAATTGCTAGTTCCGTAAGATGGAAATCTACTATACATGATAAAGAACCTGAATCACAAGGAAGGGAACGAATCCTAGTGGCCACAAAAACACATTGGACATTACCTTCATCTTCCCGTTAACACACCCTACATTTTTTATGTTTATGTAATGTAAGTTAAGTTATTCATCAGAAAGTTGTTGTATGCATCAACGCACAAGCTTTCTTGTTCCTCGTTGGTATTTAATCTTTTTGTTCAAGTAATGGTTATATTAGAATGAGAAGGATTAAGGAAATGTATGAAAGCAACGATAGTAGTAAACTTAGTATACTTCTTTTGTTCAAGTAATATATGTTTCAAGATTTGTGTTATATCAAAACACTTCAGTAGGAAATAAGCATGAATTGTTTGCTGTATAATTATAGGTATATCGAGCATTATGCGTGTTTTGAATGCCAGGTCCTGCGTTTATATCTTCATTGGGTTATGTGTTTTGTAGATGACGTGATCGAAAGAACATTAACCTACAATATTTGTATAATTTCATCTTGCACTTTTAATAAACCATTTGAGTATTATGTATGAAAAGTGGAATTGATGCTATTTTAGTGTAACAACATGTGCAAGTAGTTCTTCCTTGGTCTAAATGCTAACATGGGTTTGCTCTTAGATTCAAATAGGGTTAGTTTTCATGTTTGTACAAGTTACAATTGAATATTGTTTGGTTTGATTAACATCGTTGGTCCACTTAGCTTGTTCGGTTCGGTCCATGCAAAAATTACTTTTGTATGATTCTAAAATAGTCACTAAACAAAGAATTCAAACTCGAGACATATATAACCTGACTCTCAAGCTTTAGTAGTGCAATCTGTTTACATTTAAACCCGGACAGTAGCATCATATCTAAAGAGCGTGAAATGTATTTGAACTATGGATTGTTTCATGTCATGCTAATGGCTCGAGCTAACTTATGACCTAAACACGTCGTTTCATTTAAACTATTCGTCAATGATTATTACCTCGGTTTAAGTTATAAGATTCAAACTAATATTACTATTTAGCCGAAATTCGTATATAATTTATCTTGAACTAAAAATTAATAGTTTCATAAGAAGCAAATTTTATAGTTTGTGAAGTAAAAAATGTTGAATTAACTTAATATTGAGCATTATTTATTTCTCTCCAATCATTGCCAAAATATTAGACATTTGCAATATCTTTAATGTACAATTATGGATTTGTTAATTTGCAGCATTTATTATGCAGATTAGTTTAGTTTGTATAACTAAAAAATTAAAGCATTAGTATTGTTTCTAAAAAGATTTAGTTTAGAAAAACCTTTTAAGCAACTCTTTATGTTTCCAAAAATTAAATGAAGGGTTTCTAACATTTTAACTTGTTTATCGGACTGCTCATTTAACTTTTGCTTCATCATAACGTGTTACTTTTCCTCTTGAATTTACCTTATTTACGAGCAGTGACGAAGCCATAATTTTGTTAGTATGTTATTAAACACTACACGGTTAAATTTAGTATTTTGAATGTTATTTTATTAAACACTACGCGGTTAAATTTAGTATTTTGAATGTTATTTTATTAAACACTAGACGGTTAAATTTAGTATTTTGAATGTTATTTTATTAAACATATAGCAAAGAAAAGTTATGTTAGTTTCATTTTAGCGTTTATTAGGTTTTCAAATAGATAAATTTGAAAAATTAATATTATAGTTCGATTGGAGATGGGAGTATTGGGCCACACTAGAGATGTCACGTGGAAACACATCCAATTTAGGCTCCATCATCTTGCTTGGATATTTTCTATGTCGATTTCAAAACTAAATATAATCTTTTTATGTTATATTTTTGGGTTTTTAATATTATAACATTTATATTTTATTTATTAGGATTAATCGCATAAAATAACAACTTATTTTTTAAATTGTTTTTGCTGGGATTTTACTAATTTTTGTCTGATTTAAAGTATAAAAGTTGACTCCGATAAAACTTTTAGGCAATTTGTTAGCGAATTTTAGAAATCTTTTATGAAATCAAATTTAAATATTATTTGTAAGTCTATTTTGACATTTTTGTTGTCTCGAAACATAATGTTGACATAAAAAATTAAAAAATCATGAAAAACTAATCATAGTATAACATGATATCGCCTTCTGTCGTCTATTACGTATATAAAAACGATTAACTTATAATGCTAATTTTTTTTACTCTTTTGCAAAATTATTTTCCGTGACAACATATGTCGAAATCGATGCTCAAATAACATTAAAATTTGGTCTCGTAGAAGATTTCAAAATTCTGGCCAACAAACTACCCAAAAGTTTAATCGAAGCCAACTTTTGTATCCTAAATCGGACAAAAAATAGTAAACAACCCCAATAGAAACAATTTAAAAGGTAAGTTTTTATTTTATGCAATTGACCCTACTTATTATTATCTTTTTACATTCATTGTACTGATAAATATCCTCGACGGTGAAATCAAATTTTGAGCCCCTCAACATTTATCGAATTTTTAAATTACGATAAAAATGTAAAATAACAAAGAGGAATATATTATTGATATCAATTGAGATTACAATGACCTATATTTATATACTAGCATAATCTTGATTAACAAGATACCTAATATTATTAGGAAACTAAATCAACTTAATAAAGATAAATATAACCCAATATATTATTGTCTAATACTCCCCCCTAGTTTGAACGGGAGGCTTCCTAACGAACAAACTAGCACAAGTGTTGAAAGTCGTTTCTTCTTCGGTATATCTCTTCTCTGTTATTCTTTTGCACGAAGATAGTCTTGTTCTAGGCGACAGAGTTGCATACTGCTTCACGGGTTCTCCTTTTTTTATGACGTTTGCTATTTTTATTTTTTTTTTACGTCATGGCTTGCTTTGCCTTTAGGAGTGAGCCGCAATTTGGTGGTTAACTTTTGTTGTTGAAAACAAAGATCTCCGATGGCGAAGATTAGAGTATTGACACAGAAGACGAATTTAGTTGATTGGTGACTGCTCTACATATTGTGGGTGTATTATGACGTCTAGGTTTAATGTGGTAGAGATGAAACACTTATTTGAGATGAAAGAAAACAAAAGAACGGGATCCCTCTGAATCATCGGTTTTTAGCCGGCGATCAAAGGATACATATTTTTGACTAGTTTGGATCTAGAGTTTTGACTCTGATACCATGTAAAATAACAAAGAGATATATATTATTGATCAATCCATATTACAATGACCTATATTTATATACTAGCATAATCTTGATTAACAAGATACCTAATATTATTAAGAAATTAAATCAACTTAATAAAGATAAATATAACCTAATATATTGAATTATGTCTTAAAGAGTGCCACATGCTTTTTACTTAATAATTTCATAACAACTTATTAAGTGACTACAATACAAAGTGATTTTACTCACTTTCATGCTAGTCTTGGGACCGTTGGTGAGGGCTACTCTTTCTACTTAAGTATTATTAGGTGTCATCTTAAATACTTAAGCTAGTCTGTTTAAAACTCGATTTGTTCTTTTAGACATGTCCGACTAAAATTAATAGAGTTGTCCGATAACCCACAATTGGTTCAATCGGGTTTTAGTAAACGGTTTGGACAAGATCGGTAAAAAAATAAACTTTGAAAACCCACAATGTACATTGAACTTAATTAACAAATACATATGGTATGTATTTTTTAATGTCAAAGAAAATATTGAAACAAAAGCATCAAAACAAAAACGAGCACCCCAAAGCTTGAAGAACACCATCCCTTAACACTATACAAACTATAACGAAAACATGAAGCTAGCTTGAAAAACCGAAAAATACGATCATCAAAAACAACTTCATGGACACATATTTACTAAACTTGATGTAGTCTTTGAAGTGATTTTTTGGTTGTAGTATAGTCATTTGGTCGGGTTGTATTGGGTATCATTATTTTTACTTGTAAAAGGGTGGCGTACTGGCGTAAGTAACCATTCCCATATTTCAATACATTTTTTGCAAATTAAAGAAAAAGGTTATATTTAAACAAATATATTATATTTTTTTAGTCTTTAAAGTTTAAACAAACATAAAAACGTAACAAAAGTATCTAATTTGATGATTATGCCATAAGTATTGTTTGTATTTTAGTGAATTCGAACCTTAAACTCAATTTTATATTAGAGTTTATCATCCTTTCGAATTATCAACTTAGGCAACATTGTGGTTATCTTTAGTGTTTTAATAATTCTATTTTAACTTATTTAGTTAGTTTTTAATCAAATTAGTATGGATTCCATTCATAAAGTCATCTCTCGTTTCCATGATACAAGATGCATATAGTTAGCAATACATATACTAACAAGCTTTAGACGTAGCGGTATTGTCATGAACTATCACTCTTGAAAGTTATGAGTTCAAGATAGAAAAAAAAAATGTTTGTCAACTTAGGTGCTGTTCTTTTGAACCAAAGGTTTTTCCTCTGAATCTGAATACAAGCTCTGAATAATCAGAGGTGGTCCAAAACTCTGAATCTGAATCTGAATCAAAACTCTGAATCCCCGTGAAAATCTTGGGCGTCCGAGAAGATTTGATATCTGGTGGCTGCCACCAAAATGGCGAGAAGAAGAGAGAACAGAGAAGAGATGTTAGGGTTGGATTTTTTGAGTGGGTGGCTGGATTAAGAGCCTATTCAGACTTTTTTTTTCAAAAAAGAACAACACCTTAATATATGGTATTAAAAGAATTATGTAACATAGATTTTTTTTTTCTCTCTATCACGAGTAGGTATCATTCACGAACTCAAATCACATGAACTTGGTTTACTAGAGAGAAAAGTTAAATAAAATACATATTTTGTATCGGAGATAAACTTATCATTGTCTATATCATATATTTTTAATTTGTTTTGAAATATCAAATCATATCAACAGTTGAACTAATTAATTAACATGTAATATAAAAGTATAATATTATCTCCAATGATTTAAAGTTAAACGCATTTATCAATCATTAACAATTATTATGTTGTTATTAGATTGACCAATCTTTCATACTTCATAATTGCTTAAACGAGTTTTTAAAGCCCTGCGCGTTGCGACTGGTTAAAAGCTTACATTTAATCAATAGCTAAAAATAAAAACTAAGATTTGAAATTAATAAAAGTTAAAAAACGAAACCCAGAAAGAAAAATATAAACTAAAAATTAAAAATCAATCGAAATCGCTACATAACTATTTTATTAACAGTCTAATTTAAAAAAATTATATAAAAGGAAAAGTTCAAAACCAAAATCAACAAATAAGCGAAATAAAGACATATCTACTTTATTTAAAAACGTAGCCAAAAAAAAGAAGGGAAAACCAACTATTTAAAAGAAAAAGAACATAACCAAAAAGAAGATGGCTAAAGTAATAACTAACGATTAATCAGAACAAAAAAAGAGTGTATAAAAAAAGATACCCAAAATCAAAATCATAAAAAGAAAAAAGAAAAAAGAAAAAATATAAAATAAATAATATTATTTTTAACAAGCTGTCTGTTTACACTGTTTATGGGGCCACATCAAGTATCCTGCTAAATAGTATTTATATAATTTATCTATGTTTATTTTTTAAATGGCAATTATTTAAATTTAATTTATAAGCTTGGCATTTTTATCAACATAAAGTTAGTGTTCAAAATTTATTAAAGATAAAAATATAAATAATTAATTTGAATATAATTTGTCTTTGTTATAAAGAAAAATACTTAGTCAACTCTTTCTGATTTTATTTAGCCTTATCCAACATTTTTTTCTTTTTACATTACAAGATCAGTGATTAAGATGAATAAAAAAATGTTTTTACTCCTCATAAAAAGTAGGACATGAAATATTTGAATCTTATATACCCCACAAATTTCACTTTAAACCCTAATATTCATTTCTCTCTTTATTGGCCCTTGGTTCCTAACTATTACAATATTATAAATGACAACCCAAGCCCCTACCTACCATATCTTTGTTGTACATTTTGTCACTCTCATATTCTTGTATACTAATACTAATTTTCCACTTTTATCTTAAGCAACTTTGATTATTTTATTAGACATAATAATGATAACATTGTAAATAAACGTATAGTATAAAGATGTGATAATTTAAACAAATCACCAAGATTGTGATATGTCACTCTTGGTCCTTGTAAATGACATGATATTGCTTTTCTTTATCTCGGACGAAAATAAACTTAGAGGAATGGGGCACTGTTAAATTCGTAACATGTTATTTGTAATATGTGTCCTTACTTTTCGTTAAAGATTCATAAGAAAATGTTTGTTTAACGAAGCTAAGGTTTTATGAACGATGAAACATCCACTTGGCTATATTAGTTGGTTGTGCGTTTTTTTCTTGTCAACAATTATGGCTTGAAAGAAACAACGACCGTGAAATTAATTGTAATATCTAAACAAGCATTACAAAAGATTCATTTAGTGCATTAACACGCAAACTCCTTTGAATTAGAGGTGTTTTTGTATGACAACATTGATGTTACGAGTTTAATGAAATGCATATGGTCATCTTATGTGTTTGTCATTGATGCTTAATTGAATATTGCGCAACCTAGGCCCTAGGGTTTCTGATGGTAACTATAAGCTATATATCGTTCAACTTATTACGTCTATAAATGCACTTTTAATTCGACGACGTTTAAGTCCCTACAACTTTCGAGATAAACAATAACTGATCCTAACAACTCGTCAAGACTCAAAACATAAAATATTGAGAAAAAAAATAGTCCTTATGTCTTTCGATAGCAACTCTACTATACGACATATAATAGTTAAATAATAAATATAATTAATATATGATGCTATAGTTTGAAAAACTTTTTAGGGCATCGTTTAGTTAGGTTATTTGACTCATTATATCATATCACCGCAACCTCTAGCTTCTCAAAATCAACATATTTGCAACCAAATCTCAATACAATATGTTTTCTAACTAGAATTGCCCACATGATTAAGTTTTTCCAAGATTAAGGTAAAAACCATAATCTTAAAACACTTGTTTTGGGTATTTTTGGAAGAACTATAAGGTTAGTGAATGTATGAAGTGACAAAAATTTCACCTTTGGTTTTCCATTATAGAATTTTGATAACTACAATACAAAATAAACGAACAAAAGCTTTAAATTTGTACTCTATGAAAGTAAGGGGGGTGAAAACCGTAATTGCATGATGATTTTTAGTCATTATACAAATAGTTATGTGTTCTTAAATATTTTAACCATAATTCATAAAATGATTGTAATCAAAATAAACAATTTGATTTGTAAAAATAACACATAAACCCTTTGAAACATGAACTGTCATAATTATTTGTGTGGAATGGTTTAAGTCTTACTTAATTGCCCATAATAAAAGATGTATAGATAGCTATTGATGATGTTGTACTTGAGGTAATAATAGATGTACTAATTTGAAAAATAGCGTGGTTAAAGTTTGTTGTTTATAAGTTGCTCTCATGAATTAAAGAGTGCCACATGCTTAAAATAGTACCCTTTTACTATATAGGGTAGGGACTTCACATTTAGTGTTAAACTTTGATTAACTCATGGCTCAAAAGACTTCATGTTTTTCAAGTTGAATAAATTACACTTATACCCCTTTTATGATATATTGACATTTTGACTCCCCCATTTCTAAGAATAGGCAAATACATTCCATACTTTAATTAAATGCCATTTCACCCTTTATTAATATAAAGGGGCATTCATGAAAATCATTATGTTGAATATTTTATCTATAACATTAATTCCCACAAAAAGATTTTATACACATATATATTTTCTCAAATTAATATAAACTAGTAGGGACTCGTGCTTTGCACGAGTTCGGGGTTTTATGTTCCAGCCTGCACTTTAACAATTAAACAATGTAAATTTACATTCGCAAGCCAAAAAAAAGGCATCGTTTTCGTGAGATTATTTGATTCGCAAACTATATTTTTTATTTCATACTAATCTAAAAAAAAAGTAAAAAAAAAAAAAAATGAAAGCCCAACACCCAACACCTAAGGAAGCCCAACACCAGCAAGCCCAACAAAGCAACAGGAAAAAAAAAAAGAAAAAAAAGTAGCTAATGAGATTCGAACCGCGGCGTGGAGGCCGCGCGCTTACCACTCCAGCAACCAACTCTTTTGTAATAGAAACAATAACAATTGTATTTAAACACAAAAATTTCATTATAATAATATAAAGTGCACAATTCCATATGCAAAGACTGAAATTAAATAGAGGATAGAATTTAAACTTTAATGGATAGTGTTTCATCACACAAAAACATTATTAATAAAATACTTTTTTTATTTTAATATTCAACTTTTTCTTTTTACACTTTAATATTAATTTCTATTAAAATATTAATAAAATTATTTTTAACCTTTAACTATTATCCTTTACATCTTTAGCTTTTAAAGTTATTTTTCAAAACATCTATTACTATACTAAATCAAACTATTTATCTGCTACCATGACATCATTAAAGCTTATGTATCAGTCTCTAAGTCTAAACGGAATAATACATAAAACTCACCCCCAACTCACCCTGCCATGTCAACTTTTCTCTCCAGAAAACAAACTCACCTTACTCAGGAAATAAGACTCACCACGCACTCACCGCGGCCACTTTTAACCCAAACTCACCCCCAACTCACCTAACCTTTTTCATTTAAATACTATTATTTATAAACTAAAAAAATAAATATTTACGTAAACGTAAACGTACGAAAAAAAGGTTAACAAAATTTAAAACTTTTATTCAAACGTTAAAAACGGTACACGAATATTAAAAAGACATTACAAATAAAGATTAAACTAAGCATTAAGAGACAAGTGTTCGATCAAATCGTGTCGAAGGTTTGAGTGTGCTTCTGATGAGGTGATCCAACGCATAACAGCTCCCACTTGTTCCTCATTTCGCAACGGGTCTTCCGGTTGATGTGCTTCTTCCGGGAACCATCTGGGACATATCACATATCCTTTGAATTTTCGAATCATATTATGTAATATGATGCATGTGTACATCATATTAGTAATCTTGTTTTTTTGCTGAGTTCGTGTAGGATTGGCGAGTATCACCCACTTCTTTTTCAGAACACCAAACGCTCGTTCGACATCTTTTCTTGCTGATTCCTACCCTTTTTTATACAAAATTCTCTTGTGGTCATTACTAGCTGGTTCAGGAAACGTCTTAACGAGCGGGGCCAATTCTGGGTATATCCCATCAACAAGATAGTATCCACTTGGGTAAGTTACGCCATTAGCCTCAAATGGAATCTCTAGTGCCCGTCCAGTTTTGAGATCATTAAATAATGGCGACTGATGTAAAACGTTGATGTCGTTGTTCGACCCAGCCACACCGAAGAAAGCATGCCATATCCATAAGTCTTGCGACGCAACAGCTTCGAGCAAAATGAACGGATTTGAACCATGATCACGTCTAACGTATTGTGCTTTAAACTTATACTGGCAACCGAACCACTCCCAGTCTGTACAAACAAGGCTTCCTAACATCCCTGGGAACTCGTGCTTTTGTTCGTGATGCCGATATAGTTTTTCGACATCAGTAACTGTGGGTTTCCTCAAATACTCATGTCCATAAAATTTTATAATAGCTTCACAAAAATGATCGCGAGAATCACGCGCAGTTCTCTCGCTCATTTGCATATATTCATCTAGAAAATCAGCATTGACGCCGTATGCCAATTGACGAATTGTAGATGTACAATTTAACAACCCATAAACGCTCATTCTTTCGGAACAATCCATACTGTCACGGAATTATGGATCGTGATCAATTACAGCAGCAACTATCTCGTTGTATAGAGGGCGACCCATTCGGAACGTCTTCTTAAATTTCTCAAGATCATACATCGGTTCCTCGCTAAAAAAACGTTAACTAAACGCTGATGAGAACTAGTACGATCTCGATTTATAACATTTCTTGTTGGTCGGTTTGCTATTCGTCTTCTTTTAATAAACGAAATCGCTCGTTTAATCATAGTTATCTTACGACGACGGCTAGTAACTTCTGCTTCTCCATCAAAATCAAGGCCCATAATCGTAGCCGAATTCATTTTCTAAAAAATAGTGAATGTGTGAAGTGATATATTGAGAGAGTTTGGTATAAAATGAGAATGTTGTGTTTAAAAATGGTTGAGTAAGTGAGTATCTATAGATAAAAAGTGGGGTTTAAAAAAGTTTTTTTTTATATAAAACTAACCTTTCACTGTGGGGCCCACCCGAAATTAAACTCACGTCATGGTGAGTTACTCACAATTTGCAGCGAAAAAGGAAGGGAAAGTCTCCTCCACCGTGGCAACTCACCATGGTGACTTTCCCCTCCGGAATAGGAGTGGCCGGCGCGTGAGTTGGAGACTCACTTAGGTGAGTTTTCCTTTACTCCGTTCAGCCTAATAAAAAAAATTCCCGCTCTTTCTTAATTCTGATTCACACCCTTATCTTTTGTGAATAACCTCCCTATCTCACTATCTGGTATCCCCATGTTTAGTAACTGATCAACCTCATGATTTCATTCATCCCACATTAACCTTAAACGGCGTTCCTCCTCGACACATGTTTATTCTTACTATACTTATCAACTATGAACTCTATTTGGCGTTCAATTCACCTGATGATTTGATAAATAGGGTTATACAAAACGATTTCAACCGCTCACAGTCATCCTACATGTTCTTTTAAAAATTTAAACACAAGGAAGTTATAATTTTTAATGATTTGTGTAATCCGGAGCCACTTTAATTCACAGCCATGTACTTGAGTAATTTGTTAAAGTTTTAACTTCGGTTCATTGCTTTGTTTGATTAGGGGGTTTAATGTATTTTGTTTGATTATGGGGTTTAATGTATCGATGATTTTGTTTGTTTTGACAATCAAATCGTTCATGCTTCTCTTCAATCAGTTTGATATATGAGATTTTTTCCTTTGTAATATTTGCAGACATGCTTATATGGGATTTTGATGAGGTAGCTCTGGTAATATTTTTAGTTTCTATTTCAATTTTGTATGTTACTAGCATATATATTGGGTTTTGTAATCATGTTCAAATTTCTTTATTTGAATACAAGTTGTTTCATGAAATGCTAATATTGGTTTAATACCACTTCTTTTGTTAAAGAATGCAAATTTTGCTAACTATAACTTTATCTTTTGTTTTGAGTTCTTTAGAAAAACTTAATTTATTGTTGTACGTCAATTATTTTTTTAATCGAATGAAAAAGGGCAAGAAAGAATCTACAGATCATCATCATGAGAAGGAACGAAATTCTATAACTATGATTCTCGGCGAGTAACCGCTTAGGGGTTAACTTTAATTTTGCACCGTTTGATTATCTAATTTTTAATCATAATCTTAATAATTGGCTAAAATATGATAGCCATTTGATCATGGCGGTTATGCTTCTAAACCATTGATTTAAAAACCATTTATAAATTCTTTTTTATTATAGTTTATGTATAGGTAACTTCTTTTAAACCACTACCCCACTACTCTAATTTTTTTCAAAAATTATACGAAGCATATATAGTTCACTTATTTGTAGTAATATATGATTTTTTCCCCATTATTATTCAGTATTTTGAACCACGTGTACCCTTTTATTTTGAAAAAGTTATATAGATAAAATGATTTGAAATTTAAAATTAAGAGATGTAGATATGCAAAAGTAGAAAATTTGATTAAAAAAAATAAAAGAAACGTCTTTGTGCTAGGTGAATACAAAACAACTAGCCTTCTTTTTTTTATATATATAATTTTATCTCTTTTAAATAAACAACAAAATTAAATTAAGTTTTTAAAATATAAGAAATTGAATAATAAAGATGGTTTTTTTTATTTTTAACGATTGTATGTTTTATAACTATGGTTTTTGACAAGTTAACCGCTAATGTTGACTTTCAATATACGTTATTGAATTTAATTAACTTTTAATCCTAACCATCATATTGTCTATTTATAATAACTGTTATTTTATAAGGGTGATTGATTTTTTTCAAATCAATGCTTGTCCACTTAACCTCTTCACTAACATCACTTTCCTATATTTTTTATATTTATTTTGGAATACTATATTTATCTTTTTATAATGAAAGTTTAATTTCTTATAAATCAACATGTTAATATCTAGGTAATATTAAATTGCCTCTATGTTCATAAAATTTATCTATTTTGTTCATAAAAACAATAATAATGACTCTTTAATATGCATATTTAGATATATAAATATATATATAAATAAATAAATATATATATATATATATATATATATATATATATATATATATATATATATATATATATATATATATATATATATATATATATATATATATATATATATATATATATATATATATATATATATATATATATCATGTTAATAGTAACATTGATATATTAATATTAACATATTTTTAAATTATAAATTGATAATGTAAATGTTTGTTGTCAATTTTTAATGCGACTAAAGTTATTTAATATAATGTTTGATCGTGTTAAACAACATAAACATAAGTTTCTTGATATTAGTGAATAAGAAAAAAGATTATAATATAAATTATATGTATATTATTAATATTGTTATTCCTGATTAAAAGAAATTGTTTTTAATTGACGGATATATATCTAACAAGAAAATAGTTTGTGGGGTAGTGGGTTAGTAGATAATAAAAATTATTAATTGTTGGAGACATCGGGTGTAATTCCGAAATTGGATGCTTCGCAAAAAAAAATTATTGACATAAAATTAGGGGTAGCAATTTAGACACGGCCCACGACACGACAAGAAAAAAAGCGTGTCTGAGTTGGGGTTAAATGATTTGGGTCATAAATGGGTCGACACGACTAACACATTTAATAAATGGGTTGGGTTTGAGTTTGTCACACCCCGCTAAAGCGAAAACACAGGATGTGAAGAGCAATAGCATTCGATAGCAAGATATATATAAACGCCAAGTTATATTAAATAAAAGTTACATCAAAGTTTACATGATTGTGTTAAAATATCGATTACATATCCGAATTCAAAATAGGGTGTTCATAACCAAACCACCCAAACCCATCCCGTTCTGCTTACAACCCAAAAGACATCTTACAACAACCTCTAAACCTTAATTACAACCAATACAACCATAAGGAATACTAGTACTATGCTAATTAGCATCAAATTGCGTGCTGCCCGAACTGCCTTTCGTACCATTGCCTTTGCGCGCAGCACTTCCGTGTACAAACCCCGTATCTGATGGGAGTGATCTCTCACGACTTGTGTGTATCCGCGGAGGTCGACGGACATGTTACAAAGCGCTTGGATTTCTTCGGGAGTCAATCAGCGCACAGGGGGTGGTTGTGGGGTAGTTATCTGAGGTCTCGAGTGTCGATTCGGTGGGTGTCGTGCGCGGCGTGTTGGGAATCGTGAGCTTCCTTCACCGTCCCGACGGAGGAAAGGTAGGGTGAGTGGTGACGATTGCTGACTCCTAGAGCGTGATTGGGATTCGTGAGAGGTTCGGTTTCGTCGACTGACGTAGCTATCTCTTTCCCTCTCGACATACCCTAAATCGGTAACGAGTTAGTTCGAAGATACGGCTCATGTTAGTGTTAGTAATAAGCTGAGCACATAGAGTATCTTAAGTATAGCATCTAGGTCTGTGTGGGTCTGACTTCAAGAATTCCCGGGAAGGTTCGTTAAATGTTTACCAATCCCGTTCTGGCATAATTTAGGCCAAATTATTCGTAGGTGATCAGACTCCGAATAATTCAAGTTAAATAATGCCTTCACGTTTTGGTTAAATATAATCCTTTGTTTAGAAACTTGTTATAGTTTGATTTTTGAAAAATCGGTATTCACTATAACCTTGCGCTCTGATACCAAGTCTGTCACACCCCGCTAAAGCGGAAACACAGGATGTGAAGAGCAATAGCATTCGATAGCAAGATATATATAAACGGCAAGTTATATTAAATAAAAGTTACATCAAAGTTTACATGATTGTGTTAAAATATCTATTACATATCCGAATTCAAAATAGGGTGTTCATAACCAAACCACCCAAACCCATCTCGTTCTTGAAAACCGCATTCTCTATCAGAGCGCAAGGTTATAGTGAATACCGTTTTTTTAAAAAAAAAAAAAAAAAAAAAAAAATCAAACTATAACCAATTTCTAAACGAAAGATTTTATTTAACCAAAACGTGAAGGCATTGTTTAACTTGAATTATTCGTAGCCTGATCACCTATGAATAATTTGGACTAAATTATGCCGGAACGGGATTGGTAAAACATTGAACGAACCTCCCCGGAAATTCTTGAAGTCAGACCCACACAGACCTAGAGGCTACTTAAGATACTCTATGTGCTCAGCTTTTTACTAACACTAACATGAGCCGTATCTTCGAACTAACTCGTTACCGATTCAGGGTATGTCGAGAGGGAAAGAGATAGCTAGGTCCGACAGTGAGACCGAACCCTCCCACGACTCCCAATCACGCTCTAGGAGTCAGCAATCGTCACCACTCACCTAGGGATGGCAATAAAACCCGTACCCGATGGGGACCCGGTATCCGAACCCGTTTTGACTGGGGAATCCCCGAGTTGACCGGGGATGGGGATGGGGATGGGGAATCCCCGATATTAAAAACGGGGATGGGGACGGGGATGGTAATACTCTCTTAATACCCGTACCCGTACCCATACCCATACCCATACCCATACCCGAAAAGTATCAAGTTTACATGTCACTTATATTAGTGGGCCCTAATAATATTTCATTTGATATTTTGTACAAAACTTTTCATCTTCCTTCATCGATACTACCAATCATATATAAATAAAAAATAAAAAACCCTAGCCTCTTATACCCCTATACCACACAAGTACACAACTGATAATGTTAATCTTCATAGAAGACGACTGCTGATGCTATATTGTTCATACGAATTTTTCAACAAGGCAAGAATCACTGTTAAGGTAAATAACCTATAATCAATCCTTTCTTTATCATCATTATTCAGACCTATAATTGATCTTTTTAAAGATTAAACCATAGTTGTATCAAGTTTCAAAGATTAAACCATAGTTGTAATCTATTGAAAACTTTAAGGATCTCATTTTGTAAAGGGTTGATTTGAATTCACATCTTAGTTTCCACAATTTGACTTGTAGTCTTGTTCTTTTGTTTCAACTGGTTTTGAATTCTTGTTGCATGTATGAATTATGCAAAACTATTTTTGAAGTATGGAAGTCTAGAAGTTACTTTTTTCTTATTGTAATGTTTTTTATACTTTGTTGGTTGATGTTACAGTAAGGCTAAGTGCCAAAAAAATATGTAGTTGGCTAGTTACAAAATACTTAATACGTGAGAAGGAAATCCCCGTCCCCGATGGGGATCCCCGTCCCCGATGGGGCTGGGGATGGGATTACAATTTTACTCCCCATCGGGTATGGGGACGGGAATGGGGATAAATATTGAGATTGGGGATGGAGATGGGAAACATGATCCCCGAAATTCCCCGACCCATTGCCATCCCTACACTCACCCTACCTTGCCTCCGTCGGGACGGTGAAGGAAGCTCACGATTACCAGCACGACACACACCTAATCGGCACTCGAGACCTCAGATAACTACGCCACAACCACCCCCTGAGCGCGGATTGACTCCTGAGAAATTCAAGCGCTTTGTAACATGTCCGTCGACCTCCGCGGATACACTCAAGTCGTGAGGGATCACTCCCACCAGATACGTGGTTTGTACACCGAGGTGTTACGTACAAAGGCAATGGCACGAAAGGCAATTCGAGCAGCACGCAACTTGATGCTGATTAACATAGTGCTAGTATTCCTTATGGTTGTTTTGGTTGTAATTAAGGTTTATAGGTTGTTGTAAGATGTCTTTTGGATTGAAAGCAGAACATGTAGTTTATGAAGGATTGTAAGCGTAGTACTTTATGTTTGGTTGGTGATGTACGACAATAGTCGATGATGTTGGATTTTGTAAGAGCATCAAATTTTTAGCGATATATATAAAATGGACGGATTATAATTACGATTGTTGTTGTTCTTGTTATTTCCCATTATATTAATCTAAAGTGATATATCAAAACCCTAAATCCGAGTTCTCTCTTGTGTAGGAAAATGGCCGAACACAACGATGAGCGCATTGTCCAGAGGATCAACGCCCGTTTGAACGAGGCGATACCCGACATCATAGCCCGAATCAACGCCGGTATCCACCAGGGAGGACCAAGGGGAAATAACAACAACCAGAATAACAACAACCAGAATAACAACAACCAAGATAATAACAACCAAGGAAACAACAACCAACGAAACAACAACCGGGAAAATAACAATCAGGGGAACAACCAAGGTTGTAGCTACAAGACCTTTATATCGTGCAGGCCAAAGGAATTCCATGGCACTGAGGGCGCCATCGGACTATCGCGCTGGATCGATAGTATGGAAGTCGTATTGAGGATCAGCCAGTGCGCTGAAAACAAGAAGGTGGAATTCACTTCCTGCATGCTTCAGGGACGAGCCCTAACCTGGTGGAACAGTCAACTTCAGGTCCAAGGTCCGGACGCTGCATACAACATGCCATGGGCAAGGTTCAAGGAACTACTAGTGATTGAGTATTGTCCCAAGGAGATCCTAAAGAAGCTCAAGAACGAACTCTGGAATCACTCCATGATAGGAACTGACATCGACACCTACGTCGCGCGATTTCATGAACTCGCAAATCTAGTACCTGAACTGGTAACCCCGGAGGACAAGCGAATTGAGCACTTCATTTGGGGACTCTCACCCGAGATCAGGGCTATGGCGACGGCTACCGAGCCAGCTACGATGCAGCAGGCTGTGAGCTTGGCTAATCGCCTAACCCAGGATTGGATAAGGAATGGAGGAATATCAAATCCGGGTGCAGAGGACGCAAAGGGAAAGCGTAAGGTTGAGGACGCATCGGGGAACAAAAAGGAACGGTTTAACAAGAAGGCTAGAACGGTAAGGAACTACGGAGTTGCTACGGCAGAAAACACCGGCTACCAGGGAAAGGCACCAAAATGCGATAGGTGCGGTAAACACCACGGAGGTGAATGTCGGTCATGCACCAACTGTAACCGCCTTGGTCACTGGACTCAACACTGTAAGGCAGTGAATGCTGGACCGCAGCAGGCGGGAAGGCAACAGAATGAAGGACCGCGACAAGCGGGGAGGCCACAACAGAACGATAGGCCTCGCCAGGGAGAATGTTATGAGTGCGGTAGTAGGGATCACTACCGAAATGCTTGTCCTAGGCTAAACCCTGCCCGAAACCCAAACCAGAACCGCAATCAAAACCCTCCGCAGAACCAAAACCAGAACAATCAGAGGGGAAACGATGGGGGACAAGGCCGTGGAAGAGCCTTCGCGATTGGTGCCGAAGAGGCAAGAAACGACCCCCGGGTGATTGCAGGTACGTTTCTCCTTAACAACTACTATGCCTCAGTACTATTTGATTCAGGCGCGGACAAAAGTTTTGTGTCCTTAGAGTTTAGGCCCTTGATTGCATTAGAAACCGAACCTCTAAGTGAAACGTTTACGGTAGAATACGCAAATGGTCAGGAATACCAAGCTAGTGACGTAATTAAGAATTGCACAATAACCCTAGCTAACCACTCTTTCGAAATAGACCTAATCCCCATCGAACTTAAGAGCTTCGACGTAGTAATAGGAATGGACTGGTTAACCATCCGAGACGCAAGGATATTTTGTTTAGATAAAACGGTACGAATGCCATTAGGAGATGGAAAGGAATTGATAGTACAAGGAGATAGGCCGGGCCAGACTTCGAAGCTTATATCGGTGATGAAGATGCGCAAGTACTTGAATAAGGGCTGCTTTGCGTTATTGGTGAACATAAAGGACAAACAGGCAAAAGCAGCAGACCTTAAGGATGTACCGATAGTTAGAGATTATCCGGAAGTATTTCCTGAAGAATTACCTGGACTACCACCTCAGAGGCAAGTTGAGTTTAGAATCGAGGTAGTTCCTGGAGCGGCACCGGTGGCAAGGACGCCATACCGGCTAGCTCCGACTGAGATGCAGGAATTGTCCAACCAAGTTCAGGAATTATTGGATAAAGGATTTATCCGACCAAGCTCATCACCATGGGGCGCGCCGATTCTATTCGTAAAGAAGAAGGATGGATCGTTTCGCATGTGTATCGACTACCGAGAATTGAATAAACTAACCGTCAAGAACCGATACCCTCTTCCGCGAATCGATGACCTTTTCGATCAACTACAAGGCGCAACCTACTTTTCAAAGATTGACTTAAGGTCCGGATATCATCAAGTGTTGGTTTCAGAAGATGACATACCGAAGACCGCATTCCGCACTAGATACGGACACTACGAATTCTTGGTAATGCCATTTGGACTCACGAACGCACCGGCAGTATTCATGGATTTGATGAATAGGGTATGCCGACCGTATCTAGACAAGTTCGTTATTGTATTCATCGATGACATCCTAATCTATTCGCGCAACAAGGAAGATCACGCAGAGCACTTAAAACTATTATTGGAATTACTCAAAGAAGAACAGCTCTACGCAAAGTTTTCTAAGTGCGAATTCTGGTTGCGTGAAGTCAAATTTCTCGGTCACGTAGTCAATGGATCTGGAATCCACGTTGACCCATCAAAAATCGAGGCTATAGAGAACTGGAAAACTCTCAAGAGTCCGACAGAAATCCGCCAATTTTTGGGATTGGCTGGGTATTATCGGCGATTCATTCAGGATTTCTCTAAGATAGCTAAACCCCTAACAAAGTTAACACAAAAGAACGAGAAGTTCAACTGGGGAGATGCTCAAGAGCAAGCCTTCAATGTCCTGAAAACGAAACTGTGCAACGCTCCGATCTTAACTCTTCCCGAGGGAAATGAAGACTTCGTGGTTTATTGTGACGCATCTAACCTAGGATTAGGTTGTGTATTGATGCAGCGAAATAAGGTCATAGCTTATGCATCACGACAACTTAAGAAACACGAGGTCAACTACGCTACGCACGACTTAGAACTAGGAGCGATAGTTTTCGCACTGAAAATCTGGAGACATTACCTCTACGGAACCAAATGCACCGTATTCACGGACCATAGGAGTCTGCAACATATACTAGATCAGAAGCTACTCAATATGAGGCAAAGGAGATGGTTGGAACTCCTTAGCGACTACGACTGTGATATTAAGTATCACCCTGGCAAAGCAAACGTCGTAGCAGATGCCCTGAGTAGGAAGGAGAGGCAACAGACGACTCGAGTACGTGCATTAGGAATTTACCTTAAACCCGATTTGAGAACGCGCATAGCAAGTGCCCAGCATGAGGCCTTGAAGGCAGATAACATAAAGGTCGAAACCTTGCACAATCACGACAAGGACTTTGTGAGGAAGGGCGACGACGTCTATTATTTTAAGGATCGAGCCTGGATTCCTACGACTAACGAATTAAGGAAGACCATTATGGATGAAGCACACCGAACGCGATATTCCATTCATCCAGGGTCAAGCAAAATGTATAAGGACCTCAAGGAACACTATTGGTGGCCGGGAATGAAAAGAGACGTTGCTTTATATGTAGAGAAATGCCTCACTTGTGCCAAAGTGAAGGCTGAATACCAAAAACCCTCCGGATTACTACAACAACCTGAAATTCCCGAGTGGAAATGGGAACAAATCACCATGGACTTCGTCACAAAGTTACCTCGGACATCAAAGGGTAACGACATGATCTGGGTTATAGTAGATCGACTAACGAAGTCAGCACACTTCCTTCCGATTAAGGAAAGTTTTAACGTAGAAAAACTTGTCCAAATATACATCAACGAGGTAGTGACACGTCACGGAATACCCACGTCAATTATCTCGGACAGAGATACTCGCTTCACTTCCAGATTCTGGAAAGCATTCCAAGAGTCGTTTGGCACACGATTGGACTTGAGCACGGCTTACCATCCGCAAACCGATGGTCAAAGCGAGCGCACCATACAAACATTAGAGGACATGCTGAGGGCATGCGTTATCGACTTCGGAGGAAGTTGGGATAACCACTTACCACTAATAGAGTTCTCTTACAATAACAGCTACCATGCTAGCATCAAATGTGCGCCCTTTGAAGCCCTATACGGAAGGAAATGCCGATCTCCGTTGTGTTGGTTGGAACCAGGAGATCGACAACTAATTAGCATGGACATAGTGCAAGAAACGATTGATAAGATCACAACAATCAAGGAGAGACTTAAGACTGCGAGAAGTCGACAAAAGAGCTATGCCGATATGCGCAGAAAGGATCTAGAATTTCAAGTCGGGACAAAGTACTTCTAAAGGTGTCACCTTGGAAAGGTACAATACGCCGCGGAAAGCGAGGAAAGCTTAGCCCGAGATATGTGGGACCATTTGAGATACTCGAAAGAGTAGGTCCAGTTGCGTATCGCTTAGAACTACCGCAAGAGCTCGGTAACATGCATAACACTTTCCACGTGTCGAGACTGAAAAAGTGCCTATCGGACGAAACGCTTATCACCCCTTTAGAAGAGATACAACTAGACGAAAAGCTCCAATTTGTCGAGGAACCGATAGAAATCATAGATCGCGAAACTAAGAAACTAAGGCATAGCAAAATCCCCATAGTGAGGGTACGATGGAACGCAAAACGAGGCCCCGAATATACCTGGGAACGTGAGGATCAAATGATGCTTAAGTATCCTCATCTCTTCACTTCTCCCACAGCGAATACCACAAGTTGAAATTTCGGGACGAAATTCTTTCAACGTGGGGAGAATGTGACAACCGTCTTATTTCAGGTGAAAACCGCATTCTCTATCTTTGACCAAACTCGAATTGATCTTGTTATTACTTGTCTCGTAAACTCGTGTACGTCGGAATCGAAATCGGAATCACAAAATGAATCCTAATACCAAGAAAATACTTAGTGAACTTGTCTAAGTTCCTATCTAAAATAACTGAAAACTTTCAACTAACGAAACACTTAACAAAGAAAACTAAACAAAAACGAAAAAGTCAGAAAATCAGCCTCTTGCGGAGCAACAGAATCAGTTGTGGCGCAACTCAGCACAGGAATTCAAAAAAAATTTGTTGTTGCTAGTGCTTGGTGACTCACCCAAAAACGACCCTCATGGCCAACACCTGTAAAAATAGGTGTCAAACACCCCTTGAATCCAGAATTATGACCTTAGTATTACCTCCCATGTCCACATTCATTTCTTGCAAATCAAACACACAATTACACACATATGCTCTCAACTTTCACATACAAACACACAACTCTTTCAAGAACAACCTCATCTAAGTCCTAATCTAACTAATTCAAGGTCATTTTCCATACATTCATCACCATCATTTCATCATTTCAAAGGTAAAAATCTTGTTCTTGAACTTATCTTTTATATTTACTCAAGCTTTTACATAAATCATCAAATCTATATATGTTTTATAACTAAAATGATGAAAGCATATCAAAAAGTACATTGCATGCAATTTTTGTTGGTAAAAATGGAAGTTTATGAAATGGAAAATCTGGAAATTTCATTAAAATAAACTAAAGTTATGTTTTTCAACTTAAGATTTCGATTTATGACTCTAACCGAAGAAATCGACAGAATCTGTTGCATGCATGTAAAAATTACGAAATTTTGACCAAAGATGTAAACTGTAAAATGTAGCTTACTGTCAAAAATTGGGAACCTAACTCCTATTTTTCGATTTATTATGAATTTTACAGTATTTAATCAGATTTAATCTTGATTTTCGAGAAAACATACCAAACTAATTAATCAGCGTATACAAATTTGATATAGTCCAGAACCCATCAAAATATGATTTTACAGATTTTACTGGAATTTTTGGAATTAATCTACTATTATTTACTGTTTTTACGGTTAAAACGCGTTAAATACGTAAACGACTCTAACTTCTTCAAAAACTGTCGTATTGAGACGAATCCAGTTCCTATGACTTCGTATTACAGAATGTGATTTTTATGATATTTTTATAAAATATTAGAACAACAGAATCTGACAGTTTCATATTCGGTATAATTTAGGTTCACGCGATTCCGATTCCTATTCCGGTCACTCCACGCACACTCCTAGTACTACTCTCTCGCTTTAGCGTAAGTCTTTGTGATTCATTAGATTCATTTCACATATTTGAGTTCAGTTTGTAAAGCGGGAAAGTGATTTGTTATTTTGGACATTCTTTAGTTAGCACGGAAGCTCTGCCGGATTTTCGTTAGAACCAACTCACCTCCGTCCGAGCTATCTTTTCACCGCCTCATTTTCACGTGAGTTACAAACCCCTACTCTTTAAACGCTTTTAATACCTTTTTGGGGTGAAATGCGAGTCTTAGGCTTAACTAATATTTAAGCTGAAAAACGATTATTACGTGAATGCTAAACGAAAGCGATTTGATACTCAATGCTTTTACGAAAACACTTGATTACTTTGGAAAGCTATTATGAAACACTTTGATATCTTGAATGCTTATTTGAATAACTATTTTGCCGGCATTGTTGAGGGTTTTGCCAACAATGCCGAGGACACGAAAGCTATTTTTGCCAATGACTAAAACTATCGATCGTCATGTTGCGGACTTTGTACAACATGGACGTGAGAAACCATTGAAAATTCCCGAAAACTACCAAGGACATTAGTTGCTATTAATCCCTTTGGAAAGGACCGTTAGTAGATATGGATAGCGCTATTAGGGTAGAGTGACCCTCACTACAACGACTTATAACGATGGTGCATAATACTAAATGGGTAGGCTTAAGGCTTAGCAACGATCATTGGGCAAACTTAGGATTGTCACATAGTCGCGCTATGTGGACAATGCCTATAAACATGAATGCGATACTCTATACATTTTTATGTGACAACTATTTTGAATGCGATACTCTATGCATGGTTATGCGATTGCAATTTGAAAACTTATGCTTTACTAAAACTTGTAGCTCACTAACTACGTCTCCCGTAGTTAACACTTGACTCGTATTTTCAGGAAACGAGTAAGCATGGGCTGATGACTTTACGCTTGGGGCTGATGACTTCAAGAACGGGATGGGTTTGGGTGGTTTGGTTATGAACACCCTATTTTGAATTCGGATATGTAAACGATATTTTAAAACAATTATGTAAACTTTGTTGTAACTTTTATTTATTATAACGTGGCGTTTATCTATAACTTGTTATCGAATGCTATTGCTCTTCACATCCTGCGTTCCGCTTTAGCGGGGTGTGACATATAGTTTGTAACAGTAGTCAAATATCAAGCGTATAGTAATAGTATTCAACTATCAAATCGTTTTCGTAATAGCAAAAGTGTTTTCGTTTAGCATTCAAGTATGTTTCAACTTAACATAAAGTTCAAGCCTAAGACTCGCATTTCACCCCAAAATGTATTTGAAAGCGTTTAAAAGTAGGGGTTTGTAACTCACTGTTTGCGAAGATCGTAGCGTGCTCGGAAAAGCTCGAAAGGTGCTCGGAATCACCGGAATCCTATTTTATACCAAGTTTTGGCGTAAGTAACATTGTTAATTAGCTCATACAATCGTTAGTCAACGAAATGCTTATGTTATAAGTGTTTGTATTGGTTTCAAAAAAATCGGGCAGCGCTTCCGCGCTATAGTTTCTAAATCCAATTTTCGACACTTTCTAGCTTACAATTTTAATAACACTAATTAAACTAATTCATTAATCATAATAGTATATTAGCATGTTGAAATAGTCATTTTATACTCAAGTTTAAGCTTATTAGAGATTCTTTAACACGTTTTTAAGTAATAAGCTCAAGATCACGTCTTATACCGAAAATGACAATTTTTCTGCAATCTGATCTAGGAATGCGCCGCATTCACATGACAGCATTATGCCAAAATCGTTTTTATGCTTAAAAATGGTATTTTGATGGTGGATTTCGACATGCAATAGTTAAAACATCAAAATACTTGATAGTTTTACAGTTTTTCTTGGATCTTTAACAACAAAATCAAAGATCTAAACATCCTTTTTGTAAAAACCCGTTTTATTATGTAAATCACCTTAAATCTTTATAAAAATGTGTTTTTGTGTGTTTGATCTTACATGCAACGATTTATTTTAGTAAAAATAGAAGATCTAAGAGTTTTTACCGAAGAGAAATAGGTGGATGATGATATGTTGGAGATCCTAGCTTCAAATGGGTGGAAAATGTGTTTTTGACCCGTAAGATGAATGCTCCTTCCTTCTTCTTGATTATGAACGATTTTAGGGTGTTTGTTATGGTGATTTTGCTGTGATTTTGGTGAGTTTAAGTTCTGTAAATGAAGAGGAAGGAGTGTGTTCTTGAGAGAGTATTTGTTGAGAGAAAAAGTGAGTAATGAGAGTGTTTGTGTGTGTGTTTGTGTTTGGTGTTTGTAAAATGAGGATTGTGAGGTGTTTAAATGAACTTAGTGGACCACAAAGAGGCCTTCTAACAAGTTTAGCCCGGAGCCAAAGAGTTAGGCTCGGGTTTGATAAGTTTTAAAGTTTGCAACAATAGCTGGTCTGCACCCAGAATGCGGCGCATAAGGCCTTTATGCGGCGCATAAGGCCTTTATGCGGCGCATTTGGGGCAGTTTCAGCAACTTTTCATTTTTCGTTTGTTCCATCGTTAAGCATTTTCGTTAGTTGAAAGTTTATGATTTGTTTTGAGATGAACTTAGTCAACTTCATTAAGTGTTTTCTTGGTATTAGGATTCATTTGATGATTTGATTCCGATTTCCGATTCCGATTCCGAGACACACACGTTTTATGTTTAAGTAACGTAAACCTACGTTAAAAGTTTTTGTATGGGTTACATCGAGCTTAGCTTAAGGAGTCATGTTTACGTAACCACGTAACACATAAAGTTAGTTATAGCACGTAACAAATATTCGTATCGAGGTTAAATGTTAGCGTTCTCGACCTGAGTTTAGACGGTTGTCACAGAGTTTGCTTTCCAAACCCGTTTACAACCCGCCAAAAATGTAATAAGCTTATATTTTGTTATAATTCTTCATTGATATTTAATTTGAATCTTTAAAGTAGTGTATATTTATTTCATATTTTACCATTTGCATTTAACGGGTTGACACGATTAACCATTTTATTACACATATTGGGTTTTAGTTCAACTTCTCGACACGATTAACTAAATGGGTTGGGTTGGGTTTAGGTGATAAAACCGTCAACACGCCAACCCGCAACACGATAACCCAAGCACGACACGATTGCCACCCATACATAAAACAAAAACGTTGAAGTAAAAAATAAAGAAAAAATCAACCAAAAAATTTAAATAAGAAAAAATAATCAATCATTTTTATTCAAGTAAACGGTAACACAATTTAAATATTAACCCAAAACCTTTTAAAAGACGATCGAACAAAAAAAGACAAATACTCTAACCAAAGAAAAATACGAGATCGTTTTATAAAAATAAGCACTAACAGTAACCAAAGCAAACACTAACCCAAATCCTCTTTATAAAGAAAAAAGAAATGTAATCTTTTTAAAGTTGTGGCTTGGCCCGCTCAAGCCGACTAAAAGCGGCTCAGCTTGCGGTTTAGAGACAGTACCAAAATTTTGATAATTGTTAGTATATACTATTGATATTTTTTAAATAAGAAACAAACATCAATTGTTTTTATAAAAGTAAACGGTAACACAAATTAAATATTATCCCAAAACCTTTTGAAAGATGATCGAAGAAAATAAAAAGACAAATACTTAAACCAAAGAAAAATACAAGATCATTTTATAAAAATAAGCAATAACAGTAACGAAAGCAAACACTAACCCAAATCCTCTTTATCAAAAAAAGGAAAAGAAAAAGAAAAACCGTTGTGGCTAGGCCCGCTCAAACCGACTAACAGCGGCTCAACTTGCGGCTTAGAAACACTACCAAAATTTTGACAATTATGTATAGAACATATTATAATGTGATATTATATTCTTTTTAGATAATTAATGATTAAAACCAACCATCATGTTTTATTGTTTCATTATGACTATTATTACTTACATGCTATTAGCCACAACCATTTACCATCAATTATTTATAACAAATACAATGATAATATACGTTTTGTAATTTTTGTATTTCCTTTCCACTTTCAGTTTCCTTGATATGAATCAAGTACGCTGGAACAGTGTAATGACTTGATTACCGATTGATGTCATATTTAACTTTCCCCATAACATTAATTTTTTTTTCACGTATTGCATATCTATCATAAACTAATCATAGTCAACGCTTCCTTTTAGATTAACATGACTATACAATTTTTACAGAAAGTTAAAAACGTTTTACGAGATTTATATTAATATATAAACTCTTGAATCTACAAAACGGGTCTTAAATCATATTTTTAAATATTTATTTTTAATTAATATATCCATATCCATATACATATACATTAATATAATAGTGTTAATGAGGGGGTGTTTGTTTGGGCTTATATAAGCGGCTTATGACTTATTGACATTTCGGCTTATGTTTCATAAACCCGAATTTTTCGGTTTATGTAACTAATTATGAGCTTATTATTGTTATTACGTCATAATAAACAGTAATAAGCCCATAAACGGTTACATAAGCCGAAAAATCCGGACTTATAAAACATAAGCCGAAATGTCAATAAGTCAGCTCCTTGTATAAACCCAAACAAACACCCTGAATATTTCCTTTCCTTTTTCCATTAAGAGCCTTTTCCATTAAGAGAAGGTTGTTAATAAGAATTGCAAATACCACAAAAAATAGCTATTTTCCTAAACATTATATATGGATACTACGAAAACAAATGTTTTTACTTGAAAACCCAATCTATAATAATCCAACAAATTAATCCCGGACAATAGTCCGGTTATTACACTAGTTAAGGTAGACTAATAATATGTCTAATTATCTTCATCAGAATATGATTATTACCCTCTTCATAACTTACTTAATAAATAATGTAATTAAAGGCAATAAATCACCTAAATCATTAACAATAACTAAGACAAACTAATTAAAAGAATTTAACATTTCTCATAAAGTTAAGGTAAACCAATTGTGGTGACCACTATACCCTTCCATCGACATTCCTATACGATCTCTAGCCATAATTGGATATATTAAACGATGCTTTCACAAGCATTGTTTTCAAATATGTTGGAATTAAAAATAATGATGACACTGGACAAAATCTTCATAAATAAGAGCTGAACTGGAAATCGTCTTAATAAAATGGACACTTTGGTATAATCCTCATACAAAAAGTAGGCATTAAACTTCGATTAAAAGTAGTTTTGACTCTTAAATAATTAACCAAAGTAATGAATGCATCTCATTATCTTATATCTTTATCATATAAATTAATAAAGTATTTTTCCCAATAAATATTGTATAGACCACTATAAAATAACTACTTTAGTACACTTTGACACGGTAAACACATGTGAAGAAATAAGAATTATTATTATAACAAAAGTATGCATCATTTACCCTTATACAAACAAAAATAAAAAGTTATATAAAAACACATAAATTAAAAAATGGCTCTCCAATTAATGAAGCCAAGTAGATTTCCATGACAAAATTTTTAATGTTCATAACTCAAGTCCCCCGTGAATGGTAGAGCTTTTTAGATCTATTGAAGTTTTTTTTAGCAATTTTTTCAAATTTCTCACATAAAATAACAGTCTTATATCCATACATTATTCGGATATTTTACCAATTTTTCTTTGATTATAATTCATTTTTGTGGGAAAAGAATGAACAAATTATTGATAAAGAGAATAACTAATCAAATTTTGACAAGTGATTCACTAGTCAATATATATTTATCCAAGTTTATAAGATTGTCGAACTAAACTAAGTAACATATGTATACTGTTCAATAAACAGATTATATAAATAAATAATAGGCATCATGAATAGCTTAACAATGAAATCAAAAAGTATTAGATATAGAACGATTGAAAGTCATTCATATAAATGGCTATGAGTATATGATCTCTTAAATGAAAGAGTTAATATATTATAAAACTTTAAAATAGATAATATATATATTTGTGGATTAAACAGTGAAAAAATGACCCCTTGGAACCATAAGCTAAATAACATAATTATTTCTGATTTCCATTTCTATGAAGCTTAAATAGAAAAAGAATCACAAATTCCATTTGATGTAAGAAGTTATAGTTATGAATTTTCCACAATTACAAACTTTATAGTTTATACAAACGAATATTTTTTTAAAGTATATTTTCAATTTAGATATTACATTAGTTTAGTTATTAAATCAATACTATAATGTCTACATCTTACTTCTTTCACGCCAATTAAGCACGAGTTTTTTTTAGCATCTAATGAAAAAAAAATCTTATAAATTTTCTAGTAGAATATATGATTACACTAAAAGAAAGATGATATAAACATAAAAGATATAACCATTAGAAGATATTGTCTTATTTCAATGATATGTTAGTTGATACCTTTCCATGTTGCATACACAGAAACAAGGACAAGAAAAATTTAAAGACCAATATCGACCTATATAGCTAAATATTGTTACCTAAGCTCAAAAAGGTCATAAACATGGAACTTTGCATTCATTTTGGGTAGATGAAGTAAGAATATTGTGGAAATGCATTGGCCCCTAAAAAAATGTTATTTTCTACTCCCATAGCGGATTATGAAAAATAAAATATTTCTCGTCACAATTCAAAGAAGCAAAAAGGCATCCTTGAATACTCAAACACAAATAGAACTCAAACTTAAAAATTGTAGACTTTGTTTTGTAAAAAACCTATTAAAGTTTGATTGTTAGTAGTTCAATACATGGTGTTGATATTTCACATTTTATTAAACACTAACAAACTATCAGATTTAAAAAGATGAATTTATATAAAAAAAAAACCCATTTGTTTTTAATGCTAAAAAAGTCAAGATTAAGACATAGATTCCAGGTGTAAAAAAACATAATTTAAAAGCCTATGATTAAATGCTTATTTGATCTAATGGTAATAACAAAATGATTTTTCTCACTCACCTACTTACCAAGAACAATATATATATATATATATATAAAAGCAATGGTAATTATTATTAAATAAGTATGCTTATAGAGGTTTATTTGTACTTGTAAATTGCCGTGTAGTTAATTGAAAACAGGTTTAATTGTTTAACCCCTTCTAGGTTTTCATAACTAGTTTTTAATAATTTGTTTTCTAAATTTTGATTATAAAGAAGACTTGGAAAATATTTAATAAGCTCTTGTCAATGTTATTCATTAGTGTAGACTATGGTGTTCTAAAATTGTAACTTAGTTTCATAATGAGTGTGTTATTAATTCAAAACAAATTTAAGCCACTCATGTATATCCTCAGATATGTCAAAACTTGTAAAATAAGTTATTTATGAGTTTCATTGGTGATAATTTGAAATTTGATAAAAATCTAATAAATTATAAGAATTGCAAAATTCAAATTATGTTGAGAATAATTATTGGTTCAAAAAGTCATCACAAAAGGAAAGTAAAAATAAAACCAAAAAAAACATCTTATACACACCAAGACGTTCTTTTTCTTGTAAAACTTGGTTTTCATCAAGTACGAGTTAGAATACTGGTTTTGGTGTGTAATATTATGTTTCATAATTCCCTAGGTCACAATAACATTAAAAATGTCTTAAGAATGCTATTGGACGCCATTTCATCTATCCAAAACTCAATCAAACCCCAAATACCCTTTTAAAATCAAAACTGTAATTCGAAAAAACCAAAGGTACTCTAAAAACTCTAATATCACAAAACCTTACCCTGCATTACTATTTCTACTTCATACTTTCTTACTAGTTAAATAATTAATGAAAGAATAATTTATCATTCATATTATCGGGATTCATTAGGTAAGTATACGTATGTTTATAGAAACTAAGTATGTTTATAGAAACTAACTTGTGAAAGATTATTAGTGGTCATATGATAAAAAGTAAACTTATTAAAATTTAATTATTGATAAATTAAGAAATATGAGGGGTTAACTGACATAAAGTATAATTAAGGCACTAAGGTGGTGGTTGATTTAAACTTAATTGACTTAATAAGAAATGACTTTATGTGACAAATCATAAGGTATGTGTTTATTTGTGCCTTAATCTAGACAACATGAATTAACTGGAAAAGTCATGTGAGGTATGTATTCCACATTAAGTCATTAATTTTATAATGTTTTCTTTTAAATATATTTATTTTATATTATTCAGACTCGCTATTCAGTATCTGAAACAAACGTTATTGGTTTTTATTTTTTACAGACAATATTTATCCACACAGACACTATATTCATATAGTACTTAAGCAATAAAAACGGGCCCTAAGTGTCATATATACGAATAAGATCTTAGGAGGACAACACGAGCTTTTAAGGGCTTAAATTACAATTACTTATTTACCCATAAAAAATTTAAAATATCCTAAATATAAATCACGATGCCCTCATTTTTCTTATCCCCAAATGTATCTCATGTGTTAATAGTTAATACTATGGGTGGTTAAGTTGTGATTGAGTTTTGCAAATGAAGTGATGACCTATATTGAGTTGTAAAAATTTTGGTCGTCGAGACATTTTTTTCTGTGTTGCATAACGATTTTTTACTTTTTTATTTGGTATTTTGTTGTTGTTTATATTATAGGAGAGTTGATATAGAGAGAGTTTTAATATGTTTTTTATATATAGTTTTTATTTTAAAATTGGGTACGTAAATAGGTTTTAGTCAGTTATATGCAATTATACCTTCTTTTTTAAATATTCTATTTAACATTTTAAATTTTGGAAAAATTGTTAAGAAATATAACAAGCTTTGACCGAATTTTCATTGTATATAATAAACTTTGTTTTTATTAAAAATGTCTTTAATTTTTAGATACGTTGTCATTTTATGTAAGACTTAACTTGAAATCTCGTTAGGTTTTTAACTTAAACTTATTTGTGATCTTTTTTATAGTTAGATGTCACATATGTACATAACTATATATCATAATAAACACTTATTTTAGAGGAAAAAAAGTCAATGATTCTTTTATATTTTATTATTTTTTAATGGCAAGTATGTTATCGATATTATCAATTATTGAGTTCAAATGTCAAAGTTGGATAAAACAAGACTACCAAAATATGTTATATCGCACATATGACATTTATATATAAAAAAATTCAAAATTTTTTATATTTAAATATTTAACGAGATTTCAAATTAACTAACTTTATTTTTTATTAAAAATAAAATCAAGTTACAAAAAAAAAACACATTGTTAATGGTTTTAATAATGACCAATACATTTAATTTTGTGTTGTATTATTGCAGGCCTTAATACATAATTATATAAAAACAAAATCTTTAATTGCTCTCTTACAATTATAAACATTCCATGAATTAAATAACATCTAGTTTAAGGTTTAAAGTTCTCTTTATATTGTTGCCATCAAAATTATATCTCACTTCAAATTTGGTTCATAAATTATATCTCACTCCGAATATTTATGGTAGTAGAACTATCTGGCTTATATCATTATCTATCAAAAAAAAGAGAATTTTGGCGAGGACTCTCCGACCCCATGTATCTTTGATACCAATTTAGATTTTTATATAGTGTGACGATTTACTATTTATATAGATAAATAATCTTGAACAAAGCAATATTCTTAGGGGGGTTTTTTCGCATATTTTTTAAAGGAAAAAATAGCGACACTTAAAGAGATCATGATCTTTTATGTGTCAAAAGTTATATGGCTAGAGACACATTAACGTTATAGACAAGAAAGTTAAAATTGACAATTTTCGTCCATTTCATTTGTAGTTTAAAGGGGAAATCAACAAATTTTGAAACTTTTGATAATTGCATTTTATTAATAACAATAACAATCTATTGATTGTTTTTAAAAAATTATTATATGTTTTTTTTTTAATTTAACAAAAAAAAACACCCAGTGCATTTAGGAAATCATATATAAATTAGGAATATATAACAAAAATTATGCATATAATTACTTTTCTAAAATTTATCAATTTTTTTTTTTTTGGTTAGAAATCGTTAATGGGTTCGGAATGAAAATTTAAGGCAGTGTTTGAATATTTATTTTGAAATGGTTATATGACAGGACTATCATAATCAAATAACCATTTTTAGTAAATTGAGTTGTATAATATTGTGTTTGGGTTGCGTTTACAAAGCTGTTGTTACTATCATTTAAACAAAATTTAGGTTTAGTGCTAGACTGATTATGAATTTTTTTTAATATAATGCAGAACAAATATATCTGCAAAAGAAAGAACTTCTATTTAGGATATGTTTGACATTAAGTTTTTCGAAGTATTTTAAATCTTAAACTTTTTACTTTTTAAAATAATCTCCTGAAGGAAAAGATTTGGTTTGGATGATAAAACTTTTAACTTTTTATTTTGTTAAATAAGCTCCAAAAGCTCCTAAATGGAAAGCCAATTGGTATATTTGACGCAAATAGTCATAGCTAGAAGCCGGAGCTGCGAGCTGAAAGATGGAGCTGGATATACGAGTTGGAGGTGCAAGCTGAAACTTGAGCTTTTTCATTTTGTGAAAACTACTTTCGTTAACCTTTTATTTTGGAGCTTTTTAGAACTTTTTTTTTCAAAATAAAAGCTAAAAGTTCAACTATCCAAAAAAAATTATTTTACTATTCATAAACTTATTTTTTTTAAAACGAATAACTCAAACTTCAAAAAGCTCTAAAAAGATGGTCATCAAACATACCCAATGAAAGTAGCTTTCATAAATTAAAAAATTAAATTTTATAGTTCTCAACTCCAACTCAGATCTCGAATTATAACTTTCAGCTACACATACTTGCACCAAGTATACCTCTAAACTAAGAGCATTAGGTCACACATTATACTTTGTTTATCCTCACTATACTTTATTTTTCCCATCAAGTAATTGTGTCTTTTATATTTTCTCACAATTAGGTTATTGTAACCGGTTAATTACAATTGTACTTGACATTATATTTGAGGAGATAAGACATATGTGATGCATATATTGTGATTATAAACTAAACAACAAGTACTTTTGAAAAATCTATACTTCCTTCAAAAACTAAGAACCCAATCATTTGAAAACACAACAAAGGTAACGACATCATACATACATCACATTTAATTGCAATAATGTCTTGTGGGATCGATAACCTGTTATAATAAGTATGGCTTAATTTGGACTAGAATTAAAAGTCTCAATTATTAAGCGAGGCTAAACATAATACAATGGCATATAAGGAACAAAAATGAGAGTAAACGTATATTTTAAACATATAACTATAAACTTTTTTTTTTCTTTATTATGAATGTAAATTTTATCGGAATTCTTCATAAAGTTGTTAAATATGTTCCACTAGATTGTATTGGAGGTTGTTTGAGTATCCTTATATTTCGGTTCCATAATTTTTCCTACACATAAAACGTATTTCTCGACAAAGGGTCAATGCACAATCGTAGTTGTAGTAGTATATAATCTTCTAGTACCACTAATTCATATCAAGTGTCTTCTATAATCATGAAATATGATACGAGTGTACGGGAACCTTATCATAAAGAGCCTCTCACCTTTTAAAACAAATGTTAATTATACGTTTGAACAATGACTTATAGTTAAAACCTTTTTTTTTAAGGGGGGTGAGGTAAAAACGACTTATAAATAGTACCACTAATTGCATATTAGTTATTTTTATAAAATTTTGATGCATGTCAACCATGATCTTAAACACTAATTTTATGAACATTTAATTTTATATAACAAAAGACCAAACCCAATTATCATAGAATATTTATAAAATGTATGGGCATTATTTATAAGCCGTTTCTATTCGTTTTTGAGGTGTTTTTTTTCTTCTTTTTCTTGAAAATGGTGAGGTTTGATTTTTGGTTAGTGTTTACTTATGTTATAGTTTTATGTAAAAATTATGCATTTTTTTATTTGTTTAAAGTTCGGACGTGTTGTTTTTGTTTAGGTTAGCTTTAAGAATTATGTTTATTTTAATTTTATAAAAGGGTCTAAAGTCTTGGATGATTTATTTTAGGTTTGATTTTGAATTAGTGTTTAATTATGTCATAGTTTTATAAAAAAATATGTATTTTTCTTAATTTTTTGTTTCAAGGTAGCTACATTGTTATCTCCTCGTATATAACATTTTACAGCTTATGGTGGTTTATTTTTATTTTAAAAAGCTATCCATAAAATTATTAACCAAATAAAGTTTAGGAAGTTTATAGTTAAAAAGAAAACATAAACCCTAATAACCTTTGAAAAGCCTTCAATAGAAAATATCCCTAACTTACAACCTTCAAACTTTAACTCCAATTAATCTTGTCATTTGTCAAAACACACCCATAAAAAATACATTTGAGATCTCAATAAGAGAGATGTCATAATTTAATTAATATTTATTTAAAAGTACAACTAAAACACTATGAGTGTATTTGGCGAACTAGTTAAAGCTGGATATTAAGTTTGAGTTTACGGTCAAAGCTAAAACTTATATATAAAAATGATAGACATGTTTGATAAAGTAGTTGAATTTTACACTTATATATAAAAAAGACATGAAATGACATATAAAATTATTTTTTTAATTAATATGAAAGAGTAGGAGTATGTTTGGTAAAGGGCTTATAAGGGCTTTTTAAGGCTTGAGGTTATGTTTTTATGTATAAGCCTTGTTTGGTACCAATTATTTTGAAGGGCTTATGAGAAAAATAAGCTCATATAAGCCCCTAAAACATGAGCTCATAGGAAGAAGCTTTTCAAAAGGACTTGAGCTTTTGATAGGTATAATTACTTAAATACTCTTAATATTTATTAAAATGTAATTTTTTTCATATCCTTTTATGTCCTTTTACATACATAAGCTTAAGCTTCAACTACTTTACCAAACACGATTTTAATCTTTACATATAAGCCCCGACTTCGTCGATAAGCTCAGGCTCAAGCTCCAACCTAAGCTCCAGCTCCATCTACTTACGCCAAACACACCCTATATATGTAAATTTATTTTATTAAGCCCGTATAAACAAACAATACTTATAAACTAATTTATTAAAAAACTATACTATGGGTGTGTTGGCGGAGAGGCTTTTGGGGGATTATTGAGGCTTAAGTTTATCGTTTTTGATAAGCCACTTCATGAGTCTTGCTTGGTTCGACGGACTTATGAAAAATATAAGCCCCAATAAGCTCCGAAACCATAAGGCGCTTTAAGACCACTCCCAACGGGAGCGTTATTTGCGCGTTTTACCCCCCCAAAACGCCGTTATGGCGGGGGGGTTCTTCCGGCGTTTTGGAGGCGGTGTTGGTTTTTTTTTTTTTTTTTTTTTTTTTTAATTTTCGACCGTTTAAGATGATTTAAAAAAAATGATTTTTTTTTCCTATTCTCGACCTTTCAACGGCTACTTTTCTTTTTTATTTTTTATTTTATTTTTTTTTCCTATAAATACCCAATCACAAACACAAAATATTTACACCAAACCATTTCTTTCTCTCTACAATCATATTCATTCTATCCACAAAACTCAAAAAAAAAATGTCTCAATACAACGATTTTCCGTCATCCGATCCCAATTCGCCTTCCTCACCGGGCTTCGCAAATTTCCAAACCCAACCCGGTGGTTTTACTTCACTACTCGCCGGAAACACCAACACACCACCTCCACCCGATCAACAAGCCATGACCGAATGACAACAATTCCAACAATTCCAATTATTCCAACAACGACAACAACAACAATCGTTCCCTCAACCCCAACAACAATCATACCATCAACCCCAACCTCAATCATACCATCAACCCCAACCTCAATTATTCCATCAACCCCAACCACAACCATTCAAACCGTCTGAAGCGTTTCAACCACAAGTAGCTGAACCTAGTGGTTCTCGTAAGAGAAAAGATAAGGGTAAGAAAAAAGCTACGGATGTGGAAGATGCCACCCCAAGTTCCAAGGTTCAGTGGACACAAGGCCAAGAACGGCGCTTGGCGGAGAATTGGATTCATGTTTCGGAGGATCGGAAAAAAGGAACCGACCAAGATGGTATAACTTTTTGGTTCCGTGTGATGGCTATTTTCAACGAAGGTTTGGCGGAACCTTTTACAAAAAATGCGCTAAGTTCAAAATGGAGGGCTATGAGCAAAAATATAAAATTGTTCATAGCATGTCATGACCGTGCCGAACGAGATCGATCGAGCGGCGAGGATGACAAAGCCGTCTACACAACGGCGTTAAGCATGTTCGAAGCCGAAAATCTACGTCCATTTCGTCATCATGCTGCGTGGGAAGTTTTGCATAATTCGCCAAGGTTTGCTAATCCTAAACCCATTGACCCGATCAACCTCGACGACGATGCAGAACCGGACCTCTATGGCCATGATCAACTTCCACGACCTTTAGGAAGGCCACAACCATCTAAGAGCGCACGTTCCTCCTCCTCCTCCTCCAATGTTACTTCAAAACGGGACGAGTTTAACGACGGCGTTGTCAGCGAAATTCGCGAGCTTAGGATCGCGAAAACAGAGGAGATCAAACTCAGAATCCGTTTTCGGAAAATGGAATTCCTTCGTATGCCAACCGATGATTTGGCGCCACAGGATCGGGCTAAAATCGAAAAGCAGAAGGACAAAATACGCGCCGAATTAGAAGCCGAAGACGAGGATTAGTTTTTTATGTATTGTTTTTTATTTATTTATTTTTATGTAATGGTTTTTCTTTATTTATTTTTATGTATTGTTTTTTTTAATATTAATCTAAGTTTATTTTTATTATTAATGTATTTTTAATATTTTGAATGTATTAAAAATAATATGAGAAAATGAAAAAAATGAAAAATAATAAAGCTGGTGGGTCCCAGTTTTTGGTGTTATGAAGGGGAGGGGGTTTAGTGGTGTTATGTTATGTTGGTGTTATGCTGACGTGACACGCATAACACCGATTTTTGGTGTTATGAATGAGAGTGGTCTAAGTAAACAAAATGACATAAATATTCTTCATTTTAATTAAAAAATATATTTTTATATACATTTTTATGTCTTTTTTACCTTAATAAGCTCCAGTTGTATCTACTTTACCAAACATGTTTGTCATCTTTATATATAAACTTCAACCCGACCATATATTTCAGCTCCAACTCTAGCCTAAACTCAAACTTAAACTCCATCTCCAACTATTTAAACCAAACACCCCCTATATATATACCACATCTAACTTGTAAACAAAAAATGCCACATTACATATAAATGTATTTAAGTGAAAAAAAAAAGCATAAATAGAAAAAGAAAAAGAAAACAAGAAATAAGAAAAGACTTTTAAGAGAGAGAAAGTATGATTATGTATGAAAGGAGTGAAGAGTCAACCAACCGACCCTTTTTACTGTAAGGCTTCCAAGGCTCCACACACCATCCATATAATCTATCTTCTTCTTCTTCTTCACTCTCCCCATCACTTTCTCTCTCTACATTTCCCAACAGCTCATGATCCAAAACCCAAACTCAACCATGCAAATACTTAGGGTTTCATAACCCACCCATTATTATCCCATTTTATTTTTTTATTTATGGATTTTTGTAAAAAAAATTGAATCTTTCAAGTGGGTTTTGGTTTTCTTGGAATATTAAAAAAAAATGAGTTTTGGGGGTTTTCTTGATAACAGTCACGGCGGCGACGGTGGTCCTAGGGTTTCATAACCCACCCATTATTATCCCATTTTATGTTTATATAAAAGGTTATGTTTTTTTGTAAAAAAAATTGAATCTTTCAAGTGGGTTTTGGTTTTCTTGGAATATTAAAACTGGGTTTTTAAAAATAATATGAGTTTTGGGGGTTTTCTTGATAACAGTCACGGCGGCGACGGTGGTCCTAGTGGTGGTGGTGCTAGAATTGTTCCCGATATTCCTTATACTATGCGCGGCGCCTCTAAATCCATGTTTTCCTCCCCCGGCCTCTCTCTTGCCCTTGTAATAAATACATAAATATATACATACATATATATATATATATATATCTATATATATGTATATATATATAAATAATCTTTTTTTATTACACACACTAAAACACACACACAAACACACAAAATTATAAAAAAATAAAATATTTTTCTTATTTAATTTTTTTTTTAGCAAACAACGATGGAGGGTGGTGGTGGTGGTGTAGGTGAGATGGGTAGAATGCCTGAAAGTTACGACACTACCACCGGCGGCGTCGGTGTTGGTGGCGGTGCTAGGAGGAGCCGAGAAGATGAACACGAGAGTAGATCCGGTAGTGATAATATGGATGGTGGTGGTTCCGGCGACGATCCTGACGGCGATGACGGGAAACCACCAAGGAAAAAAAGATACCACCGTCATACACCACAGCAAATTCAAGAACTTGAAGCGTAATAAACTTTATTTTTTTGTTATTAATTTGTTCATAAAATGTTTTTTTTATTTTTTTTTTAAGTTTTTTTTTTTTTAGGTTATTTAAGGAGTGCCCTCATCCTGATGAAAAACAAAGATTGGAACTTAGCAGAAGACTATGTTTAGAAACCAGACAAGTTAAGTTTTGGTTCCAAAATCGTCGTACGCAGATGAAAGTAAGTGGAGATTTTTATGTTTTTTTCGATGTGGAAATGATGGGAAGTTTGTGTTTGTTGAATGATGTTGGTTTTACTGTTGTTAGACGCAATTAGAGCGACATGAGAATTCGATTCTAAGGCAAGAGAATGATAAGCTACGAGCGGAAAACATGTCGATTCGAGAAGCAATGAGGAACCCGATTTGCACGAATTGTGGTGGTCCGGCTATGATAGGTGATATTTCGTTGGAGGAACAACATCTTAGGATTGAAAATGCGAGGTTAAAAGATGAATTGGATCGTGTTTGTGCACTTGCCGGAAAGTTTCTCGGTAGGCCGGTTTCGTCTATGGTTCCACCAATGCCGAATTCAAGTTTAGAACTTGGTGTTGGTGGGAATCACCATTTTGGAGGTGGTGTGCTTAGTTCGAATACATCTGGAATGCCTTTAGGACCACCGGATTTTGGTGTTGGGATTTCTAGTGCGTCTTCTGTTGTACCGTCTTCTAGAGCTAGTAATAATGTGATGGGAATTGATCATTCTTTGGAGCGGTCAATGTATCTTGAGCTGGCTTTAGCTGCTATGGACGAGTTGGTTAAGTTAGCCCAAACCGATGATCCACTTTGGATTCGTTCCATGGAAGGCGGTCGTGAAGTTATGAACGAAAGTGAGTATTCTAGGGTTGTTACTCCGTGCATTGGGTTGAAACCAAACGAGTATGTTTCTGAGGCCTCGAGGGAGACCGGAATGGTGATCATCAATAGTTTGGCTCTTGTTGAAACACTCATGGATTCGGTAATTTCACTTTCTCGTTAATATGTTTTTTATTTTTACTACCACTTGATCTAATTTTAAGTTATGTTTTATTAGAACAAATGGGGAGAAATGTTTCCTTGTATGATTGCTAGAACTTCAACTACAGATATAATTTCAAACGGCATGGGAGGAACAAGAAATGGTGCACTTCAGCTGGTAATTTTTGTTTCAAAATCTTTGTTTTGTTCTTCTTCTTCCCATTACATAGTTTACACTTTATTTGTTAAATGATTTTGGCTAGATGCACGCGGAGTTACAAGTACTTTCCCCATTGGTTCCGGTTCGTGAAGTCAATTTTCTTCGTTTTTGCAAGCAACATGCTGAAGGTGTGTGGGCGGTGGTTGATGTGTCAATCGATACAATTAGAGAAAACATGTCAGTTTTCTCAAATTGCCGGAGGCTTCCTTCCGGTTGTGTTGTGCAAGATATGCCTAATGGTTACTCTAAGGTATTATCGACTCTACTTTTGACCTTTTAAAGTTCTAAACTTATGTCGATGCTTTTAGTTAAGTTAGCTCGAAATGGGTTAAAATATAATCAACTTTCTGTAGAATAATGTAATTGTCGTTCCTTTTTCATCACTACAACGATTCTTATTGATTCTGAAGTTCAAAAATCGAACGATCTGACTGTTAAAAGTCCAAATATTAAAAGCTTCGTCGGCATTTATGGTGTTTAACAAGTAGGTGTGCTTGGCCTATGTCTTTAATGAGTTTGTTGTTATATCTCATCACTCTAAACCTTAAAATGTAGTTCGGAAACATGAATGCTTACCTAAATGTACAACTTTAAATGCACAGCTTGCAAATTGATTAGCATAATGTACAAGTGTTTTTCTTGAATCTCTTGCGTGTACACAATTGTTTTTTGCTAGTGGTTAATTAGTAAACTAACACTTTTGAGATTTTTATAAAAATAGTTGTGAAATATGTTGGTGTACCTATGTGTACAGATTTAGATGTACAATGTACAAATATAGTTACACAGCATACGCGACTTTTCCTGGACTTGTTGGAAATTCATGTTTAGTGATTATTCACATAAAATGCCGCACTCGATCATAACCATAGTCGACAAAAACATATGCGCGTACACAGGTGTACATGTTTACATGCATCAAGTACTTCTTTTCCCCGAGCCTCTTGGTTTGTGTGACGTCTTTTTCGTCTAGTGATTAAGCACATAAATTGCCACACTCTCAGGGACAAGATTCATTTCCACATGAATTTTATAACACAAAAAGGAACCTTCTCAAATACTATTTTATTCATCTTAGATGCTGTTTTTGACTTATCGAAGCATTGGTACTCCTTAAATCAAGCACACGAAATCAGATTCGATTAATTTATATCTTTTCCTGCAACTTTGTATTATAATATCGAATAGAAACATCTAACTACTTGATTTTCCGAGCCTTGAGACACATTTATTAATCAAATCACCTTGATCCCGATTACTTATAATACTTAATTAATATCTTCGTTCGAATAAAACAATTGTTTTGATGTTTCTATTCCTATTTTTCTGAGTTCTTTCCTGTCTCGTAGTCGATTCTGTTTGACCATTTTCATGTCATTTTCTTTGCCTAAATTGTCGTAAATGTTTAAATTATATTATTTTGCGATTACGAGAATTGATAGTTAGGTTTCTATGAATATATTATGTCTCTCATTGAGCCCATTTCCAAGACTTGTCATCTATTGGTTTAGCTTATTTAAATACAAAATTTTTAAAAATATGTTTAATACAACCCGAAAATCTTACTTGTTCCACACCCCATCACTGGATAATTTATGTAACGTGATACATTTATCAAAATGTTGTTTTCTTGGTACTTGACGGTGTATTTTCATGCTTATTTTATTGTTTCATACTTAAAAGCACTTTAGGTTTAAAAGTTTTGACGAACTTTTTTATCTTGTATTGAAGGTTACGTGGGTGGAACATGCCGAATATGATGAAAGTGCGGTTCACGAGCTTTACCGGTCATTGGTCCGTGCTGGAATGGGGTTCGGTGCACAACGATGGGTGGCAGCCCTACAACGACAATGTGAATGTCTTGCTATTCTTATGTCTTCCGCTGTGCCTATTAGAGATCACACAGGTACATTGGTTTTCATTATTATGATACGTTTAACGAATTTACTGTAGTAATAGTATAACTCTAATACAACTATTTGAACATTATTGTAATACACTTTGCAGCAATAACAGCTAGCGGAAGGAAAAGCATGTTAAAACTAGCACAACGAATGACAGATAATTTCTGTGCGGGGGTTTGTGCATCCACAGTCTACAAATGGAACAAACTTTGTGCAAATAACGTCGATGAAGACGTTCGTGTCATGACCCGTCAAAGCGTGGACGACCCGGGTGAGCCACCAGGGATCGTCTTAAGTGCAGCGACATCAGTTTGGCTGCCCGTTTCTCCTCAACGACTGTTTGATTTCCTACGTGATGAACGGTTAAGAAGCGAATGGGATATCTTATCAAACGGTGGACCCATGCAAGAAATGGCTCATATAGCCAAGGGTCAGGATCATGGCAACTGTGTTTCGCTTCTTCGTGCTAGCGTAAATATCATTACTCTTCCTTCTAGTCTAAATATGTAGATATAGTAATATGGTTTTATATGTGATATGAAGAAAAGAACAAGGGCAAAAGGGTAATTTGGACATATAAAAAGATAAGAGTAAAGGGTCTATTTCAGATCTAACGTACAGACTGAACATTATTATAAAAAGGTTTTTGTTAAAGTAATTTTCATCTGAAAATAAAATCCAAAAAAGTCAAAACACACACAACACACACTGTGTGCATGTGAGAGGGGACAGTAGAGACCTTTCTAGTTTCAGACCGTACGTCACCGTTTTGGTTTTTAGGAACTCTTCCAAACCAGTTGACTCAAGTAGACAATGACAACACATGGACTAATAATAAACTTTTTTTTTTCTTCAATATTTACAAAATATTTGCCTTGATGTTAAAATATGACTGTGAGAAAAAAAGAATTCATAATTTCATATTGCATGTTTCAAAATATGGTTTCGATGTCTTTTGGTGCAGGCGATGAATCCTAACCAAAGTAGCATGTTGATTTTACAAGAGACTTGTATTGATGCGGCGGGGTCACTAGTTGTTTATGCTCCAGTGGATATTCCTGCAATGCATGTGGTGATGAATGGCGGTGATTCGGCTTATGTGGCTCTTTTGCCATCTGGTTTTGCTATCGTACCGGATGGGTCGGCTACTCGTGGTGTGTCAGAGACGGATGATGGCGGGGTCGGTGGTGGGGGCAGTGGTGGTGGATCTTTGTTGACAGTTGCGTTTCAGATCCTCGTGAACAGTCTTCCTACCGCGAAACTTACAGTGGAGTCGGTGGAAACGGTTAATAATTTGATATCGTGTACGGTTCAGAAGATCAAAGCGGCCCTTCAATCTGACAACTAGTTTTATGGTGTTTTTAGGGTTTTTGAAACAAGGAAATTATTGGGTATGATAGATAATCATCTGTCATACGTAATAATTTCCATGATGGTGGTCGTCTTTTGCTCTGGCGGTGAAATGTGAATGATAATAGTATTTTTAAACAATTTTTGGGGTGAGTCAAGAACGAACCGTGCTTGTCAACCCTTGCTTTGTGGTACATGTATGGCAAAGCAATGGTGGGTGGTTCGGGTATTGACTCGGTCAACCCGATCAGGTTAGGTCGGGTATGGTTGTATTCGAAAATGTTCAAGTGTGATATGAAGGGTATTTTAATCTTTTTGGTTTTCTTTTTGTATGACAGGCTTACTCATGGGGTTTTGATTTTATATGACTAATCTGAATTTGTGGATTATTAATTTCTGTTAATTTTGTTTATGGATTAATCCTAATATATATAATATATTTTTTCTTTCTGTAAATTAGTTTATATGAATGTTATATTGGTATAAGTCTAATTGTTGCAATCTGAACTCCATTAATTTCTTTTTAGGTGGTTACACTGATCTACTGGTTCTCGTAAATACATAAAAAGGTAAAAAATGTAGCAAATATATCTATAAGTTAGAAACTAATATCAGGAACACAAAACAACATACGGTATCTTATTACATGAGAACAATGTATTTTGTTATCTTTTGATGGGGTATTATTTCATATAGCAAAGCTCACGAAGTGATAATGTTGTAAAACGATGGAATGGCCACATGAGCGGTCGTAATTAGCTTTATAACCTTGCGGATTTACTTGCGGGTGTTGCTAGATGACAAGTACTAGTGAATGTTCATACCCTATAAGAAAAATTGTCTTTGATACTTAAAATTTGGTCGCTAACATCATTAAAGACCAAAAGTTTGGTCACTAACATAGTCACTAGTGATGTTAGGGACCAATCTTGAGTGGTCATATTTCGTTACTATAGGTTCGTCACTAATTTTATTAGAGACCAAATAAGATTATTTTTGGTCACTCAGTTTGTTTAGTGACCAAATTTAATGACCACTTTTTTTTAATGGTGTCTAAATAAGGTGATTAGTGACAAAAAATAGTCATCACTAAAAAATTTGGTCACCGAAGCATATTCTTTTTGTAGTGATAGTCACCGACATGTACCGGTTAGCTCATGGGAGAAAAATAATGTCCGTCTCTACAAATGCTTGCTTCTTTTGAAAGCAATATCTAAGACAAGGAGAAATTAATACAGTTTACAAGAATTTCAATTCAGTTAAATATTATAATTTGAAAACAAATAAACGGTACGGTAACTTGGTAAGTGCCATTTTCAAATTTATGTAAAACATTAAAGGAGTGAGTTGATATAAAAAGTATATTAATAAAAGTTTATGAAAGTTTGTGGTTTATGGTGTCCATTCTCATTTGTCCATCATAGTTTCTGATTTTATAATTATGTATCTCAACATATGTTATATCACTATAATTGAGGGTTATCAGAAACAAAGGTTTTTCATAAATCTAATAACCTAACATATAGAGAAAATCTATTTTTTATACTTCAAAATCATGCATGGTGTCCGGCAAGTTGAAGGGTATATGTGGCCGCCCTTCGACTCAACTATGATCCACCCCTGTATTGTTCATCATAGTTTTGAATCACACTTTTTGTGCATTATATGACGTGAGAAGTTTTATCGTGCATCATATGAAGCGATATGTTAGTATGTGACATGCTATGTGGCATGATGCACAAAATCTTTCATGTATTTAATCTCTTATTTGATCCTATTATATAACCTTTTATAGTTTTATACAACACTATAAAACATGACTTGAAATAAAATGTGTGGTGATGTGTTCGTTTACTTTCGTTTGTAAATGGTCTAGAGCTTGATGATCCACCAAGTAACTCGTCGAGTTATTTATGGGTTCTTGAGCGTTCTCTTGGGGTTAATTGACTCCTGACTAGGAAGTTAGCGCCATTGTTCCAAGGATTGTCGAACCACCTCTTCAACTTTTTTTCATTTACGACCATTTTTATCGTTTTAGCTTTGATTTCACTTTTATTCATTTTTCCGCTTAATTTAGACTTAGACATCTAAATATAAAAAGTTTTGGACTCCAAAAACATAAAGAGTAGTACATAGATTGATAAGAACGAGGTATTATGAGTCCGCGCTTTGTCGCGGGGTTAATTATTAAAAGCTACACGGAATTGAAATGAAATACCAGAACGTAATGTAATAATAAAATTTTTAATTAATCAAATTCGAGGGGTTAAAATGCAAAGAATTAAAGTTGAGGGTCTACAATAAAAATAATATTAGTATATATATACATGTAATAACCGAACGAAAATATAATATAAAGAGACGGAACACTATTCATTAGAAAACTTAGTTTGAAAATTGATATAAGAGATAATATACCTACAAACCTACTAATTTTGGATGCTAACATATATCTTAATGTTGGTGAGTTTTTCCATAAAAGATACTTTCTCCGTCCCAAATTATTGCCACCAGACAAAAAACACATATTTTTAGAAAAACATAATTGTTATTGATTTCTCTTTCTTACTTTTTTCAAAATGACAGTTTTACTCTTAGTTAATTAATTAATATTTTCTATATAATGTGTAATAATAACTTCCATTAAGGGTATTTTGGTAAACTTATCAAACTGTCATATCTATTTTTAGAATTAGACAATTAAATTAGGACAATCTAAAATGGAATACTGAACGAATAATATGGGACGAAGGGAGTATCTTTAATAGGTAAAACTGAAAGAGTCGAGTACTCACACTACAAGAAAAAAGGCTTTTAGAGACAAAACACGTTTGGTCACTAACAGTTGAAAAATTCCGTCACTAAGGAGTTTAGTGACCAAAATAAAAGTCGTCACTTTTGGTCACTAAAGGTCCGTGGCTAATTTTATTAGTGACCAAAAACATAACTTGTCTCTAATTAGTGACGAAAACAAAGTGGTCAATATATATGTGACGACAAAAAAGTGGTCACCAATTTGGTCTCTAAACAAGTGAAAGTGGTCACTATTCAGCTCATTTAACGGAGTTAACGGCTCCGTTAACCCCGATCAGTGACCAAATAAGTTTGGTGTCTAATGTTAGAGACAAAAAGAAAGTGGTCACTAACTATTTCAATTCAACAAAAAAAAATCAATATTTTGGATACAAATATCTAGTAATTTGCAGCAATTAAATTATAACCAATTAATTGTAATAATCAAATCCAAATATTAAACATTCATTTAAACCAAAATAAAGAAAACAGAGCAGAAAGTTGCAGTCTTTCCGGTTCCGGATTGAGCTTGTTGGATTCCGTCAAGACCCTTGGTGAAGGGAACAATTCCTCTTTGCTGAATTGCAGATGGTTTTTCAAAACCTACATTCGAAAAAAATCATGAGATTAAACCGATATAATGATAAGAGTAACAAGAACAGACCCTTGTGGTATATATCAAACTAATTATGGTTTTTATCCCAAACGTTTATAAAACGTAAATAAATTCAAGCTTCTAACGCTGGTAGTCTTGAATTTTGAAGCCTGTAACATTAATCGTCCCTACGCTTGTAACAGAAACGTATATCTTAGGGACCATCAATGTTACAGTTTTCAATTTGAGGTACGATTCGTGTAATAAACAAACTTTTCTGAAAACAAGTCACTAAACTACCAAGTTTCAAATATGTTCGACTAAATGGCTAACAATAAAGGAACAAAATTGAAGCGTTATGTAAGTATTAAAGTTGGAAAAAAGTTTGAATTAAACTTCATTATCGAAACTTAGTTAGAACTATTTATTATCAACTAATGATAAGCAGAACTAGAGGCGTACCATATGCATAAATGCCTCTCAAAAGGTTGTCTTGCAAACCCATGGCATCGAAACTGTCGTAAACTTCATCGTATGATCTGAAGAAGTCTTGTTCGTCGGTGGAAAGCCTGCATAACAAAGTATTTGCAAAATAAGCTATCCAAAACAACACTTGGTAACAATAGTAGGTAGCTTATATGTAAAAAAGCAAAACTTACAACTCATCCATCTTAGTATCGAACTGACGAGTATCAAACTGAGATCCTTTTTGAGCAGCCATGCTGCAAACAAAACAGACGAAAAAATTTTAAACAAAAGGAAAAGTACCAAAACCAAAATATTGCGTTTTTGTAATTATAAATCAACGAAAAGAACTTTGTTGTAGGCTACTATGGGCTGCCTACGAACTCCAAACAACTACAAACAAACTATACACAAAACAAATCAGCGAAAATAAAACTTTTTTTAACCACTTGATTTCCTATTTAGTAAAGCTAATCACACGTAAATTCGATAGGTCAATCTTAAACGTTCAAACTACACTAACTATAAGCTTCTCCACAAGTCTCTAATTAACCTTATTCGTGTAATAAAAAAAAACTGAATTCAATTGTTTCAATTGAACGACATCAATCGTTTACGCAATCGAAAACTTACAGTCCAAATTTCATTCTTTTTTTCACTCTTAATTATTAAATTAAAATACCTAGGGTTTCATACAACAAATCTACACTAATTTAGCTCAAATTAATCTACCACAAGCTAAATCTGCAATAAATCACACACACATACATTAATACACAGACTATTACATTAATGAGAATAAAACGAATATAGTTTACCTTAAGGAAGTGTGGATATAAAAGACTGAAAGAGCGTAAAAAGAATATAGTTTACCTCAAGGAAGGAACCACGTTCCATTTTTTCGTCTTCTACGAACAAAACAAGCAAGGAGACTTTATCTTTTAAGTACCAAACAGGTTGTTGATTGTTCTTTACTGCAACTTGCAAAAGTGAGTTTGGAGGACCTTGAGCCATTATCTGCCACAAAACCATAGGAACAAGTGTTTTTTCCATCTTCCCTGGTTGCATTCGCGGGACCTGTTTCAAATGTAGGTTAATATATATTCAATGAAACTAAGTCGAAAAGGTAGGACTATAAGATGTTGCAATCGAATAACAACCGTACCTGAAGTGGTCCACTAGTAGCAAGACCAAAAGTATTCTTGTTGAACTCAAACATTAAGCTGTAAAATATCTTACCATCTCTTCGTACCAGCTGTGCACTAATTTGTAAACCTTGACCACGGGAGGCCTGAAACAATAAAACCGTCACTAATAAGCACACCAATTGCAAGAGGTAAAAAAATTGGTTTCTCGATGGGTTGAAATAACGGGCCATAATGGGTCATTTTTTATGCGGGTCTAAACCAGTCAGGTTGGGTTGACCCGCATAGGGTACACTTACCCTGCAGGCGATACGGGCTGATCAAGGGGAACCACAACACTATTATCATCACCATCAAAACCAAGATCAAGTAGATCCGGTGCAGGAACGTGTGCAGGAGATTGTAGCTTTCCTAGAGCATAAGTTGAAGCGACTATAGTAGGTGACGGTGTTGCATCAATAACAGCACGTGCAGTTGGTACCTCAGAATACCCAGTTTCTGTTATCTCTGGAAACTCTTCTTCTGTTTTGGGAATGATTCAGGAGGGTTACAAATGATTCAAGAGGTTTATGATACACGAAATAGTTCTACGTAAAAAATCTAACATCAAGATAGACATAATTTAATACACAGACTACATGGACATATATTTACATCTGTAGACAACTAAAGTTTCTCAAAAGTGATTCAAAGATTACATGACACATGATCAAACGTTTTACTCAAAGATTACAAAATGTGAATATACTCATTAAACCTTCGTGTTCTGTATACACTACGCAAAAAAGGTAACCTGATCTTCAAAAAAAATCGAATTAAAGCTGGAATCCTAAATGCAAACAGTCACACATCCAAATAATAACAAAGTGATAATGAAATTCATTCAACATGATACAAAACTCTCAAAGTCTAACATCATTCCAACCAAGAACATTACCTACATACAGAAACCGAAACTCGAAGAATTACACCTAAGTTTATACGTTAACATAATGAACTACAGAGACAAACACAGTTTCAATTTAATATAACGATACTATATCAATTTTCACAGAGCGAAACAGACTCTCAATCGAAGACAACACTAACGTAATTATAGAGCGAAACAGACTCTCGATTGAAGACAACAAAACTATCACCTCAACTTACATCTATCTTCTAACCAAAACATCGAATTACATAACGAACATAACAATACACAGTTTCAATTGAAGCTGAGATACTAATCCCCTCGAATTATATCTATTAACAATTTTTCATGAAAACGATGAGCTAGAAATCAAAAACCTTAGTTTCGATCGAAGCGTAACGAAACTAATCATCCGCATAAATAAATTACATTCATTCAACATTCATAAATCACAATATCTATAAATTACACAAAACCTAATCCAAATTTTCTAACAAAAAATTCAAAAAACGAAATCGAAGCTAAAACATTTACAGAATTGATGAAATTAAAGAACAAGACGTACCTCTAATAACAGGAAATCGAAGATCCAGAGAAAGCTAAGATGGCCGGAGATGAGGTGTATGGCCGGGGGCAAGGCGACGAAGAAAATCGCCGGAGACGGAGCGGATAGATGCAGATGGAGCAGATCGCCGGATACGGAGCAGATCGCCGGAGACGGAGCGAATCTGATCGCCGGAGACGGAGCGGATCTAATCGCCGGAGAGGATGCATATCGCCCAGAGAACTAGGGTTTCAGATTTGAACGTTGTCCATTGATAAGTAATATATGCAATTTTAGTAAAATTATATTGAAACAAGTATATTTGTATCAATATATTCTATTTGGTTTTGTAATATTAAAAAATATTAGTGACCATATTCTTTTTGGTGTTTAAGATTTTAAAATAAAATAGTGACAAACTATTTCATTGGTGTCTATTTTTAAAGCTATATTGTATTTATTATGTAAGTGCTTATATTTATATTATATTTACCATCTAAGTCCTTTATGTTTAAAGCTATTATCAATTTAGATCGGCAGTAAAAATAAAGACTTTAAATATATCATAGTTTTAAAACATGAAGAATATACTAATAATTAAATATTTTTTCTTGATACTATTAACATACTCTCGACTCAATGAGCTAAATACACCTAGTTTTTCAACTTAACAATCATCTGTTAATGACCACAATATTTGGTCTCTAACTATCCAAGTTAGTTACGACTATTTTTTTTTGTCTCTAAAATCTCACTTAGTGACTATGTTTTTTGTCACTAAACTTTTTCAACTCACTTATTTTACCTAACTCAATGAATATACGTAGTGACTACCATATTTTGGTCTCTAACCATCCATTTAGTGACCACTTTTGGTATTAGTCACTATTTTTGGAATATTTATTAAAATTAGTGACGACATATTTTATGGTAACTAAATCATCCATTTAGTGACGAAATGTGAGTCGTCACTAAAAAAAAGTCGTCACTAAAGGTCATTTTTCTTGTAGTGTCACCTTCATCATGTGAATTACCGTGAATATTTTGAGTAAAATTGTAGGGATATCGAATTAACTTCAACACCACAAAAACATAAAAACATTTGTGAAACGTGTAATCGAATCCACCAATGTAAAACGTTCCTAGGATATTTGGAAAATAATTCGTGTCATATAGTGTGCACATCATAATATTGTTGATTCAACCTTTGTACCCTGAACTCTAAATTCCAAGACTTCTTCGTGAAATGCATTGTGTATGTTTGTGAAATAGTCACTTACTGTCATTTCCGTAAGTTGTGGTAAAATGTTAATTTCTAGGAAATTAAATTGTAACAAAACTTTAAACGAATAGTACGTCTTTCAACATGAAAGAATTAAAATGACATAAAAAGAAAATTGAACACCAATAAGGTAATCCCTGAAGAACAACAATTACAAAAATAAAAAAGACATGAACTTTATTAAATTTCTAGGTTATTTGTCTAAAACTCTTGAATTTATTAAATTCTTTATGTTTTTATCTTTTCTAGGTCATCGTAATTATTATTATTATTATTATTATTATTATTATTATTATTATTGTTATTATTATGAGTTGCCAATTTGTTACATTTGAATAAACTATTTTATTGAAAGAATTTTAAAAAAATAATCAAAAACTAAATAAATTGACAACTTATTAATGACCTATAGGTAATAAATAAACGTATGAAGACATGAAATGTATTAAACATATATAGTCTATAAGAGTTTTAGACAAATAATTCTAAATTAATTATGATATAAATAAATAAAATAATGGTTAAGTGGTTAAAATGTATTTAACTTTAATCCGAAATTTATAGTAGCTATCTAACATGAAAAGCATAAGTATGCGTGTCACACCCTAGCGTTACGGAATGAACCAACGTTGTGACTTTCATGGAGTAAAGTTAAGATATAGCAAACGATTCAAAAGAGACATTTAAATAAATAATTATTAAAATTATAATCAAGGTCTTGACAATAATCCAAAGGGTAATTTCGAAAATGTATTTAAAAAGCTGAGAACGCATTTAAAAAAGTGTCAACTAAATGTTGAGTGAGTTCATAAATTTAAAAACTCAATAAGAATATTAGACCACAAGATTTAAGAAGTAACCTCATACACTTTGTATATATAAGTAGTAACCATTGCAAAGACTCATGTAATAGAAACCTTAATTTGAGATATGTTAAGGGTGCGTTTGTTTGGAGAGTTTGGGTTTGAGGTTATAAGTATCAAAGTTATTGTTATCGTTTGTTTAAAGATTTTGGTTTGACAAAACCCATAAACCATGAGTTTAACAAAACCCAACATAAATGATGGGTTTTTGAAAACATTTTCTCTTTAACATACTAATAATTAATTTCTTTATCTTTCTTTCTCACACACATACACTATTATTTTTCTCTTTTTTGTTTTTTATATTAGATAATACTTATATCTATATATTTATTTTAATAAATATCTTTCAAACTACACCCATTACCATACCTATTACTGTACCCGTTACAAAACCATTTGCAAACCAAACGAACACTAAATATCAATAGAGTGCCTTAAATAGCAAATATAAAGACAAAACTTATTGACCCGTCTAATATGCGGAGAATTATATCAAAAAATATCTAATGTTAACAAAAACATATAACTTATATAAAAAGATTAATAGAAAACTATTGGTCATGTAGACAAAATGATTATGTTAGCAAATATGAAGTTAAATAAAACATTTACTGTGTAATTCGGAAAAACCTTATTAAAAATAAAATAATTATAATATATAAAAAACTAAATTTTTTGCGTAAATAGGACGAAAAAAAACATAAGATTTTTTTAATATAATATGAATTCCGTTTTTATGAAAACACTCGTAAAACAATAAAAAAAAAACAGAATATATTTTTATATAATATATGTTTTCCGTTTATATGCAAAACACCCGTAAAACAATAAAATAATTTTAGTTTCTTTTTATACTAAAAATGTGTATGTGTTTGAAGAAAAAATATGTTTTAAATTTTTTTAGAATTAATTTAAATACAAGTGTTAGATTATTTAAAGTAAAAAAGGTTAATTAGTTTTATTTAATTAATACTATTAAAAATAAGGATTAAATTATTTAAAGTAAAGGGCTTAAAATGAAATTATTAATGCTGAAATTATCAAAATGATCTAATGGTTCAAATTAAAATTGGATTTCCATCTAATGGTTAATACTTTAGCAAGTGGCATTTTAGGGCTCTCTTTTATTATATATTAAGTTACATATATCTATATATTTATTTTAATAAATATCTTTCAAACTACACCCATTACCATACCTATTACTATACCCGTTACAAAACCATTTGCAAACCAAACGAACACTAAATATCAATACAGTGCCTTAAATAGCAAATATAAAGACAAGTATATTTGTAAGAATCAAACAATATGTGTCCGCGATAGAAATCACATGAGTGCTAATCATTCGGAAAAAGCTGTCAAACTCAATATATCTATTCACACAGTTCGTGTTTATTTCCGTAACTAACTATCCATGATATAAGAAATTTAGTCCTAATGGTTATCTAAGCAATGAACAATATAGAGTACTTGTGTCTAAAGCGTAAGTAAATTGATAATGACATTCTCCTCCAAAATAGTTCTAAAAATGGAATATTTCTAAATCCTAGATGACTTATCGATTATTTCCGCATTCTATATATATTACCTTCTCACTTTGTTACGTGATCGATATTAAACTATTGGAGTGTCCGTGTTCGATGCTTGTACGTAATGTATCTATTCATTTGTTCCGAGTATTGTGTATTCCGTGTATCGCACGTTTGGGTGTCGTGTTTAATTCCGTGTCTTATCCGAAATATGTAAACTTTATATTTCGTAGAAAACTCTCTTTTGTTTAGTAGAACAAACTTTAAGTAATTAGTGTCTCCATGTAGTCTAACGTAAAACTTTCGTCTTCGGGATTTGTCTATATTCAAGAATATAACCGTTAGCTTTGCTCGTGTATTGATTGGGTTTTGGTGCCTTGTGGCTCGACTCATGACCAACCCCCTTGCTGATCGGTTTGCACCCAAAAACCCCTTAGGTTCATTAGTAACATACAAACAAAACCCTAAACAAACCCTAACACCATTTCATTTCTAAACCTAAAACACACACACAAACTCTAATCTCCTCCCTCTAGCCGTCACCCCCTAACCATATTGGAAGCCGATTTCAGTCCCCTCATCATCACCATCGATCAAGCTGCTAGTCCATCATCAAATTCGTGTTCATCATCATCATTTGTTCAAGGCTTGTTGTTTGATTTCTTGGGTTTTAATTCATAATCCGAAAATCTGTTTAGAGGGTGTTGTAATTAGTTTTGCTAACACTCTTTGTTATTCTGTTTTGCCAACAATAAACACACCTTCGAGTCTCCTTTCTCCTCATCACAATCGTGTTCAGCAGCCTCATTCACCCTTGGTAAGTATTGAATTCGTGTTGGTAAAATTCTCCTAGCCGAACCCAATTAGGGTTTTCAGTTTGTTGTAATATGTGTTGTTGCAGCCACGAGTTTCATCACCAAAGTCTGATTTCACCTCTTTGACAATCTGAACGAGATCATCATCATCACAGGTTCGGTTGTCTCGCTAAATCGCTTACTCCGTTCTGTTTTCTTTAACCGATTCAGACATGTATATGTGTATTGTGTTCTAAGAAGTAAACCCTAATTCGATTGTTTAAATTCTGAGATTTGTGAACTGTTATTGCAACCACGATCAAATCTATGGAATCTCTGTTTCAACCTAGTTATAAGATGACCTACAGCGTCTCTAAAAGGTTTGATTGTTCGTTTCATAAACTGTTCACTACTTACTACTCTAGCCGATTTTATATTCAAGTGTATGTCTAAACCGTTTGTTATTCCTAATGAAGATGTTAAAACAGTTGGGTGTATTGAATTATGATGCAAGGTCTGATTTTGAATATGTGTTTTCATTTCAGATTGTGGTTAGTCTCTCAAGTTGGTTTTCGACTAATTATAATCACAAAGATCGTTTATGTAAGTAAACACTTCTAACCGATTCACTTCAATTCTATTCTAGTTTTTGTTTGCAACGCTCTACAATCTTGTAAACTGATTTGTGCCTTTCGTTTTGGTGTTCGTTACTGACCTTGGACAGCTTCTTATCATTGTTGGTCAGGTTGTTTGCTTGTAACGGTATCCGTCTTCTGGAAACCTAATCGTTACGACTAGGGGTGTACACCTCTACTTTTGCTACTCGTTTTATTACTTGTTGTGAAACTTGTTGGCATACATTTTTAAACTGAATTGGACATTTTATAACTCGTGCTTTATCGTGTGATCTTTATCTATTTCGTTCTATTTCGTTTGTAACGTTAACCGGTAGAAAATCTTAAGTCATTGGACAATTACATAACGTATGGACAGTTTCTGATTTTTTATTGTAATCTGTCTTCTTCAGTGTCTAACTTCATATTGGTATAGAATTAGAATCGGTGACCTTAATGAATATTGTAGGCCTTGGAGTCTAGTTTTCAAAAACGTAAGATTCTTTGTCTAAATCTTAACAGAACTTCCTAAACACGTAAAATACCAACAGGTGGTCTAATCTGAATATTTTGAATAAAATTAGTAGGTTTAATAACCGAATCTGTGTAATGACTTAGAATATCTTAAACACGATTTAAATGGCTTATTACTAGTCCTTAGCAGGTCTAAAAGGTATTAAAAATAGTTATCTTGTTTCCACTTAAATTTATACGACTTTAAAACGTGTTAGACTCAACTTTACAAAAAACTACATTTTGAACAGATTGTCTAGACAGTTTCGTTTTGACCATACCTTTTATGTAATAAACTCTTTTGTATCAAACTCTTAGTCTAAATTGTATCCCTCTGTGTCTAGTTTTCATATATATCTCATTCGTCGTCTAATTCGTCCTAGAACTCTACACATTTCAGTTTGAACGAACGTATGTATTCGCTGAAAATCATGTCGACTAATCTAAAGTCTAAAAACCGTTTAATCTCTTACTTACGTATATTACTACATTTATCTAGGGGAGCTCTAGGTCTAGTGATGACTTTATTTGTGACTTACATACTACTTCATATACACACAGTTCAAATATTATCGCTTGTTTGCTAAGGTGAGTTCATTGCCCCTATTTTTACTGTTTTATATGCTTTAACCTAATCGGGGGAAAGTAAAACTCAACCTTACTATTTTGAGAAAACGGATTCACTTTTGTCATACTTACTAAAAATGTAAACTTTCTACTTTCGAAACTTACCATAAATAGATATTTCTATTTATGGAAACCTTTAACGTTTGGAGAATTACTATATTCTGAAACTTACTACATTTGGATTTCATAAAAAGTTTGATAAATCTAATGCATCTTTTCAAAAAATTACGAGATACTGGTTATGAGATTTCTTCTAAAACGTGCTTATTAGTAGATTGGTTCTACTAATGGAGTCTTCTAAAACGTGCTCATTAGTAGATTGGTTCTACTAATGTAGTCTTCTAAACATGCTCATTAGTAGATTGGTTCTACTAATGAAATCTTCTAAACGTGATCGTTAGTAGAGATGATCTACTAACGGAGTCTTCTGAAACGTGCATGTTAGTACTAATGGTGTCTTCTTACTGTAGCGTGGCTACTACATACGGTTATGATTGGTGAACAATTTCTTACTTACTTGCATTGGTTATACGATTGTTTTTACTTACATTACTATTGTTGAAAATAAAACATGAATGATTTCTTACGTACTTACTATTTCGGGAAAACTTACTAAAAATAGAACTTCCTATTTTTAGAAACTTTCTATTTTCGGAAACCTGCTAAATTTAGAAACTTATTTTCAAATGATTACTTAAAATGTTTTAAAACATTCTCGATGAACTCGCTCAAGCTTTGTGTTGACTTTTAAGTTTTACTTTCAGGTAATGATCAGGCGTAGGATCTAGCTGAGACTGGACTCTAGACTTGGACTACATTTGAACTGTGGCTTGTGTTTAAACATTACATTCTTGTTTTATTTCGGGCTTGCACGCCTAAGTACGTTATTTAAATTTTGGATTATTTTGGAGATTTCTTTATGTAATGATTGACGTAATTGTGTACCAAAGAGTTTTACCTTTGAAATGGCGACGTCATGACATACTTTTTATTATTTATATCATATAGACTATATTTATGTACTACTGTGTTATGACGATCGCCAATCGACCACATCCTGCATTTTCCGCCACTGACGGGGTGTGACACAACCCAACTTTTCATATTGTTATACTCTATTCAACCCTAACTACATATTACTTCGTTTGTCGTAAAATAAATGTCCACTTTTAAATAATTGTAAATTTATTAAAGAGATATAGGAAGTAATTTTGTTTATGAATACACCCCTACATTTTCAAATGTATACTCATTCTTTTGTTCCTTTTTAAACTCCGTCTCACATAAAAATTGATATTGTAAAGCAAAGTATAGGGAGTATCATATTGCAAATCATTATATTATTTCTCTCAGTTTTTCTTATTTGATTTTTCTGAAACAATATATATGAACTTAATATGAAGAAATCTCGTCAAAATGATACGATGCTTGTCCAAACACAAAAGATGTGCATGTAAAAAAATGGTGTAGGGTCTTTTGCCTCCTCGGCTACTAACACATAATAAATGCAAGTCCCCGATTGAGTAATGTTTTCGTCGGTCACTATATTGTTTAACATTTACTTAGCAATGAAAGAGCCAGTGGCGGCCCTGGGGGTGTGCTGGTCGTACGATCGCACGGGGCCTCCAACTTTTAGGGACCTCCGATTTAAAAAAGTATTGTTTTTTTTTGGGTACAAGCTTACAAATTATCTTTGTCCCACATTTGAGTCACAAGAGAAAGAAGAGTTTAGGTTTTACTTTTGTCCCACATCGGTGGAAGAAAAAAATGATTAATTGATTAGATAGCTATAAATTAACCTACTTATGCCTTTGAAAAAATCACACCACATACTTTCATTTTCAAGTACGTATTTGATTATTATTTATGTTTAATAATTCCAAAAGTATCGTATTGGATAATTTATCTATTGTCTAAGAATACAATATATACTATTTGTTACACAGTTAGTTAGTAGATAACTGTTAAATTGTTAAGTTTTTATTTATTTTTTATATAAAGGATGCCTCCAACTAGAAAATTCGAATCAAGTTCTTCTAAACGCAAAAGAAAAGAAAATGAAGAACGCTTTGTTCGTAATCAAAGAGGTGCTATCGATAAATTTATTATCAAACAAGTACGAGAAGGGGTAACAGCTGAAGCTAATCTTGAATCATTTCAGGTAGAGGAAACAATAATCGAAGATAATAGTCATAATATCATAAATGTTGATAATGTTCAATCTAACGAGGATCATAGAGAAGGTGTAACACCTGAAACTGATGGAGAACCTAAAGAACAGGAAATAAGCTTTTCTAAACTAAAACTCTTAAAATCTTATTTGCGATCGACCATGTATCAAGAGTGATTAAATGCATTGACTTTAATTTCAATTGAGAACGAGTTTCTTGATAATATTGATTATGAAAGTATAATAGATGAATTTGCTTCAAAAAATGCTAGAAGATCGATGTTTAGAAAATAATAATTTAACTCGTGTTTATTATAAATTTTATAGGGACTCTTTAATTTTTTTGCACCAGGTCTTCGAAATGTCAGGGCCGAACCTGGAAAGAGCATGAATATGTCTTTACGAGTTGGCATGATGGTTTATTTGAAATAACTATTTATAAATGTGTGAGACCGAATGTTCAATTTCATAAGAGTTGAGTATAAATATTTGTCGCTAGTTCCAAAATTGAATTACTATTTACGACTGAATTAGTTTGACAATATATAACCTTTATCGTTACAGAAAAAAATGAAAACATTTGTTTTACCTTTATGTTCTATTTGAAAACCCAAGAAGATAGAAAACCACAAAGGTCTTATGTGCTTACCATGCCGAATACAACTTATGCATAAACATTTTTTTTTATAGTTCTGAATATATGCATGTAGCCTGATGTAAGGTTAGCTTAAAATAAAAATAATAAATGTTGTAACAACTTTAGAATACTTTTAGAATCATAATTTTGGGTATCAAAACAAGGTTTTCTTTAAAATATTTTTCGAATAATTTTATTTAAATAACTTTTTGAACATTTATATAAATATATATATATTTTAGAAGATAATTACATTTTATAATTATATAATCAAATACTTTTTTTTGTGATTATTACACTATATTTTATGATTATCAATTTCTTTTTTTTGAAAAACACATATTTGAACTAAATAATCACAAATTTTTAATGTGATTATCGATTTATTTATTTTTGATTATTATCATCACTGTAAACAAAAAATAAATAAATATAAAAATTCGAAAATTTAATAAAATTCAAGAATTTTAAAAAGCTATTCAAATAAGATTTTTAAAAAAATATATTAGAAAATCGTATCTTGATGCCTTAAAAGGTGATTTTATAGTGTTTTCACGTTCCACAACATTTAACATTCTTATTTTAACATTTCGATATAGCTATTATTTTTATGCGAAAACATTTATACTGAATTATTATTTATATATATATTGTTTTTTGGAAAAATTGCAAATAAATGTAACAAACTCATATTGTCATTGTGTATTTGTGTGTAATCAACTTTGATTTTTATAAATTTTTTTTTATTTCGTTCATATTTATATGTAAATTTAATTTAGTTAAAGTTTGTTATTCTATACAATTTTGTCAGTTTCTTAGAAAGACAAATTTATATTTACACAATTTTTACATGTAATTAGATAAGATGTTTATTATAAGATCCGAACCTAGAAGCTAATTACATGAACATATTCTTTTACATACTAAAAAAGAATAAAAAACAATGGCTCGTCATTTGTGGCTAAAATAAGTCCAAACCTACAATATTCTTTTCATATTCGTTACCTCTCTAATGTATTGGATGATCATAAAATAGGCCACCTCATCATCATCATCATCTCCTTTTTTTGATTATACCATAGTCTTCATGTCACTCCATTGATGACGCCCCAATTTCATATCTATCATGGGTCTTCGTCATAACGAATTTGTTTTAGAGATCAACATCAACATCAACATAGCAACACGAGTTTAATGTCTTAGTGATTTAATAATTAGTTCAATTTGATACGAGTATACAGCAACATGAACTCACATTTCTGTATAATCTTTATTTTTCATATAAACTCAGCGAAAAGCCGTTAGCATCATTGCAGTGTCTCTCTATCGACTCAATGTCATTGAAATTACGAAAAAGATATAACTAATTAATCGTTAATTATAACATTAGGTACGTAGATATTGTTGGTATTTGAATAATTTTAGAAAATATGTGTCCGTAAATGTGTGAGCCTACGGGAAAGCACGCATCGACATTTAGACACGACTATACGTTTATTATTTGCTAATTATTAATTAAACGAGTTAATTGTAATAATTAATAAATGAGAGGATGTATTATGTAATTATGAAGGTTTCCTAATTGTAATACAACTTGTGCGCCAAGTAAATATCACCTATATAATAAACCTTAGGTTTATGGTTTTGGGACACATTGAAATCGATCCTCTCCCTCTCTTTTGGAGACTTTCGGCCGAACACAACAACATCTAGTTGTGTTTCGGTTTTTTAGGTTCCAAGCAAAGAAAAGATTGTCTGTTGATTGAATCTAAACGTTACTAGCATACAATTCTGTTGCTAAAGAATGTGTCGCGTACGTAACCGTGGAATAGATCTTATACTTAGATCTATAGCTTACTCGCTATTAATTCAAGACATAAATGTATTACTTAATCCGATTTAATTATTCCTATGTGATCCTGTTTTTCCGCTGCCATGTATTGTTTGACAATATGACTCGGGTTGTATACTTATAGTGGTATTAGCCAAAACATATGTTAAATTTTATTTTGGATTGTTAAAAAAAAAACATCAAAAATTGTGGGGGGATCTAGGTTTGGTTTAAAATTGACGAATAGTTATCTGAAACTTCATTGCTTCGCTGTGATCATCTACTGCGACGCAGCGGGAAAATTTATACAAAAAAAAAACTTTTAAAAATAATTAAATTAGAAACTAAAACCTAAAACGCAAATTTTGATGTTTAATTACCTTTTTGCAATGTTTACCTTTTAAACAAATTATGTCTATAAATATGCATAACTTTGTGGACATAATTAGATATATTAATATTGTTAAAAAGTAAATTGAATTATTGACATATTATTTATTGTTAATTGAATATGTGCGACACCAAAAAGATATTGGATTATAAAAAGTTATGTATGGTTTATTTGATATATGAATTGTTCACAAATTGATAACTTACGCAATCCAAACTTGTTTAATTGAATGAATGTATGTGGTCCGTTTCCTCTGAAACGGGAGTGAATCAAAATGTGATTCAAAATGTGAACAATGACCATAAAAACTTTTTGCTTTAGGGCTCACCGAGTTTGTTGCGTAGATTAATTCTTTTCATGTAATTATTTTGTCAAATGTTTTTTGAAAGAAATAAATTTTAATGTGACTAAAGAATTATGTAACGTATTTTTTGATTTATTTTGACTCTTTTATACGTTCTTAAACCATGCGTCGGGTTATACCGTAATTTGCTCCCGTGACCAAAACGTATTAAATTGTAAAATACTTTAAAAAATCGAAACTTAAAAAAAACGTGTGATTGGTAATTCATAATTAAATGCACATCCTCAATGTATAATTCCCAACTAGGCTCACCTACATAAAAGACGATGTCTAGGAAAGTTTGTGGATGTATTCTACTCCTAATGAGGTCAGATTTTAAGAGAGGCTTTGTCATCCTCTACCCTCACTTGCTTTTTTGGTCGTACCCTGTGTAGAGATACCGAAAGGGTTTTATGATGACGATGGTACGTTTAATTATTATATACACTTGGTGTATAGGAATTAGGTAATCATAGAAACACGTTTAAAACTAGTAATAAAAACGAATTGTTTTTAAACACCCAAATTATGAGACGAAGTTGTGTGCATGCCTCTTCGTACATAGATTTTGTCACCCATGAAATTAAGTCATATTGCTATCCATATTTCTTATAAAACTTGTACTTGCTCGTCACTCTACGTGAGACGTAGGTGAAGGGTATCCAAGGTGGATTACCACTCATCGTGAGACGGTGGTGGACTATCTGCCGTCTTCAGTTGGATGACTTAAATCGGGTTATGCAGTGAGACTGTAAACGCCTATGGCAATAAGATGCGACGAAACATGATTAATGTCCCGATCACCATTTTGATGCTTGATCGAGCCTTGACATTAAGCCCCATAATCAGGAACTGCATCGGTAAATGCAATTATTGAACGTCACTTACCTTTTGAGTATCATTTAGTTCCTAGAAGATCAATTGATGGAATAGTGATAAGTCTCTTGGGTCCTAGACTTAACGGAAAGTAGACCATGTGTTTTACATTTCTGTTAAGAAATTTTATGTCGAAAGTACTGATGATTACTTCTATGTTGAAATCGTTACTACACCTATGATCGCTAAGTCAAATGACACTGATCCTCAAGCATAAAAGGATCATTATAAGGCAACTTTTAAGATTCACAATGAAGTTGCTTGTCTCATGCTCAGCAGTACGACTCTTGAGTTATGTAAGCAATTCGAGAGCAAATGGCCCGATCAAATGATCAATGAGCTGCGTGCATTGTTTGAGAAACAAGCTGGCCTTGAGCTAAATGACTTGATTCGAGATGTACATGCATGTAAACCTGTTTCTGGAACACCAGTGGGGAATCATGTTCTAGTCATGAAAAACTTGTTTGATCGCTTGGATAGAATGCAATACTCATATCATGAACCTGTGGCTGTAAGTATTGTCCTCAATTCTCTTTCATCAGAGTTTGAGGAGTTTACGCGTAGCTATAACATGCAGAGTATGAAAAAGAACATTAACGAACTCCATGATATGCTGGGGAATTCGAAAAGAGCATTTCCAAGAATAAGGTTGTTGGGTGAGAAATTGACTGGATGAAGCTATGGAGTCTGAAAGTGTGGTTTGAATAAAGATGATTTTAGTTCGTGGAGATTCCGAAATGAAACCATGAATAATCCGAAGTGAATTTTCCAGTTCGGGGAACATGTCAGGTCAGATACTCCGAACTGGCTAAAGTTCCTCCGAACTAAACTGAAGAATAACTTAAGTCAACTCAAGTCAACATTGAAGATATCAAGTCGGCGGCTGAAGAATTTGATTCCGAATTGAAGTGAACTCCCTGAGATGAAATTAAGATGATGACATGTTGTAATATTTAATTCGTAGTGTTTTAGATTTTGTCTATAAATAGTGTGATAGGTTGTTAGAGTTTGTTGTCCTTGAACCCGAAACTCAGTTTGAGTTTCGTTGAGCTTGTCAGTGTCTGATGTAACAAGCTCGATCCAAAACCAGTTCACACTATCAATGAAATCTTAAACAGTTACACATATTGTTCTATCAGCTTCAATTTCAATTTCGATTTCGATTTCATGTTTCTTCTTTTGATTCCAACTCAGGTCATGGGATTCCGCATCTTGACCTGTTTTATTTCGATTCACTGAGTGTGTAGTGTAAGGAGAATTCATGACCTGTCAATTGGTATCAGAGCCAGACAAATCGATTGATTAAATTCAATTGAGTCTGGTTCATCAATTTGACTTGATTCGAAAATTAGGTCAAACTATCAGTGAATTGAAGGAGTCCGAAGTGAAATTGAAGAAGTCCGAAGTGAAATTGAAGAGCTGTATTGAAGGATCTGTGAAGATTTCAAAGTGTTCATGGTGGATCTGGTGTTACACATATCAGTTCAAAGATCGTTGGTGAAGGGAGCGAAAACACGAGTTATCAATTTGAGAAATGGGTGTGTTTGGGAGATAAGTTACAGTGGATATCCACTTTCGTTCCAGGAGATGGTCAACAAGGATCAACTCTTGCTAGAGAAGATCTGAAGTTGGCCTAAGATGGGAAGAAAGTTGATAAAAGCTGCTGGTTAAATGCTCTCCAAGGAGAATCTGGACATGCAAAATTAAGAAGATAATCTGGTGATTATGCAGCTATTCCTCCTGAATTTGTGAAAGTCACAAGAAAGATAAATTGGAGGAAGCTCACCATGGAGAACATGTAAGTTATGAAGATTGAAGACTCATAGATTCATCCAAGGGGGAGATTGTTGGGTGAGAAATTGACTGGATGAAGCTATGTAGTATGAAAGTGTGGTTTGAATAAAGATGATTTTAGTTCGTGGAGATTCCGAACTGGAATCATGAATAATCCGAAGTGAAATTTCCAGTTCGGGGAGCATGTCAGTTCAGATACTCCGAACTGACTAAAGTTCCTCCTAACTGGAAATAAACTGAAGAATAATTTAAGTCAGCTCAAGTCAACATTGAAGATATCAACTCAGAGGCTGAAGAATTTGATTCCGAATTGAAATGAACTCCCCGAGATGAAATTAAGATGATGACATGTTGTAATATTTAATTCGTAGTGTTTTAGATTTTGTCTATAAATAGTGTGATAGGGTGTTAGAGTTTGTTGTCTTTGAATCCGGAACGCAGTTTGAGTTCCATTGAGCTTGTCAGTGTCTGATGTAACAAGCTCGATCCAAAACCAGTTCACACTATCAATGAAATCTTAAACAGTTACACATGTTGTTCTATCAGCTTCAATTTCAATTTCAATTTAGATTTCATGTTTCTTCTTTTGATTCCAACTCAGGTCATGAGATTCCGCATCATGACATGTTTCATTTCGATTCACTGAGTGTGTAGTGTAAGTAGAATTCAGGACCTGTCAAATGTGAATGGCAACCAAATCTTTGCGATTGGTGGTGGCTAGGCCCAGAAAAGGAAGAAAAAGAAACCGCTACAAGGTAAGGGCAAAATAGCAAAGACTGGTAAAAATAAGCAAGTTGTTGTTTATTGTTTCAAGCCTAAGCAAACCCCTCCAGCTAAAAAGGCACAGGCCACTAAAGATGGCGGGTGACACCATTGTGGTCAGATAGGACACTGGAAGAGGAATTTTCCGAAGTATTTATCCGAGGTCCAAGATAAGAAGAGAGTCCAAAATGCCGGATCTTCAGGTATCTTGACTATCGAATTATTTTCTTTCTCTAAATCAAATACTTGGGTATATGACACTGGATGTGGTACTCATATTTGTAACTCCTTGCAGAGGGTTAGAGCAAAGATGAAGCTGAAGAATGGATCCTTGTATGTGTACGTCAGCAACTACATACGTGTAGCAGTGGAAGCCATTGGAAGTTATGACTTACAATTACCTACGAGCATGATTCTTGTATTAGACAATTGTCATTATGTTCCATCTATTGTTAGGGGAATTGTTTCAGTTTCGGTATTGAAAAATAATGGTTTTAATAATGCATTTACATATTTTGGTATTTCAGTTTCAAAGAATAAGGTCCATTATTTTAATTGTATTTCTATTAATAGAATATTTGAAATTGATTTGCATGGTCTTTCATATACTAATAATTCAATATTTAATATAAGCATTAAACAAGTCAAGTCTAACTTTGACTCATCCTACATATGGCATTGTCGTCTTGCACACATAGGCAAACACCGTATCGAAAGGATTCAACCTGAAGGGCTTTTGAAATCAAGTGATGATTCATTTGATAGGTGTGAGTCTTGTGTATCGGGAAAAATGGCAAGGAAACCCTTCTCGCATGAGAATCAAAGGGCAACCGACCTACTAGGAATCATACATAGTGATGTATGTGGTCCCTTTAGGCATATGTATAGAAAAGGATCTTACCACTTCGTAACATTTACGGATGATTTCAGCCGTTATGGTTATGTTTATATACTTAAACATAAACATGAGGTGTTTGAAACATTCAAAGTGTTTCAAAACGAGGTAGAAAACCAACTCCAAAAAACCATCCATCAAGATTCTTCGATCGGATCGAGGTGCTGAATACTTAAGCCTAGAGTTTAAGGATCATCTACAAGCGCGTGGAATTGTCCAACAGCTTACTCCTCCCTGTACACCACAACATAATGGTGTATCGGAAATGAGAAATCGAACCTTGCTTGACATGGTACGATCTATGAAGAACCTTACAACTTTACCATTATCTTTTTGGGATTATGCCTTAGAGTCTGCTGAACGCATTCTCAACATGGTTCCAACTAAGAAGGTTGATAAGACACCATATAAAATATGGTATGGGAAAGCCCCTAATATGTCTTACTTAAAGGTCTGGGGATGTGAGGCACTCCTTAAGCACGATACGCCTGAAAAACTCGAGCAAAAATCTGTTAAGCGTATCTTCGTAGGGTACCCAAAGGAAACGATGGGTTACTACTTCTATAGTCCTTCTGAGAATAACGTGACAATTGCTCGATATGCTGAGTTTTTCGAAACAAGGCTTATCGCTCAAAGAAACAGTGGGAGGGTTTTAGAACTTGACGAGGTTCAAGAGGAAGATACATCACCTTCTACTCACATTGTTGATCAAAAATTTGGGGGGAAAGAATTGAGCCTCAAGTCATGCCTCAATCTGATCCTCAAGTTGTAATTGGCCTCATGATATGCCTCAGTCTCAAACTAAAATTGTTGATGCTCCAATTCGTAGGTCCGAAAGGACGATACGTGCACCTAATAGACTGAACTTAAACGTTAATCTAGGGGAGGATGGCGTATAAGGGGATATTAATGAACCTCGAACCTTCGAAGCTGCATTATCAGGGTCTGACTCTGACAAATGGCTTAAGGCTGCGAATGTGGAGATGTAGTCCATGAAAGACAACAACGTTTGGGATTTGGTTGATCGTCCACCAAATACCAAAACAGTGGATTGTAAATGGCTCTTTAAGATAAAGACCGACATGGATGACAATATACACATCTATAAAGATCGTCTCGTGGTAAAAGGATTTACTCAAGTTTATGGTATAGAGTATGAGGAAACCTCTTCGCCAGTGGTAGACATTAGGGCTATTAGAATTCTCTTAGCCATAGCGGCGTTCTATGACTACGAGATATGTAAAATGGATGTCAAGACAGCCTTTCTGAATGGTTATCTAGACGAAGACGTCTATATGAATTTGCCAGAAGGTTTTATTGATCCATTACATCCCAACAAGGTGTGCAAGCTTAAAAAAAATCAATTTATGGACTTGAGCAAACATCACAGAGTTGGAATAAAAGATTTGATGAAGAAATCAAAAAGTTTGGTTTCATTCAGAATTTCGATGAGCCATGTGTGTATCAAAAAGCCAGTGGAAGTAATGTTACTTTTCTAGTCTTATATGTAAATGACATATTGCTAATGAGAAACAATATTCCAATGCTTGAAGATGTTAAATCTCATCTTGGAAAGTGTTTTTCCATGAAAGACTTAGGAGAAGCAACATTTATTTTGAGAATCAAGATCTCGAGAGATAGATCTAAGCGGTGATACAATTAAGTCAGAATGCTTACATTGATAAAATACTAAAGCGATTTAGTATGGAAAATTCCAAGCGTGGATATTTACCAATGCAAGATGGACTTAAACTTAGTATCAAGGATTGTGCCTCTACACCTCAAGAGGTGGAGCGTATGCAAATGATACCTTATGCTTCGGCAATAGGGTCTATTATGTATGTGGTAAGATGCACAATATATTGAATCCAGGTGGAAGACACTGGATTGATGTGAAGAACATATTGAAGTACCTTAGGGCTACTAAAGATATGGTTCTGGTGTATGGTGGAAATCCTGAGGCTGAACTAAAAGTTACTGGTTATTGTGACGTTGGATTTCAAACTGACCATGATGTCACAAAATCTCAAACTGGATATGAGTTCACCATGAATGGAGGAGTTTTAGTTTGGAAAAGCAAGAAGCAATCCACTACAACCATGTCTGCAACATAATCAGAGTACATAACAACTGCTGAAGCTGCAATGGAAGTTGTTTGGATCCGGAAATTTATTTTTGGACTTGGTGTTGTTCCCACAGCCAAGTTTCCTATGGATATGTATTGCGACAACACTGTTGCAATTATCATAGCCAATGAACCCGGTGGTCAGAAAGAAGCTAGACACTTTCAAAGAAAATTTCACTATGTTCGTGAGCAAGTCAATAAAGGTGAAATTCGATACTCAAAGTTCACACAGATGATAACTTAGCAGACCCCTTTACGAAGGCTCTGTCAAATACGAAGTTAACTCACTTAGTTGAGGGCATAGGACTTCGTTTATCTAGTAATCACATGTAAATCTGTGAATTTAGTATTTGGATATATGGATGTAATAAACAATTTTATTTATGAATGAAATAATATTTGTGATATTCTGTTTTCATTTATTATAATAATTGTTATCCTATTTTTCATGTTTTATCTTTGAATAATGTTGGGTAATATTATTCTAAATATCCGTTGTCGGTTAATCATATGGGAATATGATTGAATTAAGACAATATCTGAGTGTTTAGTCTGATTGGCTCACTAACTCACATGGTATCCATTATAATGCATACTAGATTATCCCACATGAATTATTACTTATGGATCTTTGTCATTAAGTATAATTAATAAGGTTTATTATCCTTAGACTTGAGATGCAAGTTGCTACTCATGTACTTAGTGCATTATTTGATCATAGTCAATACTACTCCTGGATAAGGGTGGCAAAAAGGTTATTTTTGGTAATGTTGCGAAATACGCTGACTACTAGTTGTATTCAATATATGATTTGTTTTTTCAGTAAAAACTGAAGTTAGATACTTAATGGGCCACTCATGGATACTTAAGATGTTTGTCTGGCCAGACCCAAATAGTCAAGAACTGTCTCGACTGTATTCGGTAATCTTAAGTGATTCGCGAAATGAGAAACATAAGTTAAAATGTAATGACTTTGATCCATCTCCAAGGTTTAACTAGAGTATCTGTAACTAAAGGATATTAACCGGACATAAACTCACAATGTCTTTGGCGGAACTTCACTCGTGCATTTATGGGAACATTGATATGTTGCTAGACATTAGTCAATGTTATCATATTTGTTTGAAAAATATTCGAAAGTGAGAGCTGTTGGTATTTGAATAGTTTTAGCAAATATGTGTCCGTAAATGTGTGAGCGTACGGGAACGCAAGCATCAACATTTAGACACGACTATACCTTTATTATTTGCTAATTATTAATTAAATGAGTTAATTGTAATAATTAATAAATGGGAGGATATATTATGTAATTATGGAGGTTTTCTAATTGTAATACAACTTGTGCGCCAAGTAAATATCACCTATATAATAAGCCTTAGGTTTATAGTTTTGGGACATATTGAAATCGATCCTTTCCCTCTCGTTTGGAGACTTTCGGCCGAACACAACAACATCTAGTTGTGTTTCGGTTTTTGGGTTCCAAGCAAAGAAAAGATTGTCAATTGGTTGATTGAATCTAAACGTGTACTAGCATACAAGTCTGTTGTTAAAGAAGGTGTCGCGTACGTAATCGTGGAATAGATCTTATACTTAGATTTATAGCTTACTTACTATTAATTCAAGATATAAAGGTATTACTTGCCTTGTATTGTTTGATAATATAACTCGGATTGTATATCTATAGATATTTATGAGAAACGAAATATAATATAAGTATATAAGTATATGTATTTAACAAATAAATAAGTAAATGATAACGAAATGAAATGAGGTGGTCGGGGGTGGGGTGGGGATGGGGATGAGGTGCAATAAATGAGAAATGCACAGATGGAAAGAAGGTGTGTGTTGGTCGATAGCTCTCTCTTGGCGTCATGTATTTAATGCACCACCCCAAAACAAATTCTTTGCTTTCGTTTTTTTCTGATTCATTTCATTTTGATTTGTTTTAAAGAAAATATAATGTTTTATTTGATATATATATACATGCAACATAGTAAAAGTCTTCGATAAATACTTTGTTTACATTTGGTAAGAAGCTCTTATTGACGGATTCTCTGACGGAAACCGAGTATTACCGACGCAAACACATATAATTTTTCAACAAATCCGTACTAAAATCCATAAATTAGGGACATATTAGCTAGAGACGCCTTTACTTTCGGCAATAAATACTCACATATGGTCAATTCGTTGAGAATTATCTTTATTTTACTAGGGTTATATGGTAATTACGGAAACTCAAAAACTGAAAAACAGCTTATGCTTAGTTTATAATATGATCTTACTAACTTTTTAAGTCCTTTTTAAAAAGCTTATACGATCGTCATAAACTATTAAATGATATAAGATGTTTGGTATAGAAAACAACTTTTTACATGTTAATTAGCTAATAGGCTAAAAAAAAAAAGAAGCTAACAAGTTTGGTACATAAGCTAACCTAAAAACCTTCTAAATTTCTCAACAAGTTAAAATATATAGTCTTTTGTACACACTTGATCAGTTTTTGGGTGTACACTCAAAAAACATGATGTCTCGTTAGGTATCTTATTTCTTATCACCGACATATATAATTACAATATTCTATTTCAATTGGAATCAATCTTTATGTTAAAGAAAATGACCCCTGATGTAACATAATGAATTATGAATGGACATGATCCGAACTGATCGTCGACTAACTTCCCTTTTATATGTTAAAAGTTGATAAAATATGATAGGGTTAATAATGGTTTAATCGTTCAACTTTAATTATATTTATCGTTTTAACAATTTGAATTTTTTTGATGGTTGCTTGTACGTTTAATTATATAACTAGTTATCAATTTAACCATTTACTCGATTAGAAACCTTTTTAACATTGTTTTCACATTTAACATTTAAGCAACTATATATCATTTTAATTTCTTACAAACAGTTATACTTTTGATCTATTAAATAGACAACAAAAACATTTTGAAATTGTTAATGGACCAATTAATTTTTTTTTTATGGTTTAGACATTAATTTTGCTGTAAGTTTAAGTTTAAAACGATAATTGTTTAAAAACTTCAGGATAAAAATATTGTCATTGTAAGTTAAAGAGAGAAAATATTACTAATAAAAGTTAAGTGCTTAAAAGCATGATGATTAAACTCTCATTAATCCAATATAATATCTAAATTTTTTATGTAATTATATTTTGAATGTTATTTTAAATATAATATCTAAATTTGTGATGTAATCATATTTTGAATTTTACTTTTTTATATGCAATTTGAATTTGATATAGTCATATAGGTAATAGCCTTCATGTACGAAATAGGGATAACAAAGTGGTTGCTACACATTGTATAGGTTCTTTTTGATGATTTTTTTCCCCCATCAAATTACCAAAACAATCACTTAACACTTATTAATTTTAAAAATAATTATTTGATTCGCGATGGATTTCTTGCGACATCTTTTTTTAAAAAGTATATAAATAATAACCAGACCAATAAAAGTTAGATACGTTGTCGCGAGTCTCGCGACACTATTCATTTCTCACGACACTGTTCATTTTCGCGACGTTACGTCTAATTTTTATTTGTCTAATTATGCTTTATATATATCTCACGATGAAAAAGGGTCGTAAAAATTTTGTCGTGAATCATATCATTACTTTTGAAAATTATGAATGTTGGATGATTATTTTTATGATTAATTGTTTCTTTTTTTTTCTTATTATTTGTTACCTTTTAAATCTCGTTTTGAAGATTGAAAAAGGTTGTCTCTACAGATTTACGAAAATCATATATTTTACTCTTACCTCACTCATTGACACACACAAAACTAGGATTTTACTTTAATTTTCCCCAAAATGTTTGTAGTCCTTTTTTTTCTTAATGGCAAAAGATAAATTCTATTAATAAAACTAACAAAAAGCTAGGAGTTACAATATACTAAAAATAAACCACCAAAACTAAAATCAATACGCTCTCTGTAACTCATAACACACTACAGACCTTTCAAATGCCAAAAGCGAACATTCAAAAACCAACTAGAAAGGCTAATCTACACCCTTTAATATCTCATCAATCAAATTCAAGACCATATTCGGTTAAGTACTCCAAGTACTCTATAAATTCATCAACGATGATGATGTGTTTATTTAAGCTTCATAACCTTTCCTTGAATGTTTTGGAGAAAGACAAGTTTTTTTCTCATCTTCGAGCGAATCCTACAACTAGATATTTCCGACTTTTGGCCAACTATAATCTTACTATGATAATAAAGTTTATCATAGCGTGTAGGGCAATCTTCTAGAGCGACATGTTTTTTCTTGAAAACCTGAACCAATTAAAGGGCTTCTCCTAGTCGTCGTCTTCTTCTTCACATTGTTTTATCATTTTTTTGATCGATCGATTTGGTGAATTAATTTGCAATAATGTTGGATCAATATAGAAGGTTTTGACTTTTGAATTTGGTTTTGATTTTACAAAGATTTAGTTAAATTTAGTGATAGATGATTACATGATGGTTTTTTACATTTTATAAACTATATCTATCATGAATTTGACTAAAAATTCTTGATTAGAAAGTTATCAAAAAAGAAAAATGTCTTCGAAAGTTGGACGTCCGAGAAAATGGTGTCGCCAAAACATTAGTTGGAAAATAATCATAGAAGGTGACCTATAATGTTGGAGCTAAAATTGGTGTGATGGATGAAACTTCAAATCTACATCAGAGTTAAAGTTTTGTCTAAGTGTTTAAGTCGGATGAACAAAGTTCATCATCCGACTTAGGCCTTAGGAAGTCAACATGAAGACATTTATTTCGGAAGAACAATTTTCTACATCAGAGTTAAATGAAGCTCATCCGAATTAAAGTTAAATGAAGATTTAAGTTAGTGTGTTTATTTTACTAATACACTTGTATAGGACATTACAACACGAAGTAGGCCGATAGTTTGTGACTTTAGTAGGAGTTGAAATCTTCGGAATTAAAGCTATAATGGTGTTATTTACCTCCCTCAAAAGACGCCCATTCATAAAAAAAATTCTTTTACCGCCAAACACACATCCGGACCAGTAATATCCCACAATTTTTTGAAAAAAGCGGAAGTAAACCCATCAGGACCCCAATGCTAAACATAGCATTTTTAATCTCCTCATCTGTCACCTCGCGAATCATATGTGTAGAAACCTCATTAGATAAATTCTTTGTAAAAAGTGTACCCTCATCTTGCAAAGGTTCAACGAAATCTTCCATGCCAAGAAAAGCAGTATAGTGGGATAAAAACCTCTCCGCCACACCATCGCCCTCTATTATTTCATCATTTGTACCTCGAACCATAACAATTCTATTCCTATTCCGCTGACCTTTCACCATATTATGAAAATAACTGGTATTACTATCACCCTCCCGTAGCCAATTAATCTTCGATCTTTGTTTCAGCAGGAGATCCTCAAAAATCCGAGCCTCAGTATAAGCATTTAAGAGAATGCTTTTATCCATTCGAAGATCAGTGGAGTCTGGCTCCTTATCGAGCTAGGCTTGTACTACATTCAGCTCATGCTTAAGAATTTTAAATTGTTGCCCAACATTCTCATCTTTCCACATCAGCTTCCGAATACTCGGCTTACAAGTTTTTAATTTTTGAACAACACGGAACATGTGATACCCCTCAAACTCAGTCTGCCACTTTTCCTTAATCAACGGAACAAATTCCTTCTTGAGCGTGACAAAATTAGCCAATTTGAACGGCTTGGGCTTTTTGCTCTTATTTAGGAGAATTTTCAGGACCGCCGGACTATGGTCAAAAATACGGTATGGTTGAAAAACAGCATATGAATTTACAAAAGAGCTTAAAAATTCATCATTCCCCATAACTCGATCAAGTTTTTTCAAAATAATCTGAAGTAAAGTTATATGAAGACTTAAGTTAGTGAGTTCATCCGAAGTATTCTTTAATGAATATAAGAATGTTTTATGTAATTGTTTAGTGCCTAGATTCAGGTCTATAAATAGTGGGAGAGGGTTCCATAGTTGGGTGTGCTTGAATGTATGTTTTATTATGTAACAAACTTTCCCACTAAAACTTAGCTTTGAATCATAATCAATCTTTTGCATTTCTTTGTTTGATTACTTGTTCAATTCATCAATTCATTAACTAGATCATGATTTCGTCATCATCTAGTTAAACTCATCACCTAGTATTTCAATTTAAGATAATTCAAATCCTGTCACATAATCCGGTTATCAAAACGATAGTATTGAATACATTGTCATAGATTTGATGACTTTGTTATATACAATGGTATTTTTGTTAATATGTTAAATATGCTGAAAACAAAATGAAGATAAGCTACATTTTAATGAGCTCTGTTTAGAATTAGATATATAATTAGATTTGAATCATTTCTATTTAAACTTTGGGCCTTGAACCGGGTTACATTCTATATATGTATATGTATGTATAAAACAATAACCCTTTAATCTAATAGTGTATTGGAAAAAGTGATTACTCGTATTTGACCTATTAAAAACAATTATATTATTAGATCTAGCATACAATGTTAACGAGTAGGGACTCGTGCGTTGCAAGAGTTCGGGGGTTTATGTTTCAGCCTGCACTATGACCATTAAACAATGTAAATTTACATTCGCAAGCCAAGAAAAAAGGCATCGTATTCGTGGGATTATTTGATTCGCAAATTATATTTTTTATTTGATACTAATCTAAAAAGAAAAAAAAAAATGAAAGCCCAACACCAGTCCATAAACCCAACACCCAACATCTAAGCCCAAACCCTCCCAGGCCCAACACCCAAGCCCAAGATGGGCACATTATGTTGTACTAAATAATATTTAATCATAACAAATTTAATAATAATATAATGCACATTTCCATAGGAGTTCGCAAGATTTAAATTAGAGCATAATGTATAATGATCATCGTCATCCGACAACCAGTGGCGACCCTGGGGGTGTGCTGGTCGTGCGGTCGCACGGGGCCTCCAATTTTTAGGAACCTCCGATTTAATTTTTTTTTTTTTTTTTGATACAAGCTTACAAATTATCTTTGTCCCACATACTTTGAGACATTGATGGTGATGATTTATTCAACGAAATGAAATTGTTACAAAAGAATTTGCCCGTCGAACACGACACAACCAACTCAATACTTAATTTTTTGAAACGGTTAAACACTTATCCGGTTTCTTGTTTGGCATACAGAATATTGTTGACTGTTCCCATTACTGTTGCATCCGCGGAAAGAAGCTTTTCTAAACTAAAACTCTTAAAATCTTATTTGCGGTCGACCATGTCTCAAGAGAGATTAAATGCATTGGCTCTAATTTCAATTGAGAACGAGTTTCTTGATAATATTGATTATGAAAGTATAATAGATGAATTTGCTTCAAAAAATGATAGAAGATCGATGTTTAGAAAATAATAATGTAACTCGTGTTTATTATAAAGAAAATTATTTATTATAAATTTTATAGGACCTCTTTTAATTTTTTGCACCAGACCACCGAAATGTCAAGGCCGGACCTGCCGACAACCATAATAAAATCTATTATGGACTCTCCAAATTGAAGAGAAACTTGTAATCAGACACATTCTTGATATTATATTTTAATATTAACTTTTAAATTTTAATAAATAATAATTTATTTTACATTAGCATTATTAGTTACGATTTTTAACTTTTAACTCTTACGGTTTATCTTTAAATTTCAACCATTAACTAGTATCTTTTACACTTTTAGCTTATAAATTTTAATAGTTATTAGTTATTACCATTGCAAGTTACGGGTAATAAAACCTTGTATTTTTATTTTTGAGATTGCCCATGTCATTTAAAGAAACTTCATTTTTGTAACTTGGGTGTTATATACGTTAACTAGTTGTTATTAACTTTAGAAAGTGTGTTGCATATATTAGAAAATTGTATAAGGTTTCTAGAGATTCTGTTTATAATACAAATAAATAGCAAATCTTAGTAACCCTAAGCCAAAGTATACAATCGAGTCTACGTCAAACCCTAGCTACACATTTTGTCAAACGATCGTTAAATACTTGAAGACTAAGGGATGAGAACCTCCTCTTCAAAGGAAATGTTGTTTAGAAAACGACTTACAATGACAAGACACCGTTTCTAAACGTACACTACCCTTAATTGATCATATATAACTAGCTAGGTGTCTTTATTTGATCACCATGTGATTAATCACTATGTTTTAAGTTTATGAGTTATTTAACTTGACAAACTCAATCTTATATTGCTCAAACGTTTATTGTAAATTTAATTAAAATTATTTTTCTTTACATATGTTTGCTGATTTTCAATAGTTCCTCGGATATGATTTTTAACTTAATAACAGGGTGGGAATGTGGAATAGCACCACCCACTTCTAATTTTTCTTTTTGTTATTTGTTGATTATTGAATATATTTTTGTCGTGTTTTATTTTTGTTTTAATTATATAAATAGTTGAAAACATATAATTTTATGTTTAATATTTAATATTCATAAATAAATTTAAATTTTTAGGCATGTTAAACAATATTCACATAAACATTAAATAATACATAAATAATATTAAGTAACAAAATAATTAAAAAATTAGCATTTTAATTAAATTTTCATTACTGTAACTTTTCTTAAAACATAAGTAAATTATTATGTAAAAAAATTATTTAAATTTATAAAAAGTATAATCAAATTTCAATAATAGTAAATAAACGAATAAAATCTAATTTAAATAGTGTTTTCTTTTATAAAATTAGACTCAACGGAGTGGAGCGTGATTACCACAAATAACGCCGCCACCTCGGATAATCACGCCCCATAACGCCCCACCTCCACTCCGGTGGGGGCGTTATCGAAGGAAAATGGGCCACGGCGTGAGCAGAGTAACGCCGTGGTGAGGGAGAAAAAGCAAGCAACGGTCGATTTATTCAAACGGTCGAGAGGTAACGGCTAAAACAAACCAAAACACCTCTATAAAAACCAAACAAATTTTATAAAAATAACCACAATCATACTCTCTTTCTCCTACTATTTTTATAACATTCTCTCAATTTTATACAACTTTCTTCTACATCAAATGGATCCCAACAACAACAATCAAAACAACCCCAACCAATGGTTCAACAATCAAAACAACCCCAACCAATGGTTCAACCCTAATAACCAATTTCCAAACCAATTTCCAAACCAATTTCAAAACCCCAACCAATATCAAAACCCAAACCAATTTCAAAACTTTAACCAATTTCCAAACCCTAACCAATATCCACAATTTTACCAACAAACTCCACCACCACAACGACCATCCCAAGACCCGGTATACCAAGGAGGGTTGTTCCAACAATTGTTTAACCTCGGCGATTTTCCACAAGTGCCTCCATTTGACGTTAACCGTAACCGCGGATTGGTCGATTCCGAAGACGATGACGTTGTTCCGGAAACTCAACCGGAAATTATGTCGACCCGTGGGAAGAGGCGACATAAGAAGAAGGAAACCGAATCGCAAAGAGGCAAAACCGAAAAGAAGAGGTGGACCGAACGGGAAGAGGTGGCACTTGCTTCAGCATGGTCGTCGACATCCGAGGACCCCATTTTGGGAAATGATCAACATTCACCACTTTACTGGGCAAGTGTTCGCGAAAAATTCTTCCACAAGATGCTTCAAGATGATCCCGATTACGCTCGTACCAACGACATGATTTCGAGCAAGTGGACCGACTTACAAAGAAAGGTCCGAAAATTCAACGGGATTATGCGACAAGCCCAACAAACTAGAACAAGCGGTCAAAGTGATCAACAAGTGGTCGAACATGCTATGGAGATATACCGCACCAAAATGCAAGTGGGTTTCCAACATTACGCGTCTTGGGAAATATTGAGAAGAAGCCCGATTTGTCAACATGTACCAACATTTGGAGGGTCCTCAAAAGCGCGCAAAACATCGGAGTCTAGTAACCCCTCCACTCCCGCCACTCCCGCCACTCCGGTATCGCCTGCTTCATTCGATCTCAACGATGATGATGATGATCTTCAGTTGGAGGAAGAGCTTCGAAGACCGGTTGGTAGAGATCAAGCAAAGGCAAAAGCGCGCAAAGGAAAGGGCAAAGCCGCTGCTTCTTCTTCGGGGGCCGAAGAATCACTCCAGTTTATTGGGAAAAAGTTCGGGGAATTTACTGAAACTGCTCAAGAAAAAATGCGAGCAAAATAAACTTTTACAAAATAAACTCTATCACTCCACATCATCATCACTTACACACAACCACTCCACCCATTTCTATCACTCCACATCATCACACATTTTTTCCTAAAATCACACTCTCTTTCCTACAAATCACCTCTATCACTCCACATCATCATCACTTACACACAACCACTCCGCATAATCTTAGAAAAATAATAATTATTACTTGTCCCTTAAATGGTGAATTGGTAGCTTATAAAAGCCGGATAAGTCTTGTCAAAGTATGTATAGTGGAAGAAAACCATTAAATGTCCAAAGTACAATGAATTATAAAATACAATATCTTATATAACTAAGAAAGTGACTTAATCAATAACTTATACAGACAACAATTAACGATTAAACTATTCTATTATGAGGTATAACCGAAAATATAAAGCTGATATTACAAATTCATGAAATTCTCTGAGACAAGACATGAGAGTATTTAATTTGATGATGACTAATTTTACTCGAGCCGAGTTGCGTGTGTATATAAAAATACACAAAAACACATTTGTTTATATTTGCATCATTTCAATAGCTATAAGTAGGAATATTACTTACACCACATCTTTTAATAAAAACTAATGCAACTATAATCGTAAAAGTTTATTTTTATTTAGCTTGTCTTGTACATATATGTATTCTCACAATGTGAACCCTGGTCGTATTAAATGTGAATTTTCAAATACTACAAAGACAATAATGTCAAATGTGTTTTTCTCATTTGAATTTGTGATTGTTGACTTGAGAGAATTAAATAGACGTTACAGGATAAAAAAGTCCATCTTCCCCACTTTTACAAGCAAATACCTCCAAATTTTTGCTTTTCAAACTTTAAAGATTCTTTTGAATAAAGTTAAGTTTTCCTTACATAATTTTGGTTTTAATATTGACGAGTTATTAGTTAAGTAATCATTCAACTTAGATATATAAGGTGGATAATTATAATTACATCAATAGTCCCGCTCCCTCACCTCCTTCTTTAGTTATCAACATAACATAATACAGAAAAGATAAGTTCTAAGCTCCAAACTTTTGTTTTGTGTTATATGTCAGGGCTAAATAACAAAGTAACAAAAGGAATATCAAAGTGTCGAACCATTGACCTTTGTTATAAGTTATATGTTCCGACCGCTAACTAATCCCATCGTGATACACATATAATTACTATATGAGATAAAAATGCAATCAAGTTTTCAAATATGTAATAAGTACATGTTAGTATATTCTTAATTGTTACCTTTAAACTTGGTTTTATTCATTAAAAATAATTATTATAAATTTTAACTATTTGTGTAATAAGTTCTATGTTATAATACAAAACCTATTGTCTTGTATTTATTACGTATTGATCATTATTATGATATAAGTATATAAAAAATGTATATCAATATTATGTTTGTCGTAAATAGTTATTGCTTGAACTACGAGTTGCAACCAAAATCAGAGCATTTTCTTTATAGTCATAACTCATAAGGCTTTTATTTTAAATCATTATAAAGTGTCTTTTTTTTTTCTTTCCAAAATAAAAGTTAAAGATTTACTATCTAAATAAAAGTTTTCATTTTTTTTTTTTTTAGTTTCAAAAGCTTATTTATAAAAAATGAGAAGGAAAGACTCCCAACACCAAAAAGTTTGTCGTCATACATACATGTAAACTGTGAATTTTAAATCAAATGAACAAATCAAACATATCTCTTTTATAGAAAAAACAAAAATTATATGTTAATGCAAATAATGTATCCAGAAAGATTACAGGCATACATGAAGTTGTTATTCCCCGATTTGTCAAAAATTATATGTTTTTTCCTATTGATGTTATAATTGAAATTTTCCATTTATAAAGGGTAAATATACAAGAACCATTGAACTAAAATCGTTAGATAATGTGACTTAAACTAGAAGAGTAATTTAGTTAATTGGTATTTGACTCGTTTTGTAATTTGATTTAGTTTAGAATTAGGATTTTTTTAGTCGGCTAGTTTTCCTATAAACAGGAAATAGCAAAACTAGAATTTGTATCTTTGAATTTGAATACGAATTAAGTCTTTGTTCGTCCGATTTCTTGTCTCTGATTCTAACAAATTGGTATCAGAGCCAGTCGATCAATCATCGTGGTTCTTCATCATCGATCTAGGGTTTCGAAAGAGTCATTCTTCAAATCCCCAATAATTGAATCGGCTAGTGTTTTGAATTAGTCAGAAGATCGATTCTTCGACTCTTTGTTTGGGTTTTTTATTTGTTCGATTTCAAGTATTGTAATTCTTGATCGTTGTTGTTCTGAAACCAAGAAAACCAGGTCGACTGATTTTCTCAGGTTTCTTTGTTGGGTCTTAATTTGGGCCAGTTATTGTTATTTGAATTGGGCGATTTATATTTTATATATCTTAGGTCCATTAGTAAAAGAGAGTATATTAATTCTTCGTATTAGTTTTAATAACTCGTAATAAGCATGTCTGCGTATACTATTAATATCGAGAAGTTTAATTATAAAAATATTTTAAGTTTATGGAGGATCAAGATACGAGCGTTGTTAAAACAACAAGGCATATAGATACCTCTTGCCGGTCCAAAATCGGCTTCTATGAATGATGCTGATTATAAGTTGCAAGACGAAAAGGCGCACTCGACTATTTTGCTATCTTTATCTGATGAATTTTTATACGAGGTTGCAGATCAGGATACGGCTGCAAAAATTTGGTTAAATTTAGAATCGCTTTATATGACAAAATTAGTGACGAATAAGTTGTTATTGAAACAACGTTTGTTTTCGCTCCGAATGAAAGAGGGCTCATCATTGAAAGAGCATCTTGATGCATTGAACTCAATCTTAATGGATTTGAAGAATGTTGACGTAAAGATTGACAATGAAGATGCAACTCTCATTCTTCTTGTGTCGTTACCTCCCTCGTATGAAAATTTTGTGAACTCCTTTGTTGTTGGTAGAGACGCTATTACATTTGAAGATGTTCGATCTGGCTTGCATTCCCGAGAGCTCCGTCTCCAAGCATCAGGAGGTTCAGAATCTCAATCGGCATCCCAGTCTGTTGGCTTATCAGCTACAAGTCATGATAGGGGTAGACATCGAACAGAAAAAGGAAAAAGCAGAGGTAGAGATAAAGGTAGATCGAAGTCAAAACCTCGAGCGCCTAATCCTCGAGATACGTGTAATTATTGTAAAGAGACGAGTCACTAGAAGAGTGATTGCCCTAAACTAAAAGGAAAGGTGACAATAGCAACTATTGCTCAGGATGAATCGGGTTCGGAACGCGATGTGGTTCTCTTGGTAGTTGATAATAAAGGTAAACCCACTGTATGGATTATGGATTTTGGGTGTTCCTTTCATATGAGTCTCAATCGTAAGTGGTTTGTGACATATGTAGAGTTTGATGGTGGACATGTTTTTATGGGTAATGATTAACCATGCAAGGTCGTTGGAATTGGATCGGTTCAGATTAAGATGCACGATGGAGTTGTGGATCTGGCATTATGGATTTTAAAGGTTTCAAATACACTAGTGAGAATGGTGTCCATCGTGTTTCGAGAGGTTCTTTATTGGTTATGTAAGCACTTAGAGGTACTTCTTCTTTGTACGCTTTACAAGTGGAGACAGTTACAAGTTCCGCTGCGGTTTCTTTTTCCGAGAAAATCAATTCAGATTTGACCAGGTTGTGGCATATGAGACTCGGGCACGTTAGTGAAAAAGGTATGGTCATGCTCAGCAAAGGAGGACTACTTGGCGGTCACAAGGTAGCTAATTTGGAATTTTGTGAGCATTGTGTTTTCGGCAAACAAAAACGGGTAAGTTTTTCAAAAGCAATTCATTAGACAAAGGCAACTCGCGACTATCTTCATTCAGATTGTTGGGGTCCTTCTCGAGTACTTTCTCTAGGTGGTGCTCGGTATTTTCTCTCTATTATAGACCATTTCTCTAGAATGACTTGGGTGTTTATGATGAAACACAAGAGTGAGGCGTTTGAAAAATTTAAGAATTGGAAGGTTCTTATTGAAAACCAAACGGGAAGGAGGATCAAGCTTCTTCGAACAGATAATGGTTTGGAGTTTTGTTCAAGATAGTTTGATAAGTTTTGTAGAGAAGAAGGAATTGCTAGACATCTTACGAATCGTAATACTCCTCAACAAAACGGAGTAGCTGAACGGATGAACAGGACTCTATTAGAAACAGCTCAATTCTTACTTTTGAATGCCGAGTTAGATAGAAGTTTTGGGGCTGAAGCTGTCAACACAACTTGCTATCTAGTAAATCGGTCACCTGCCACCGTTTTTTATTGCAAAACTCCTATAGAGATTTGGTCTGGAAAGCCTACTGATTATTCGAAGCTTTGCGTTTTTGATGTCCTTCATATTACCATGTTAGTGAAGGAAAGCTAGATCCGAAGGCGAAGAAGGGCTTTTTATGGGATATGGTGATGCAGTTAAAGGATATGGAATTTGGTCACCATCTAAGAGAAGAGTTATCTTAAGCAGAGATGTGACATTTGATGAGGATTATATGTTTCGTGTGAAACAAGATCCAGATGATTTCACGCTCCATGATGGTGTTCCTGAAAAGGTGGAGCATGTTGTTGCACATGTTCCTGAACATATGTTAGATCGTGTGACTCCATCATTGGTTAATAATGGCGATGAACCAAATTCACCACATAGAGATGATCAGGTAAATTCAAGACACTTGGAAAACGATCAAGGCGGAACTATAGCTCTTGATAGATCTCATAGAAACGCAAAAGCACCTAATCCATATGGTTTGGGGGATTATGTAGCTTGTGCGTTACAAGTGGCTGAAGAAGTGGAATGTCTTGAACCGGCAACTTATCAGGAAGCAATTACTTCTTAAGGGTTTGCTATGTGGATTGCAACTATGGTTGAAGAGATTGAATCTCTTTATAAGAAAGGACATGGAAACTAGTGAAACTTCCTACAGGAAGAAAATTTGTTGATTCCAAGTTTCTTTTCAAGATTAAATATGGATTATCAGGTTCCTACGACGTTAGGTTCAAGGCACGTCTAGTTGCGAAGGGATTTAGCCAAAAGGAGGGAATTGATTACAACGAGATATTCTCTCCAGTTGTACGACACGCATCTATTCGGGTGTTACTATCTTTAGTAGGACATCATGACATGGAGTTAGAACAGTTAGATGCGAAGACCGCATTTCTTCATGGTGATCTTGAGGAAGAAATTTACATGAGTCAACCTGAAGGATTCATTGTTCAAGGCAAAGAGGATTACGTTTGTAAGCTTCAAAAGTCACTCTATGGTTTGAAGCAGTCACCCATACAATGGTACAAGAGATTTGATAGCTTTATGGTAAAGCATGGTTTTAGTAGAAGTCCTTATGATTGTTGTGTCTAACATAAGAAGGTGGTGTCTGGATCATTTATCTACTTACTCTTGTACGTTGATGATATACTTGTGGCAGCTAAAGATATAGAGGATGTTAATTCGTTAAAGAAGCTTCTTAACACAGAGTTTGATATGAAAGATTTGGGAGCAGCTCGGAAGATTTTGGGGTATGGAAATAATTTGAGATCGAGAACATATGAAGCTTTTCTTGGCACAAAAAAGTTATATCGAGAAGATCATTTCTCGTATTGGTATACATTCAGCAAAACCGGTAAATACTCCTTCTTCTGCAAATTTTCGTTTGTCTACCGCTTGTGCTCCCCAAACTGAGGCAGAGATAGAGTTTATGTCGCGTATTTCTTATGCTAGCACAGTAGGGAGTTTGATGTATGTGATGGTTTGTACTAGGCCCGATATTGCTCATGCTGTGAGTGTTGTGTCGCAATATATGGCTAATCTAGGAAAAGAACATTGGAATACGGTGAAACGCAATTTTCGATATTTGAAAGGTTCATCTGACGTTGGTCTCATTTACGGTGGTGAGCGTGAATGTTTAGTTGTCGGATACTCAGATTCAGACTATGATGCAGATCTTGATGCTAGAAGATCATTGACTGGTTATGTTTTCACTAACGGGAATTCGGTTGTAACTTGGAAAGCTACACTACAACCATCAGTAGCTTTATCTACTACTGAAGCAGAGTATATGGCTTTGACTGAAGCAGCTAAGGAGGGAATTTGGTTGAAAGGTTTGATTGAAGATCTTGGTTTCCCTCAAGACCAAACAATTGTTTTTTGTGATAGAATGAGTGCTATTTGCTTGGCTAAAGATCAAGTATACCATGATCGGACTAAACACATAGATGTTTGTTATACTTTATTCGTACTAAACGTAGAATCAAAGTGAAGAAGATTGGAACTGCAGAAAATCCCGTTGATGTGTTTACAAAACCGGTTACTGTGAGCAAGTTTTGCCATTGTTTAGATTTGCTTAATATTGATAATTGGAAACATGGTAATTGAAGAGTTCAAGTCAAGGTGGTGATTGTTAGATAATGTGACTTAAACTAGAAGAGTAATTTAGTTAATTGGTATTTGGTTTTGTAATTTGATTTCATTTAGAATTAGGATTTGTTTTAGTCGGCTAGTTGTCCTATAAATAGGAAATAGCAAAATTAGAAATTTGAATACGAATTAAGCATTTGTTCGTCTGATTTCTTGTCTCTGATCCTAACAAAAATAATGACCTCTCTCGATTACTAATTATTATATTTAGCCGTACGTAAACAAAATTAAGACTTCACCCTTGTAAATTACTATATCTGGTGTGCACATATATTTCTTGCAAATGGTTATAAAAGGAAAAAAAAACTAGAGGGATGTGAAGGAGGTCGGAACCCATGACCTTTCACACACATACATTTGTTCTTAACCATTTTGATAAAGCTGCAATATTTAAATTATTCCTTTATATATTGTTTATATATTAATATAAAAATGTTACTGTTTAGTAGCCACTTATTGTAAATTTAATATATTAATAATTATAATGTATTCAATAACATTTTATTGTTAAACTTTACACATATCTTATTATCTTTATCATAAAATGTATCTGGATCATGTCAATAACAATCCCACAAGAAAACAAATAGATGTGAAACCGGAGATGTGTACATATGTGGAAAGATGAAATTTGTTGAAAATAATTGAGGTTCAAGATAATGAAAATGAGAATCAAATGGTCCACAATTTGAAAACTTTTGAACTCTAGGAAAGAGATGACAAATCTTTTCTTGTTAATTCTTGTAGTTTTCCTATTCAATAATTCATTTCGGTATTTTTGGAAAATGAAAGTTTATTAAATGCTTGAAAATATTGGATAAAATTTATTAAAATGTAACCTACTTTCAATTTTTTTTTTCTTAGATACCCAATGTACGATAAAAACACAACTATCATAATTGTTAATTTCTTCAATTACATTTAGCATCACCGCTATTTTAGCTAAGCTTACTTTGTACTTGTGTTTGTTTTTATGTGTATGCAACTTTTGAATTGTAACACTTAATTTCTTTTCAGATGAATCGAATTTGAATATTCGTTGTCTCAGAAACCGGTTTAATTATTGAAAATTTTTAAAAGAAATCTTATTGATACACCATTTGTAAAAATATAATAGTCACAAACAATAAAGGTTTTAATAGTTGAAAAAACTTAAAAATTAAACGAATAAAATATGTTATATTTTTATACAAATCCGTAGAAAAATTAACATATTAGTCAATGTTAAATGTCATATACTTGTAAGTACGATGTTAATTTTGAAGCAACATTTTCATCTAATCATTTTATACGCAAACAATAATCCTAAATACAACTTTAGGGTTGATGCTCAACTTGTGCATGGCCTATAAATCTAGGAAAATCTTGGTGGGACAAAACTCAAACGTATGAATATCTACAACAAACACTGAATTGACAAAAGTCTTTCATAACCCTAGTCGCAAGATCAAAACAAAAGTGCCATAGTAACTTGCCTACACGTCATTAGGGTATTCAAAACTTACCGATATTAGAATACGTATTCAATAAACATCATCCATTCTAACTTACCTATGTTTTGATTGTTAATAAAAGTAATTCGTTTTAGGATAATCTAAATTAAAAATGTCACATTAATACGGGAACAATTATATTTTAAGGGTAAATTACTAAATCGGGCTTGAAACAATAAATGGGCTACGTACACTTATCAACTTCTTTCTTTTCATAATGGCCTAATGAGTCTATTTCACATAATTCGTATTTAAGATACCATCAACTTTTTCCTTTAAGAGATTATTTTTCATTTTTTGTTTTTGTTTAGCGATAACTGGCAGACCCATAGTTAAAGTGAGGGGTAGTAACCGATACTCGCCGAATGGCAAGACACCAAGTTCCGGGTAACTGTCAATTGGTAGAAAAGACGGAAGAATTTCTTTCTTATATTCAGGATCTATAAAAACCTATGTCTAAAGTAACTATGAATTTTGTTCTTAGATCAGACACTATTAGCGATAAGTTAGATAACTAGAGCATATTTTTAGAGAAAATGTTTAGTACAATGACATCAATGGCTTAAAAATATATAGTTTAGTAGTAAGATTAAACTATGAAAAAGAAATATAAGACGAAAATCAATTACACTCTACAAAAAACACCAAACAATTGCTATGTCAAATATTAACCACATTTTTACTTTAAGATTGACATAAACATCTAAGTAATTTAGTGTCTTAAAACAAGGTCAAAATTTAATATAATGATATTTGAAGCACAAAATAAATGGAGAAAACAAATAATAACAAATTTATGATTATGATATAAGCTCAGTATTATGAAATATAATCTCATTGATTCCTTGTTTTAAAAAGAATCTCTGAAGTCTGACATGTGATTAGATTCATAATTCATCATCGCCAACAAAACCTTCAACATAATGTTTACTTTACGCAGCTAATAACCTCATAAATGGTTACATAAGCCGGAAAATGTCAATAAGTCATAAGCTTCTTATTTAAGCTCAAACAAACACCTCCTTGATTATAGAAAAAAGAATAATATGGAGATCAGAAATGGTTAAAATATATTCAGTCACGATTAATTCAGAAACACGGACCAATTATTTCTTCATCATTTCTCCATTTGCAACAATACAAAAGATAATGTAGTTTTGTTTATTTAACATGTATCAGAGACTTAAATACAAGTAATCACGATATAATCGATCATTTTGTTGCAGTTAAATTCTCATCATTTGCAACAATATGAAGATAAAATAAATAGAAATCAATTGTTTTTTGTGGTTCACTGAGTTAGACATTTCTATTTTATAGGGGAATGTGGTGTTGGCAAAGGAGCCCTAAAATAACTTTTTTTTATTTGGGCTTTTTAGCCCGTTTTCTTTTTAATCCAGTTTTAACATACAAATGTTTCACTCAAACTAATTACTAAATACTTTTAAGGTTTCAATAAACATAGTCAAAACATTCACTACATATGAATAGAACTAATTTATTGACCCGCCTAATACGCGGGGAATTATATCAAAAAATATATAATTTTAACAAAGAATATATAACCTATGTAAAAATCTTAATAGAAAGCTATTAGTCATATAGATTAAATGATTATGCTAGCAAATGTGAAGTTAAATAAAATATATACCGTGTAATTCGAAAAAAGCCTTATTAAAAATAAAATAATTATTATATTCAAAAAACTAAAAATATTGCGTAAATGGGAAGAAAAAAAGAAGACTTTTTTATATGATATGTTTTCCGTTTATATGCAAAACACTCGTAAAACAATAAAATAAATTTATTTTCTTTTTATAATATATAAAAAAAACTAAAAAAGGGTAAATAGGACAAAAAAAGAACACAAGATTTTTTTTATATAATATGTTTTCTGTTTATGTGCAAAACAATAACATAATTTTAGTTTCTTTTTATACTAAAAATGTGTACGTCTTTGAAGAAAAAATACGTTTTGTATTTTTTTAGAATTAATTTAAAATACAAGTGAAAGATTATTTAAAGTAGAAAGGTTAATTAGTTTTATTTAATTATTACTATTTAGAATAAGGGTTAAATTATTTAAAGTAAAATGGTTAAAATGAAATTATTAATGATGACATAATCAAAATGATCTAATGGTTCAAATTAAAGTTGAATTTCCATCTAATGGTTACTACTTTGCCAAGTGGTATTTTAGGCCTCTCTTTTATTATATATTAAGATAAGATGATTAAACTTGAAAATAGTTCTTTTTTACATTTGAAGAATCATCATACACGTACCCAATAATGTAGTGGGTTTACTGGAATCCTTATAACCACGTTTGATTTTAAACGACTCATGTTATCCAACTTATAGCAATCATAGAAATTTTTAGCTCCATCATAGGGTTCACCTTGATATGCTAAAGTTCTATTTCGATAACTTTTCATATCTAATTTTCCATCATAGGGTTCATGAGCTCCATCAAGTGTTGCTTTTCAAAGATTTAATCCAATTATGGTATAAAATAATTACACCAGAACCTAATATAATAAACACGTACAATCGTTAACAAAATTATCTAGACTTAGAGAACACTAGCTCTAAGATGACCCACCGATAAATTACTAGCGGATATCAATGTTATGACATGGCGACAATGTTTTATATGATATGACAAGAAATATTCAGTCATTTGCTTCTATTGTTTTCGTATGTATTTATAGGGGAAACACTTGTAGAACAGAGCTTTGTTTGGAAAAGGTTGATTTTCTTATTCATCTAACTACATACATATATACCTGATACATTAATGAGGAAATCACAACAACCTATCAACTAATTTAGGAATGAATATACACAATAAATAAATGATAACAAACTACAACAAACTTCCGTGAATTGCTCACGTCAACACTCCACCTGAAGGTGGTGAATGAATGTCGATCATTCCCAGCTTGCTAAGTGAGCCATCAAACATGTTCTTGCATACAGCTTTAGTGAGCATGTCAGGCAGTTGGATTTTTGAGTTTACAAACGGAAGTGCCACCGTTCTTCTCTCCAAATGATCTTTAATGAAGTGCGGTCAATTTCCACATGTTTTGTTCTATCGTGTTGAACTGGGTTATTAGCAATTTTTATTGTGGCTTGATTATCACAAAAGAGACTCATAGGATCATCATGTTTAAAACCCAGGTCCGGTAGTATTCGTTTTATCCATAACATTTCGCATACACCACGGACCATTCCTCGAAATTTTGCTTTAGCGCTTGATCTCGCAACCAATTTCTGCTTTTTACTTCTCCACGTAACCAAGTTACCAGCAACAAACGTAAAATAACCTGACGTAGACTTACCATCTAACTTATCTCCCGCCTAATATGCGTGTGAATAACCATACACTTGCACATCTTGACTTGATGTTTTCTTAAAAAACAATCCTATTCAAGGTGATAACTTGAGATAACGTAGAATTCGGTACACAACTTTCATATGTCCTTCGTTTGGAGCATGCATGAAACGACTAACCACGCTAACAGCATACGCAATGTCGGGTCTTGTATGGGACAAGTAAATTAGCTTTCCTACTAACCTTTGATAGCGTTCTTGATCGGCAGGAACCTGATTTGATCGTATGGTTAACCCATGATTTACTTCGATGGGAGTGTCAATTGGTTGGCAATCCAGCATCCCTGTTTCTGATAAGAGATCTAATACATACTTTCTTTAAAACATTGAAATTCCATGTTGAGATCTTGCAATTTCAATACCCAAGAAGTACTTGAGATGTCCCAGATCCTTTAATTCGAATTTGGTGGCTAATACGGATTAAAGTTTCTTCATTTCTTGTGGATCGTTGCCTGTTATCACCATGTCATCTACATATACTATGAGTGCCGTGATTTTTTCTCCTTGAACTTTAACAAATAATGTGTGATCGGCATCACTTTGTTTGTAGTCTATAGTCTTCATAAAATTCGAGAATCTTCCAAACCAAGCTCGGGGAGACTGTTTCAATCCATATAGCGCTTTTCGAAGTTTGCAAACTTTCCCGTTACAACTTAAGCCCGGTGGTGGATCCATATATACTTCTTCTTCTAGATAGCCATTACGGAATTCATTTTTAGATCAAATTGTCGTAAGGTCCAGTCTTTATTGGTTGCTATTGAAATCAACACCCGAATGGTATTCAATTTCGCAACGGGCGCACATGTATCTCCATAATCAATTCCGTATTTTTGAGTGTACCCTTTCGCCACTAATATCTCTTTATACCTTACTATCTTTCCATTCACATCAAGCTTAACGGTGTATACCCAGCTGCACTTTACCGTTCGTTTTCCAGGAGGAAGGTTTACTACTTCCCACGTACCATTTCATTGCAATGCTCCCATTTCTTCGTTCATGGCATTTCTCCATTTTTCCTCCTTAATTGCGTCTTGTACGGTGGTTGGTATTGTCACAGATGATAATTCTTCAACAAGGAGTGCATGGGACTTTGCTAACCGATGAGATGAAACATAGTTATTAATCGAGTACTTTGCTTTCGACTTCAAATCTGGTTGGTATTGTTTTCTTGGAACCCCTCTATTATTCCTCTTTGGGTACTGCGGCTCAGAAATGGTATCCATTTCTTCATTGATATTTTCATGCGAAACAATATTATCTGGATTTGTAACAATGGGAGTTTCAGGTGACATACCTTGGAATATACTCGGACTTGGCTCGCCAGGTATACAGGTGGGATTCGTTGTGGTATCTTGTATGGCATATTCTTCATTGTTTATTTCAACTTCTACATTATCTCCCGTATTAGTTTCATATCCCCCTTGATCCAAATCGTCTTCCGTGTTAGTCACATCTCCCCTATCGTCTTATGTGTTAGTTACATCTCCCCCTTGTTTGATGTCCTCATCTTCTTTTTCCATACTTTCAATGGTTTCCAGCGTTTCTTGCACTTCGTTTTTCCTTGGGATGTCTTCCTGATGTTCAACATTTTTTCCAAAGAACGAAATGTGCTCGTGGAATCTTACATCTCGGGTTATATACATCTTCTTTTCGTTTGGATCGTAACACCTATATCCTTTCTTGAATTCAGCATATCCAAGAAATACACACCGAATGGCTTGAGGTTCAAATTTACCATTACTTTGGTGTACATATTTCGTGCAACCAAACACCCTTGGTTCGAGGTTCGGTCCAGTTGGAGTGTCATTTAATAAGTTATGTAGACATTGAACTGGGGTTTGAAAATCGATAACCCTGGATGGAGTTCGGTTCATGAGGTATGTTGCGGACCGAATTGCTTCTCCCCAATATCTTCGTGGAACCTGCATATCAAATAATGACGCTCGTACAATTTCTAGTAGATGTCTATTTTTCCGTTCCGCCAAACCGTTTTGTTGAGGAGTTCCAGCGCATGACGTTTGATGCCTTATAGAGTTCTCCTTCCAAAATCTTTTCATTTCCTGATTAATATACTCCCCACCATTCTGATTGTAGTGTTAGGATATTACTTCGATATTGGGACTTTACAAGTTTATACAATTCCTAGAAAATATTACACACTTCACTTTTGTTTTTCATGAGCGATACTCAAGTCATTCTTGTACACTCATCAATGAATGTTACAAAGTATCTAGCTCCCTTGGGTGTCGGTATTTTTTCCGGCCCCCATACGTCCGAGTGTATAGTCATGAATGGGACATTAGTTTTGTTTTCACTCGGAGCATAAGTGATTCAGTGGTTTTTCGCTAATTCACAAACATCACACTTAAACACAATATCTTTCTTATTGGAAAACAAATCTGGTTTCAATTGTTTAAGATACGTAAAATACAAATGTCCTAATCTACGATGCCATAACCAAGCTAGAGAATTCTTCTTTTCATTCATCTCCGTATGATTTGCTTCACTCTGTCTTTGTTCTTCGGGATACCACAAGTTCCCCCTTCTAATACCATAGCCAAGAGTCCGGTGAGTCGTTAGATCCTAAAACATACATTTATTAGGATAAAAAATGGCATAACACTTCAGGTTATCTATGATTTGACTAACAGATAAGAGGTTCGAAGATAATGATGGAACCACAAGAACTGTTTTCAAGTTTATCAAACTTGAAACTTGAGCAGACCCTTCACAAGTCACATGTGCAACTTCACCAATTGCTGTCTTTACTTCTCATCGATTAGACACATTATTTTTTGGAACAATTTTCGATGGATCATTCGTCATATGATCCGTTGATCCTGTGGCAATAATCAATCTATTAGATGCGTTTTTAGCGATGGTAGACTTACCCGGTTAGTTTATCGTTGTTGTGTGTGCATCGACCGAGGCTGATTCTTCCTTAGTGGTTGTGGCGGCCGTTGTTTGACCAACCTTTCTTCGTGGTTTTTTCGGGAAATCTCACCATTCAGGATATCCAATGATATCATAACAACGTTGTTTTGAATGCCCTTCTTCCCTACAGTTTTCACATACCAGTGTGTTGGTTTTATTATTCGAGCTTTTTCGTTGAAAAGGGTTGTTTCGAGTAGCAACATTAACAACACTATCTGGTTCCACTTTAGATTCATTCATTGGCATTCTTTGGTTTTGATCTTTTCTTACATACGCGTAGCACGCCTCCAGATCCAGTGGTGGATCCTTTCTAAGAATTTAACCCCTTGCTTGATTGAATTCTGAATCAAGACCTGCCAAAAAAAATGTGTACTCGAAGACGCACTAAGATATTATGGAGAGATACTACCTGATTCACGCTATCGTTTTGAGTTACGAGGCGAGTATCGATTTCTTGAAAAATGCTAATGAGTTCATTGTAATAGGTAGGGAGTGGTCTTCCCTTTTGTCGTGTATTAAACGACCTCCGATTCAATTCAAATAATTGTGTTTCATCGGTCCCGTCATAAAAGGTTTTCGAGACTGCTTCCCAGATTCCTTTTGCGGTCTTCAAACGAAGAAATCGTGGAATCAGAGTTGGACTCATAGAATCGATGAGACAACTCTTTACTTTGTTGTTGTCAATGAGCCAGGTTTCCAGATTCTTGTCTCCTTCTTCAGGTTTCGGGGATGTACGGGTGATGAAGCCTAACTTGTTTCGAGCCCCGATCCGCATCTCCATTAGTTGTGACCATAAGTGGTAGTTCGTATCGTCCAGAGTGATTACAGTTGGGAATGGAGCATCGTTACGTTTTGAACAACTACGCGAGTAGTTTCTTGCGAAAAGCCTTCCTTCCCAGCCATTTCGAATACGATTTCGTGTGTTATTGTTCGGTATGCTCTGATAGCATGTAGAACAGAGCTTTGTTTGGAAAAGGTTGATTTTTTTATTCATCTAACTACATACATATATACCCGATACATTAATGAGGAAATCACAACCTATCAACTAATTTAGGAATGAATATACACAATAAATAAATGATACCAAACTACAAAAAACTTCCGTGAATTGCTCACGTCAACAACACTAAATGTTTGAAGCCACTCATCATCGTCTAGTGTCTCGATTACATGCATTTAATGTGTGTGCTTGATTATCATACATTAGGTAACCGACCCTAGTACCCTTAAAAAAAACTATGAGTATTAGTTTACCTACAATGTACTTTTGTCAATTGTTGCATGACGTGTTTCTCGCTTACCCCCTCAACATTAACTCTTGATGGTAGAGAGAATTTTTTTGTCAGTGTCCCCTTTCTGGAATCCTTTATTGAATGTAGATGTAGACATATGCACATTACTTGTAGTCTTTGATGTTTTGAAAAGTGTGCATTCAGAGTCGATGGCATTGTTCAGAACTTTTGACGCTGAAGTTTTTCTTACATGGGATTTACACCTCATACCTCGTTCAATTCTTCTGAAATTATTGGATCCTTTTCCGCGTCCGAGAATCCCCACTTCTTCCACTCCGTCCCGAAGAGTAACTAGGACCAATTTAGTCACGTTTTAATGTTCTAATAGAACACTTCCATTTTTGATTATTCTCTTTACCAAACATATGTGGATCCAATCACGAAATAAGAACAAGAGATCTTTCTCGATCAATTTCCTTGCCCCTCATTCTTCGAGAATCATAAAGATTCTTTTCAAGATTGAATTTGTTCATTTGGAATCTGAGTTCTTCTACTTTATTTTTATTTACTTATTTTATTGATTTTTATTAAACATGAATATTTTCCGCTCTTTTTTAAACTATTCCTTAAGTCGCACAAGTTTGATTCTTTTATATTTGAACTCATTTATCGATTCTCCGAAGAACCCACAATTGTCGCAAGGACGCATTTTTGTTATGCTACTAATACTTGTACTTGCTCTGCTATTCTACCCCGTCCTGGATGAGATTGCATAGGTTTCATCTTTAAGATCACCAATTAGAGTGTTTATCACAATTAAATTATGTTTTACCCTTTCGTTCTGTTTGGTGGTTCTTCCGATGTTTCTTTAAATTTTGACCATTTTGTTTATATATTAGGGTTCTTTTAATCTGTTTTCCATATTTTACAACACAAATATATAGGCAAAGAGGATTAAAATACATTGAAGTTACTATTAGACTAGCTTATTATTGTGGATTATAGATGTTAGCCCAATTTAGTATGATAGCCCATATTGTAATGTGTATATATATTTGTACGTTTAATGAATTGAGGCAAGCATTATTCTCCAAATCCCCATATTATTATATATAATAACATGGGGATTTGGAGAATAATGTTTGCCTCAATTCATTAAACATATAAATATATATACACATTACAATATGGGCTATCATACTAAATTGGGCTAACATCTATAATCCACAATAATAAGCTAGTCTAATAGTTATATTGTTCTATACAATCTGAAACTAAGTCCTAAGACATTGATGGTGTATTTACAACGTGGGTTTTTTGATTGGTTCCTCCTCAGTTTCCCTTGATCTTTTGCTTGTCTTAGTGAAAGTTATAAATGTAATTTTATGTGAGGGATTTTATTGTCAAACTAATCCATATGGTGAAGATATCGATGTTGTTAATGTGGTAATGAACTAATCTGATAGTGACTTGATGCTGAGAATGGAAACAACTTTGTTAGCACAAAGTAAAAAGGGATAGTGTGGTAATTAAGCATGCATGTTTATAATTTATAATCTCATATGATATCTAACAAAACATGAAAATTTTCACTACTACAAAAAATGTCAAGGAGAGTGGTTGAAAAGCGTAATAGAGATTGGTTTTGGGACCGTTCTCTATGGAGGTGATCTCCATACGAAAATTCAAGGAAATCGGTTCAAAACCGATCTCTATGATAGGTAAGGAGATCATTCTTTTGCTAATAACCCATCTATATGTTGAACTATAGAGATTGGTATTTACCATAAAAACCACTTTCTTTAATGTTGTTTTCATCCAAAAAAAAATATTTTTCTTACATTTCTAAAATATTTCCCAAAATGGAAAAATTATGTGTCGTCAAATACAAAAACCAATAGGTTCAGTAAAAACACTATGGAACTATTTATTATATCAACATACGTACATATTCAACAAAAATCACATTTGGTTTCGACCAATACAACAACATATTCCAAAACTGAAACTCTATCATCAACACCAAACCAATGAAACTATTATTGTTTTTTAGAGCTCTCGATATGTTGACGAGAATCTTCATCAACTGAAACTTCATCACAAGGCTCCGTACTCTAAGTAGTTATCTCTTTTTAAAATCACCAACAACGCTAAAAGGAAAAATGGCATAAGGGACTACACATACATAAAAATTTATAAGATAAATAATCATATATTTTAGCAAAAACACATAAGCAGACACTTATTTCATGAAGGCAAAAAAAAAAGCTATCCCGTGTTGCAAAAATGCTTGATTTGTAAGCAATAAGTATAAAAATTCTTACAGGTGGCAGGATAACTGGGTTGAAACGGCATTCAAGAGAACATAAAGCTATTAAAATAACTATAGACGTGCTTCAACTTTCTTCTTCTACCACAACCGTTGAGTGCACTATCAACATCACCTTGCATAAAAAAGGATCCTAAACATACATCAATATGTTTAGAGTGTTTGGATTTGTGTTTACCAAGTAAATATGTAATACATAAACATAGACAAAGAAAAGCAGATCATTTGATTCACAAATATATAAGAGAAGGCTTTTTAAATTTAAATCTTATAAAGCGAGTTTTGTTATAACTCGCCTTGCATCAAACAAAGTAACTCCTAAGTAATCATGTTTTAAGAAGCAATATCCTTATCCAAATAACAAAAGCAGTTCTTGCGACTTCGTCACAATAATACAAAAATCAGTTTCATAAAATTCAATACATTGCTTAGTTAATAAAGAGAGTACATAGACTACAATTTCGAGTGACTAAAACATGTATCAAAACAATTATAACAAAAGTATATAATGTGATTGTGTAAAAAAAAAAGTACTAACCTGGCCTCGCACAAGCCCACAATGGGAAAAGGTAGGAATAGTGTCAAACTAACTCATATGGTGAAGATATTGATGTTGTTAACAAAAGCATATAATGTGATTGTGTAAAAGAAAAAGTACTAACCTGGCCTCGCACAAGCCCACAAAGGGAAAAGGTAGGGATAATGTCATACTAACTCATATGGTGAAGATATTGATGTTGTTAATGTGGTAATGACCTAATATGATAATGACTTGATGCTGAGAATGGAAACAACTTTGTTAGCACAAAGTAAAAAGGGATATTGTGGTAAGCATGCATGTTTATAATTTATAATCTCATATGATATGTAACAAAACATGAAAATTTCACATACCATACTAACTCCATATGTTAGGTATAACAACTTCATTGAACATGAACACCGTAGGTGGTTCCAATTTCTCTCGCATAATGATCCAAGAAGGTATGTACTACCGAGTCATGTGGTCATCAAAGGTGATTGGTGGGAGTTCAATAGGTTTTCATGGCCTGCACTATGGTTTTGCCTTAAAGAACACCTTAAGTTTTTATTGCAACAAACAATGGTCGTATGTTGGTTTTTCAATATTTAAGAACTTACCTAGGATTGAATATATACGATGGCACTAGTATTGTTTGGTTCATCCCATGTTTCTATCACGTAATGTCTATGATATTTTTTCCTATCTTTTCAAGACATGAATGAATAAACCAACTTTTCTTAATAATCCACAACATCAAACTGCAAAATAATGGTTTTTACTTCAATCTTACGTGCCAATACAAGCTAAAAAAACTGCCAAACCAACAAAATGAAAAATGGATATGGAACATAATGAACCAATTTTCATTAAAACCAATATAATCTAACATTAGACATGACTAATACAAGACAACGATGAAAGTTGCTAACAATAAACCAACTAGAAAAACTTTCTTATATAACCTTAGTTGTGATTATAATTTCTTTAATTCCCAGTATCTCATCTAGTCGTGTCGAAAAAAACCGAAACCGAAACCGAAACCGAAACCGAAAAAAAAAACCGAAACCGAAACCGGTCCAAACCGGGTTTGACCAAAACCGGTTCGGGTTTGACCAAACCCGCCGGTTTGGAACCGGTTCGAGATCTCCGTAGGTAAACCGGGTTGAGATCGATTCGAGGGAAACCGGGTTGAAACCGGTTTGGTCAACTATCCGTTGGAAAAAGTCAAACTAGCCGTTTTTTGATCCGTTAGAGGAGTTTTTTGCCCGTTTTTTTTTCATTTTTTTTACCATTTTGCCATTCCAAATTTACTATAAATATGTGGTAGAGTTTGGGAGTAAACACACACTTCTAACTCTCTCAAAACACTCTCAAAGCTCAAAAAACGCAAAAAATACCTTCCAAAAACGTTTGAAAAATTCTCAAAAAATCACCAACAATCAAATGGCAACTCAAAGCTCTACCGCTTCAACCGGTTGTGGTTCGTCAAGTGATAGAACGATCGTAGAGGTTCTCGCAACAACCCGAAACCAAAATGTTTGGCAACATTACCGGTTGGTGCGTTTGTCCGATGGCCAAACGATGGCGCATTGTAATCATTGCGGCCTTTTTTTGAAACATAATTCCAACACGACGTTGAAGAATCACGTCGATAAGCATTGCAAAGTTCTCCATAGAGCACCGGAATCGGGTCAATCATCGATGGGTCAAGACGGGAGTATTTTTGTTTATTCGGTGGAGAGGATGCGTGAAGAGTTTGCGGGTTTTGTGATTCAATCCGCCTTGCCATTCAATCACTTCGTCAACCCGAGATTCACTAGGGTGGTTCAAAAGTGCCTCCAACCGCGAGATACTCATGTAAGTCGTAATACTCTTCGTAAGGATTGTTTAAAAATTTGGAAAAAAGCTAAAATAATGATATTAAAAGGTTTTGAAAATCTAAATGCAAATGTAAACTTAACAACCGACGTTTGTTCGGCTCCTCATGGTTTGCCCGATTCATACCTTTGGGTTACCGCATATTGGTGTGATCCCGAATCGTGGCAAATGATGAAGAGGGTTATTGCTTTTGACCAATTTCCTTATCCTCACTCGGGTCATAACTTATTTCACATGTTAATGGATGTTTTACAAAGATATAATTTGGAAGAAAAAGTGTTTTCAATTGCATTTGATAATGCAAGTAATAATACAAACGCGGTGGGTAAACTAAAGCTAAAATACAAACCACCAATGGACGGTGACTTTTATCATGGTCGATGTGTTGCACACATTATTAATTTGGTTGTGCAAGCCGGACTAGAAGTCACCGAAGTAAAAGACGCCATAAATGCTTATAGAACCATGTTGCACGATATATTTTCAAATCGCAAAAGTAGATACAAGGCATATATGAAACTTTGTAAGGAAACAAATTCCGTCTTTTTGGCACCTAATTGGGATGTTCCTACAAGATGGAATTCGACCTACAATATGCTTATTTGCGGTTTAAGGCAACAAGCTAGTTTAACTTTATTTCATAACGACTTAGTGGTAGCGCATCGGGGTATTGTAGAATTTCCGAGTGATAATTGGCAAATTATTCGTAAAATAAGTGAATTGCTAAAAGTTTTTAAAACCGCAACAACTTTGTTATCGGGTGTTTATTATCCCACGAGTCATTTAGTCCTTAAACAACTAACTTTTATGGCTACAAAGTTAGACGATTATGAACATAGAGGGAGTTTGTATAAGTTAATGGTAGCCCCGATGAAAGAAAAAATGAGAAAATATTTTACTAAATTGTCACCTTTAATTACCGTTTCCGCCGCACTAAACCCGTGTTTGAACAAAATTGAGGTGGAATACAATATAAGAATAATCTATGAAAAATTGAATCTTGTTAACAACCAATGTCCAATATTTTCCGATAAAGCCATAGTCGATTTTGATAATTATTTTAAAGGGTTATTTGGTGTTTATTTTAACAAGTTTAGAACATCAAATGTGGGTGAATCAAGTTCTTCTATGACCGAAACCTATGAAATCTATACTAGCGCGAACCCGGAAATTGACATGTATAACCAATTAAGACGAGAAAACATTAAACGTGCTAGGGGGGAGGGGGGTGCCCAAACTAATACCGAATATGGGAGGTATACGGGAACGGATTTTTTAGCCACTATGGGGGTTGAAGAATTCACCAACTTTGAGGTTTTGGCTTGGTGGAGAGCACGGGAAGCTCAATATCCCGTTCTAGCCGCCATGGCCAAAGATGTACTAACCTCCCAAGCTTCTTCGGTAGCTTCGGAATCCGCTTTTTCTCTTAGTGGCAGGGTATTATCTTTACGAAGAACAAGACTCACACCGACGGCATTGGAGATGTGCATTTGCTTGAAGGATTACTTAGACGCGGCCCAACGTACACAAGACCACCAAAATCTTGAAGGTGAACTAGATTATGAAGGCGAAGTACTCGATATCGAGGTGGAAGAAGGAGTTGCAATATCACTTTCCGATGAAGAAATCGCTTTGGATGAAGCTAACCGAGCATATAGCTCCGAAGAAGAACAAGTTCCCGTTCAAGCTGACTTTATTCAAGTAGACCAACAATGAGAATGAAGAAATATGAAGATTGGACGAAGACGAAGACGAAGACGAAAATGACTTTCCAATGTTATTACTTATTAGTACTTTTTCCGCTTTGTTTAATAATTATCGAATTATGAAACTTTGAAAATTTGTTTCAAGTTTTTCCGCTTTGTTTAATAATACAAAGTTGTTTTAATAGAATACAATGTTTAAAACCGAACTTTTAAAGTGTTTTTCCCGTGTGACGGGTGTTCCATTTTGGGGACGGGCTTTCCAGTCAGGTTGTTATTTCGTGGAATTTATGGGACGGGCGTCCCCCACATGGGACGGGCGTCACACAGTAACCGGTTTTGACCCGGGTTAGAACCCGAACCGGTTTCGAACCGGTTTCCATAGGGTCGGGTTTTTTGAACCTCCAAACCGATCGAACCCGAACCGGTTTGGAACCGAAACCGGTTTGGTATGTTTGACCAGAACCCGGTTCGGTTTCAAACCCGATTCGGGTTTTGGTCAAACCCGATATTGACACGACATTCAATTTTCCGCCGCACTAAACCCGTGTTTGAACAAAATTGGGATGGAATACAATATAAGAATAATCTATGAAAAATTGAATCTTGTTAACAACCGATGTCCAATATTTGCCGATAAAGCCATAGTCGATTTTGATAATTATTTTAAAGGGTTATTTGGTGTTTATTTTAACAAGTTTAGAACATCAAATGTGGGTGAATCAAGTTCTTCTATGACCGAAACCTATGAAAACTATATTAGCGCGAACCCGGAAATTGACATGTATAACCAATTAAGACGAGAAAACATTAAACGTGCTAGGGGGGAGGGGGGTGCCCAAACTAATACCGAATATGGGAGGTATACGGGAACGGATTTTTTAGCCACTATGGGGGTTGAAGAATTCACCAACTTTGAGGTTTTGGCTTGGTGGAGAGCACGGGAAGCTCAATATCCCGTTCTAGCCGCCATGGCCAAAGATGTACTAACCTCCCAAGCTTCTTCGGTAGCTTCGGAATCCGCTTTTTCTCTTAGTGGCAGGGTATTATCTTTACGAAGAACAAGACTCACACCGATGGCATTGGAGATGTGCATTTGCTTGAAGGATTACTTAGACGCGGCCCAACGTACACAAGACCACCAAAATCTTGAAGGTGAACTAGATTATGAAGGCGAAGTACTCGATATCGAGGTGGAAGAAGGAGTTGCAATATCACTTTCCGATGAAGAAATCGCTTTGGATGAAGCTAACCGAGCATATAGCTCCGAAGAAGAACAAGTTCCCGTTCAAGATGACTTTATTCAAGTAGACCAACAATGAGAATGAAGAAATATGAAGATTGGACGAAGACGAAGACGAAGACGAAGATGACTTTCCAATGTTATTACTTATTAGTACTTTTTCCGCTTTGTTTAATAATTGTCGAATTATGAAACTTTGAAAATTTGTTTCAAGTTTTTCCGCTTTGTTTAATAATACAAAGTTGTTTTAGTAGAATACAATGTTTAAAACCGAACTTTTAAAGTGTTTTTCCCGTGTGACGGGCGTCACACATAGGGGAAGGGCGTCCCGCGTAGGAGTGACGGGTGTTCCATTTTGGGGATGGGCTTTCCAGTCAGGTTGTTATTTCGTGGAATTTATGGGACGGCCCCACATGGGACGGGCGTCACACAGTAACCGGTTTTGACCCGGGTTAGAACCCGAACCGGTTTCGAACCGGTACGAACCGGTTTCCATAGGGTCGGGTTTTTTGAACCTCCAAACCGATCGAACCCGAACCGGTTTGGAACCGAAACCGGTTTGGTATGTTTGACCAGAACCCGGTTCGGTTTCAAACCCGATTCGGGTTTTGGTCAAACCCGATATTGACACGACTAATCTCATCTAATTGGCCGTTTTGACTTGTACAAGTCAAACTTAGTTTTTAAAAGATGCAACATTTCTTTCATGTGACCTTGTGTTCTTATTTATTGTCTCTCTTCTTGGTTTAGCATGATTTAAAACTCATATTGTCAAACATAAAACAATGTTCTAAACAAATTTGAAAAATTGAAACTATTGGGATGATCTTACAAACCAAAAACTTCCTTACAAGGTTGGATAGTCTCCATGATATACACAATTTCAATGGTTTTAAACTCGTAAAGTTAGTATTTGAATAAATCAAATTAAATGTGTGTCTATAACTATGTGAGCCTACGGGGTCGCACGGATTAACATTTAGACACAACTATACTTTAATATTTATTAATTATTGATTAATATGTTAAAGGTAATAATTAATAAATTGAAGGGTTTATTATGTAAATTAGAAATTATATCCTAATTAGAATGCATAACTTGCTTGTCAAGATTAGAAAACCTATAAATAAACCTTTGGGGTTATTATTAGGTAATCCCACTATCAAAAGCAAATTAATTCTTCCTCTCCCTCTCTAGAGATAGTCGGCCGAATAGGGGGATTCGGTTTCCGGTTTAAGAAAGAAAATGGAAAGCTCGACAAATCGTTGTGGAGAAAAGAAACGTGTACTAGCATACAAACGTGTTGCTAAAAGAAGGTGTCGTATGCAAAACCGTAGAGAGATTTCAATATAAATCCTAACACCGTTATCTTCAATTCAAGATCATAAAGGTAATATCTAAACTTGGTTAACATTAATTACGTGATAAAATTTGCTTTCGTTGCGTATTGTATGACAATCTGATAGGTAATATCTAAACGAGGTTTTTCATTTATTATAATTGTATCCTATTTTTCATGTTTTAAGCCTTAAATAATATTTTGGTATATATATTATTATTCTAAATATCCGTTGTCAATTGATTATATGGGAATATAATGAAACTGAGGCAATATCTGAGTGTTTGGTGAGATGGACTCACCAACTCACATGGTATTCAGAAGATACACACTAGATTATCCCATCATTAATTATAACTTTATGGATCTTAGTCATTAAGTATAATTCATGAATGATTGGTTTATTTTTCCTTAGACTGGAGTTGTAAGTAGGTTATGCATGTATGGAGTACATTATTTGATCATAGTTATACCTATCATGAATAAGGATGACAAAAAGGCTATTTTTGTTAATGTAGTGAAATACATGACTTACTCTTGTATTCAATATAGGATTTGTTCCTTAAGTTTGCAACTGAAGTATGATGCTATTGGGCCACTCATGAATACTTAAAATGTATGTCTGGCCAGTCCCTAATTAATCTAGATGTGTCTTGATATAATATGATAACCTTAAGTGATTCGGGAAATGAGAAACAGAAAAGTTAAAACGATGGAATGACATAAATCCATATCCATATTTAACTAGAGTACATTCACTCGTGTATTTATAGGAGCATTGACGTGTTGCGAGAGGCTAAACAATATTATAAAATCTACTAAGACATGCTCAAAGTGCGGTCTGTTAGTATTTAAACACGTCAAATTAACGACTATACGTTTGCTATTTATTAATTATTGATTAATATGTTAAATGTAATAATTAATAAATGAAAGAGTTTATTATGTAAATTAGAAATTATATAATAATTAGAATACATAACTTGCTTGTCAAGATTAGAAAACTTATAAATAAACATTTGTGCCCATTATCAAAAACAAATTAATTCTTTCTCTCGTTCTCTTGTGATAATAGGCCGAATACATCCCTAGGGAGATTTGGTTTTCGGTAGCAAGAAAAAGGAAAACTTGACAAATCGTTGTGGAGATAAGAAACGTGTACTAGTATACAAGCGTGTTGCTAAAAGAATGCGTCGTGTGTAAAACCGCAGAGGGATTTCAATATAAATCCTAACATGGTTATCTTAAATTCAAGATCATAAGGTAATATCTAAATTTGGTTAATATTAATTAAGTGATAAAATTTGCCGATGTTGCGTGTTATATGACAATCTGATAGTTATATACTTATAGTACATTCATTTGGGATTTCTCGATTGAAAATAAAGGTAGATGAAAACGACATCGTTAAACAAATTGTGAGTGAAGGAAGCAGTTAATGATTAAGATACATTTGATAATAAAGAAACCTTCAAACCTTTCGATGAACAGGAAAATGTGAGATCAATGAAGAGGAGAGGGAGGAAGTTAATGAACTAACGAGAGGAGGAAACAAGTATGTCGTTTTAGGGTATAAACTAACAACCAATTTAACTTTAAGATAGTTAGTGACTAGGATGCAAATGTAAAACGAAATACGACTAGGATGCCACGAAAAGCACTCCAACAAGTATAAGTTAAGAGTTTCATACTTCAAACGGTAAAAACGTGATTTACTATAATCTTATTAGAGAAAGTACGTTGCACATAATGATGCATACTGATAAATACGATGCATGCATGCTTACAACCCTTGGTCAAAAATGATGACCTTGTAAGTGAAAAAAGTTAAACAATACAAGGATATAAGCATTAGCGGAGCTTGAAGACTTTTCTAGAAGGAAGAAACTGATATTTTATAAAATTTAAACTAATATTTTTAAATTTATATTGATATTTCAGAAAGTTTAGACTAAGGGTTTGCGTATCTTAATTGAACACGTATACAATCTTTATACATTAGTTTAAATTAGAGAAAATAAAGCTGGTAAATTGTTTTCATTAATAGAATACTAACGTGGATTCCCTGATCACTTGCCAGACAAATGTAACACGATGCTTTGGTTAAGTAAAACAATGCATATAATATATAACATTAAAAATCATTTTATAAAAGAAAAAACTCCTGTCATGTTTTAGTTGGATGTACTACAAATATACATATCGCCTTCAAAACATCCTCACCTATCCCATCTAAGAACAAACTCAATAATGGCCAATATTAGAGAACAGGACTTCCATTTTCTTGCAACTCAAAGGTACTTCAATCATACTTGTACTCTTTTTCACGTTTCGAGTATATGATCGATTATAGTGTTATTGTTTTGTGTTTGAAGGTATGCAATTGTTACTGGATCGAACCAAGGGATAGGCTTAGAAATATGTAAACAATTGGCTTCGAAAGGAGTTGAGGTTGTGTTAACAGCTCGAGATGAGAACAAAGGCAAACATGCAATGAAAACTCTTAAAAGTTATTCATTTTTTCGACATGTGGTTTTTCATCAACTTGATGTTTTGGATCCATCTAGCATCTCTTCTCTTGTTGAATTTGTGAAATCTAAATATGGGAAACTTGATATCTTGGTATTACATGTTTTATTTTTATTGTATAGCATACTTATTAAGTGAGTTGATGCTGATTTATAAAACTATTCATAGGTGAATAATGCCGCGATTTTAGGATTGAGTGTGGACACCAATGCTTTTAAGGCGATAACATTTGACGAGGTAAGTCTTTAGGAGACTTCCAAATTGGCTCGTTAAGAAATTTGTGTCTGTTTTTTCTTTCATTGATTGAATCTCTTCAACATAAATTTCGGGGATTCTTTGAATTATCCCATACACTCATACTTACTCACGTCTTCAATATTATTGTTATGAAAATTCGTAGGACTAATTTGTTCATTTGAGGACTCACAGTGTATTATTTTTTGCAGTTTATGAAATTTCTCACAGCCTCTGTTCTGATTTTGTTAGAGACTGAAGTCTTTCTTCTTCTTTCATTTTTCGCAATTTTGTATAACCAAATTCCTAAACGCTATATTAAAATGAGGCGATTTTATTAAATGTAATGTCTATATACAGTTTTAATAAAAAAAAAAAAAGTCCAAAACAGTGTTCTTACTTTGAGAGTCCAATTTCGGAGACGTGATATGAAATAACTTGAAAGTATAAGATCTGTACTTTTCGAAAAAATAAAATAAAATAAAATTTATGCAGTCTAAATCCCTTATTATATTATGGTTAAGCCAACACGAACACAAGAGATATGTCAATCTTTGTCTGTATGGTCCCCTCCTTAAAAATTTGGAGACTTTTGTCTTGGGGTTTGCTATTTGTCTAGTATCATATTATTATTATTATTTTTACCCAAAAAGGCAGCATCATATGTTATTTTACAGGATTCAGGATTTACTAAATGGGGAAAAGTTTCTACACAGCCATATAGTTTAGGAGAAGAATGCATTCAAACAAATTACTATGGAGCAAAACGGATGTTTGAAGCTTTCATGCCCCTTCTCTCGTTGTCCGACTCTCCAAGAATCGTCAATGTTTCATCGTCTTCTGGAAAATTGAAGGTGAAACCTAAATTTGGACGATATATAAATTGTCTTTAATTAGTTAATCTTAACATCTAAATTAATATTATTTTGGTAAGACAAACTTGTCAAGTTACACATTTTAGTGAGAAGTAGACCAAAAGGGCTAGAGTATAAGTTTATATGACGGTTGATCATATAAGTACTTTTCAATAGTAGATTTCTGTTAAATATTTAATTATTATGTTAAAAGTAGTTTTCATACGAGATATTAGTTTGAACAACAAATACCTGCCCGTTTATGACTTGATCAACTCGTAACATTTGTTTGGTGGTCCAATTTATACCGCTAATATTTAACTTGTCGTTGTTACTTCACATTGAAGTGAACTAATCACTTGTCTTTTTAGTAGAGTAATTTTTGACCAAAAGTTATCTTAATGACAAATACTTGCACACAATTGCCAATTTTTGTACAATAACTTATGACCAACATTTTAACTATATTTCCTTGTTGTTTGACAGTTTGTTATTAATGATTGGGCGCGTAATATCTTGAACGATACTAAGGCTCTAAGTGAAGAAAGAATTGATGAGATACTTGAGGTTTTCTTTAAAGATATGAAAGACGATAAGTTAGAAAGAAAGAACTGGCCTTCCTATTTATCCGCATATACGCTCTCAAAAGCAGCCATGAATGCCTATACTAGACTGTTAGCGAAGAAGCATCCACGTTTTATGATAAATTCAGTTTGTCCGGGGTATGTGAAAACAAATATAAATTTCTACACAGGACCCTTGAATGTTGAAGATGGTGCACGTAGCGTTGTGAGGCTTGTGTTACTGCCTACTGATGGGAACGGGCATTCTGGTCTTTTCTTTTCTAGAGATGAAGTATCACCTTTTTAATGAAAGTAAAAGTTAGTAATAAATAGGACGTAAGTTTGTAATTTGGAGATATCATCTTTTTGATGAAAATAAAAGTTAATAAACGTTCCTATGTCATTCGGTTTGTAGTGCTCATCGTTCATTTTGATATCTTGAGTTGTTGATATCGGTTTGTAGTGTATATCAAACAGAAAAAATATCGGTGTATCAAACAAAACGATCAATACCGCCGTTACTAAAAAAGACAAGTGATTAGTTCAATTCAATGTGAAGTAACATAACAATACATATGCATTTTGTGGATCTGTCCTCACCAGGTAGGGTATAAGAAGCAAACAAAAAACATGGGACACACGAAGCGGTTCTGTTGCAAACGTTCAAACACATGGCATGCATAAAAGATGCAATATGATAACAAATGATCTTCACGGTTCTTGTGTTTCCCATATCTGTAATCTTCTGGAAAACCTTGCTCATGTCCTTATCCCTAAATAAGATTTATGTGCATATCCTTAATAAGAATTTTCGGTGTTAATTTGTATATATTTTATTTGTTGCAAAAATGACTTTTTAATGAGAAGGAGACTAAGAAAATCCCCATATATTGATTCTATACTGAAATATTCAAACTACATTAAATGACACGATTACCTTTTGTTGGAACATAAATGTCTGTAGTTGTATTCAGTTGAATGTGTCGTCGAGTTAGAATGTAATTAGATCGAGTTGTAAAGTCCAAAACGCATTTACGTAGACAGTTACTCTAAGTAACTAAGACAGTTACGCGCGCGTAACTGTTTAGGTTTTTCGGGTGAGCTATAAATAGCAACCTCGGGATCATAAATGCGGTTGTTGAAAGTTGTCAGAGCTGTCACATCGGCGAATAGTTACGTGAGCTAGTCTTAGGGAGCGTAACTGTGAGTTCTTGTGTGTTAAAGTCTTGTAATCGAGTGTTTAGATACTATTTCGTGTTTGTATTGAATACGTAAGTTTAATAGTATCAACCATTTGGTTATCTCTGCTGTTCTTCACCATATATACTTACAAATTAGTTATTCCGCAACTAGTTTGGTATTAGGGTTCAAAGGGATCTCGGTTTAGGCGACCAACAAGTGGTATCAGAGCCTCTATACTTGTTATAGAGGTCTTTGAATCCGTTTGGTGAAGTTTGTGGCTGATTTGGGTTGGATCTAGGATTTGGGATAATAGTACTTTATTTCGAATTTTTCAGATCTAGGCATTTCTAGCCGTAGTTTGGTCTCGGGTTTCAGATATTGTGTTTAAAGTTGGGTATTCTTGATATCTGCAGAAGTTGGGTTTCTAGTGTTGTGTATTTCTTCGTTTTCGACGGTCGGAAGAAATTTTCAGCTAGAGTAACTGTCAAGAAACAGTTACGACGCGTAACTGCTCAGTTACGCACGTACCTATCAGTTATGTGGAGTTACGTGATTCCTGAAGATTGTTACGTTTGAAGAGTTACTTGAAGACTAGTTACGTGCGTACCTACAAGATACGTGCACGTAACTGCAGATACGCGACCAAGAAGACAGTTACTCGAAGATTTTTGCTCGAAAATAGTTACGCCACGTAACTAGGAGTTACGCGAGCGTATCTGCTCACTGAAGACGTTCGTTTACTTCGTTTTTCTAGCCGTTACTCTGCCCGATTTTCGACAGAAACATTTGGTAGTTGTTAGGTTGGTTTCTCTGGTTTTCTTGCTGATTCTACGGGTTTTGTTTGTGAAGACTTGTGTGAAGACGTTTGAAGATTAGTGTTAAGTTCGGGGTATTCGGGAATCATTTGTGTTTGTTTCGGGTATTCGTTTGTGGCCGATTCGGGTATTGG
>CAJVGC010000060.1:49633771-49667560 GCA_910822075.1 Senecio squalidus
TCAGTAGTAGGCAAAACTCACCATCGGCTAACTCTATCTCGAAGAAAACACTATCAGCCTAGAAATACGAGCAAACACAGTCCTATACTCATTAGATATAAAATTCTTCAAATAGTGGTCTAGAATCTGGAGTCGAACCTTCTCGGGAATCGCACTAGTAGGACAACTTCGTCTCGTCGACTTCTTTGCAGATATGAGTCTTCTTCGGTTCCAACGCGAAAGAGACGTAAAAAGAAGACGAAAATAAAAGAAAAGAAAAAGGAAAAAGGAAAATGAAAATGCGCAACACTAAGAGAATCTGGGACAAACATTAAAATAATAAATGCATACTGAGGTTAGGTAAGGGGAAAGTACCCGTAACGACGCGAGGATCCTGATGAGTCTCCTGAGCTTCAATAACAAGTGCTTTACCATGGGAATCCAAATCGGACGAAGTATCGACAACCGACTGCAACCAACTCGGGACACCCGTTCCTAAGATGCTCGGCAGAACCACACTCGTAACACTTACCCCTCTGGGCACGGCAAAATCTATCAGTGTGTCCTAGCATCTTACACTTCCCACATTCCCAACACTTCACCTCCTGAGCATGATAATTACCACACCGTCCACACTGCTGATACGTACCCCGGATCTCTGGAGTCACCACCCGACGAATATTCTGTCTCCTAGCTTTCTTCCACGACTTACCATGAAGAGAGCTACCACTTCGTTTCTTTCCGGAATTATGCTTAACTTCAACTGACGGTAATTCAACATCGCTACTCTGTACTGTGCTATCCCTGATCTGGGCGACAATAGTGGGTATTAAAGCTGCTGCTCGGCGACGAGCTGACCGATGTCTGTTGTCATATCCGTTTCTTCATCACTGACTTCACACTCGGAGTCGTGTTACAAATTCTCGCGCTCGGACGACCATGTCTCGCTGACCATCTCGTCGCTGTCGTCTTCACAGGCGGCATCGTTCTGAAACTAAAAAGAAAGAACCCGATAAGCAAAATGTGTGTACACGAAGGGATAAGGCCAAGTGCTAAGAATAACAAAAACGAAAATAAGCACATAAGGCAAAATGGTGCACACATAGCAAATCAGAGAAAATCGATTTGAAAAGCCTACGGTCATAGTCCAAGTGATTTCCTTCATAAAGCCACTTGGTTCGCTATAACCATTGGCTCTGATACCAATTTCTGTAACACCCCGCTAAAAGCGGAACGCAGAGTGTTCCAGTTAAAGATATCAAGAGTCAAGGATTACAACATTTACAACCAATAAACAAAACATCGGAATATATTAATCATGCCAAAGGTTTAACAAATACAATACAAAGTCAAAAGTGACCAAACGTCAGATACAAATACAGATCAATGTCATAAGGTGGACCATAAATGAATTACATCAACATAATAAATTCCAGATACAATAAATAGATGATCCCAAAATAAGCAAGGCATGATCAAAATAAATCCTCAAACTCCTGAAAAAGCGTTAAAAACGACATCAACACAATGTTGGTGAATTATTCGCAATATGTAAATAAAAGTTGACCCAATAAAAGATTTGATAAATATAGTAAGTTTCAAATAGTATATCTTGAAATCATAACCTAAGTGTGAGTATAGATACCTAGATTAAGCATACACTGAACCTGACCACATTGTATCCCCTGTCCTAAGGTGATGGTAAACCAAAGGTAATAATCATACGGTCATAACATCCACTCATAGGGATATCCTATTGAGCAATGAGGGTAGGCCGATCCCATATAGATCTATATATATGTACCGTGGGCAATAAGCTAACAAGTGCATAAGGGGGGCTTAACCAAGCCTATGAACCATCTAATCTGAGGTGATACTGATACACTAGGCATACAAGATATACATTCATTTAAACAGTTCAAAATACGCTTTCCAGCCCAAAAATAGTAAGAGAAAAGGGGCTACGAATAACTCACAAAATAAGCTCGGCAAGAGATCGGGTAATAATCAATAAGAAGCTAACAATCCGCCGCCTAAGTGCCCTAAATCAATAACAAAGTCTAAGTATCTCAATAACATAGTTCGGTTTAGCCTTGTCGGTTAAGTTTAGAGTTTAAGATTTATTAGAGTATTCCAACGATTTCCAAGTCGAGTCGTGATGATGGTTCAAAGTGACGATGTTCCGCGTCGATAAGGACGATGGGAAAATATCGATAAGTTTCACGTCATAATGACTTTTAGAAAGGAATAACATTCCGAGCCGAACTTGACTAACAGGAACGTCGATTGAAAGGAATACCGTTACCAAAGTTTATTGAAGTCAACCAAAGTCAACGTCGAAGATGTTGACTTGGTCAAAGTCAAAGATGTTGACTTGGTTAAAGTCAAAGATGTTGACTTGGTTAAAGTCAAAGATGTTGACTTGGTTAAAGTCAAAGTCAACAATTGGAAGTAAAGGTCCAAATTAAAGATATTGATTTAGATTAGTCAAAAGTCAACTATTTGAGAAAAGTCAAAGTCAACGTTTTATAGAAAAGTCAAAGTCAACGTTTTATAGAAAAGTCAAAATTGATGATATTTAAATTGGAATATAACTTTGACTATTTATGAGTAAAAACGCTTTTATTTTCAGAATAATAGAATGAAAATGATTTATGACGGTTTTAACAATTTTCCGTAAAAGTAAGTAAACGTTTGATTACATATTCTCGATTAAAGTTTAAGATTGCGATATGTCTTTGAGTCCAAAGACGTTAGTTTTGGCTTATTTGATACTTTTATACATAATAAGTTACTGATATAAGTTTAAAGTCAAAACACGTTAAGAGTCTAAGTCGATAACGAATAAAAACGACAATTTTTGAAGGACAGACCCCCGGTGCTGCGCACCAGGGTGTAGGTGCTGCGCACCGGGGTGTTTCCCGAAAACCGAATTTTACGTTTTTGTTGCTAACTGTTTCGTTTGACGTTTTTAGGCGAAAGTGTAAACTGATAAATTGTTAGTTTAGGTTCATTTAACATTTACCAAGTGTCATATATGTCTAAATGTGTGGTTTTACATATATTTATCATAAGATATGTTAATTTCGGCAAATATCTTATCTTTACTTATTTTACATGTTTTAAGTCCAAACTTTCTGAGATTGTTAGGTGTTGGTCTAATAGGTTAACCTAACCATTTTCAAGGCTTAAAACCGAATTTGAAAGTAAGGAAATGAAAAGATAAGAGGTTAATAATATTCTACCGATTTCACCCGCAAGACGTGTCGATTATTGATACTTGCAAGGATACCGGCAAGAGAGACTTTATGATGATGGTGGTGAGGAGGTAAGGAGCTCCAAAATACCAAAAATCCATCATTAGCATAAGTCTTATAAAGAAAAGAGAATAAAGGTTTTTCGAAGGAAACTTTCTTACCAAGTGTTTCAAGATGTCACTTCCACCGAAAGTCACTAGGCTCCAAGGCGATGGGAGGATTCCGGGAAAGTAAGAGAGCTTCCATTTCACACATGAATAGAAAGATGTTAGAGGGGTTCCAAAGAAGAAAGAGATATAGAAATTTTCGGAGAGTTTACATACCCCAAAACCGAACAAAAGTTTCTTCAAGGAAAATCACCGAAACTCTTCATCTTCATGGGTGTCATTGGAATCAAAACTTGGTAGAGACAAGGGAAATAAGATTTATGAGTTAGAACTCTATGTTTAATGGAAGAAAAGAGAAGGAAATGAAGAAAACTCTTAAGAAAACACTTACCGAAATGGAGGAATTTGTTATGGAACTCTTGAGTGGGGAAGTTGTGGACTTCCTAGCTTGAATTCCTCTTCAATACACTAGTGTAAGAGGTCTCAATTCTCTGGAAAGTTTGAGAGAATATGAGACAAGTGTGAAGAGAGAATTGAGTGACAAAAGTAATACAAGTTTGAATGTAAAAGTTGGGAATTTGGAAAGAGAAATGGTCTCTACATGCTTAGAGATCCACAAATGGATCTAACATACCCAAATGGAGTAGTTTGCAGTAAAAATCACGTGAAAAGGGGTTGTAGAACCTCAAGAAATTGACCAAAACTCGAAAAAATGGATTTTAGCCGAAAAAGCACATGGTGCTGCGCACCAAGTACCTTGGTGCTGCGCACCGGGCTTATTCTTGGCCAGATTCCGTTAACTTTTCGTTAAAGGACCAGATTTGTAACAGATTCCGTTAGTTCTCCGTTAAAGGACTAACTTTGTAACAGATTAAGTTAGAGGACTAACTTTGTAATGAAATTTCGAAATATGATTTTTCTTAACCGACGATCATGGCGTAAACGCAATACTTTAATAACGTGAGAATACTAGATATTAGGCACTTAGGTGATTCTAAAGCTTCCGTCTCGAGAGACAAAGTAATAAAACACATAAACCCGACTCAAATGCAATAAACGTGAGTAAAATAAAGCGAAATGTAAGGGTCCAAATCATTGCGAATAAAAAGAATAAATGTCGGTAAAGAATAATAACTCGAAAAGACGAGTTGTCACAGCATCCCCCAGTAAAAAGGAATTTCGTCCTCGAAATTCTACTGAACACTGCTGCTAGCAAAGAGATGTGGATACTTCTTCTACATCTCATCCTCCCGCTCCCAAGTAAACTCAGCTCCAAACTTCGAGTTCCATCGGACCTTCACTATCGGAATCTGACTCCGCCGTAACTTCTTGACATCTCGGTCAACAATCTCCACCGGCTCCTCTATCACATGAAGTGATTCATCCAAACGTAGTTTCTCCAGTGGTACAATCAGGGTCTCATCAGCAAGGCACTTCTTGAGATGCGATACATGAAATACGTGGTGCACACCGCACAACTCAGGTGACAACTCAAGTCGATAAGCCACTAGACCAACACGAGACAATATCCTGAAAGGACCCGTAAAACGTGGACTAAGCTTGATGCGTTTCTCAAATCGAAACACGCCCTTCCACGGAGAAACTTTCAGTAACACCATATCCCCAACTTGGAACCCTAAAAGGTCTCCTACGCAAAACTGCGTACTTCTTCTGACGGTCTTTGGCGGCTATCAAACGGTCCTGGATCCTGAAAATCTTATCGGTCGTCTCCTGAATCAACTCGGGACCTGAAATCTGACCGTCTCCTACCTCGGCCCAACATATTGGAGATCTACACTTCCTACCGTAAAGAGCCTCAACTGGAGCGTAGTTGATGCTGGAGTGGTAACTATTATTATACGAGAACTCGATTAATGGTAAGTGTCGATCCCAACTCCCACCAAAATCTAACGCACACGCTCGAAGCATATCCTTCAAGGTCTGAATAGTACGCTCACTCTGATCATCAATCCGAAGATGGTAAGCCGCACTCATGTCTAATCTGATACTCAAAGCTCGTTGTAAAGACTGCTAAAACCTCGAAGTGAATCATGCATCACGGTCCGAAATTTACGTACACTGGAATACCATGTCTATCCACGATCTCGTCGATGTACAATCTAGATAATTTCTCTACTCGGTATTCTTCACGAATAGGGAGAAAGTGCGCTGACTTAGTCAGTCGATTGACGGTAACCCAGATGGTATCATAACTTCCTGCTCTACACCCCAGACAAACTCCTCACTCTTCTGGGTCAATTTAGTCATAGGCGAGGCTATCTTCGAGAAATTCTCGATGAACCGACGATAGTATCCTGCTAAACCCAAGAATGACCGGATCTCAGTGGGTGTCTTCGGAGCGACCCAATTTCTAACGGCTTCAATCTTGGCAGGATCAACGTGAATGCCCTCACTGCTGACCACGTGGCCAAGAAAACTGAACCGCAGATAATCAAAACTTCGCATTTCGAGAACTTAGCATAGAGTTTCTCTTGTCTACGCAATTCCAACACTAGTCTCAATGCTCCTCGTGCTCTTCCCGGCTACGAGAATATATCAGAATGTCGTCAATGAAAACGATCACGAACTAGTCGGAGTAAGGACGACATATACGGTTCATCATGTCTATGAAAGCTGCAGGCGCATTCGTGAGACCGAAAGGCATAACTAAAACTCGAAATGGCCATAACGCGTTCTGAAGGCGGTCTTCGGAATGTCCTCCTCCTGCACTCTCACCTGATGATATCCGGATCGTAAATTAATCTTCGAAAAGAAGCAAGAACCCTGAAGCTGATCGAACAAATCATCCATACGCGGCAAAAGATACTGGTCCTTCACTGTCAGCTTACTTAGCTCTCTGTAGTCTATACACATTCTCATAGAACCATCCTTCTTCTTCACGAAGAGTACTGACGCACCCCAAGGAGAGAAACTCGGTCTAACAAAGCCTTTAACTACCAACTCTTGAATCTGCTTCGATAACTCTAACATCTCCGAAGGTGCTAACCGATAAGGAGCCTTCGCCACCGGCGCTGCTCCAAGAACCAAATCTATATGGAACTCTACCTGTCTACTAGGGGTAAACCAGGTAAGTCCTCTGGAATACATCGGGAAAAATCACTAACCATTGGATTCTTTCTTCACAAGGCGTGCAAGAAAGAGTGTGCGATCTTGTTTGATGTACTCCCGAATCTTTATACACGGAACGATCTTAAGACGCTTCCTCGCCTTATTCTCCTGATCTAACAACGGTCCACTAACTGATAACGGTTATACAAATCATCTCCTCGAAACATACGATCTCTACACGGTGTGTCGTTAACCAATCCATACTGATAATAACGTCGAAGCTACCCAACGTAATCGGAATCAAGTCGATAGGAAAAAGATGATCGTCGAAACTAACACTACAGGCAGAAAGTACTTCAGTAGTAGGCAAAACTCACCATCGGCTAACTCTATCTCGAAGAAAACACTATCAGCCTAGAAATACGAGCAAACACAGTCCTATACTCATTAGATATAAAATTCTTCAAATAGTGGTCTAGAATCTGGAGTCGAACTTCTCGGGAATCGCACTAGTAGGACAACTTCGTCTCGTCGACTTCTTTGCAGATATGAGTCTTCTTCGGTTCCAACGCGAAAGAGACGTAAAAAGAAGACGAAAATAAAGAAAAGAAAAAGGAAAAAGGAAAATGGAAAATGCGCAACACTAAGAGAATCTGGGACAAACATTAAAATCAAAAATAGAATAAATGCATACTGAGGTTAGGTAAGGGGAAAGTACCCGTAACGACGCGAGGATCCTGATGAGTCTCCTGAGCTTCAATAACAAGTGCTTTACCATGGGAATCCAAATCGGACGAAGTATCGACACCGACTGCAACCAACTCGGGACACCCGTTCCTAAGATGCTCGGCAGAACCACACTCGTAACACTTACCCCTCTGGGCACGGCAAAATCTATCAGTGTGTCCTAGCTTCTTACACTTCCCACATTCCCAACACTTCACCTCCTGAGCATGATAATTACCACACCGTCCACACTGCTGATACGTACCCCGGATCTCTGGAGTCACCACCCGACGAATATTCTGTCTCCTAGCTTTCTTCCACGACTTACCATGAAGAGAGCTACCACTTCGTTTCTTTCCGGAATTATGCTTAACTTCAACTGACGGTAATTCAACATCGCTACTCTGTACTGTGCTATCCCTGATCTGGGCGACAATAGTGGGTATTAAAGCTGCTAACTGCTCGGCGACGAGCTGACCGATGTCTGTTGTCATATCCGTTTCTTCATCACTGACTTCCACACTCGGAGTCGTGTTACAAATTCTCGCGCTCGGACGACCATGTCTCGCTGACCATCTCGTCGCTGTCGTCTTCACAGGCGGCATCGTTCTGAAACTAAAAAGAAAGAACCCGATAAGCAAAATGTGTGTAACACGAAGGGATAAGGCCAAGTGCTAAGAATAACAAAAACGAAAATAAGCACATAAGGCAAAATGGTGCACACATAGCAAATCAGAGAAAATCGATTTGAAAAGCCTACGGTCATAGTCCAAGTGATTTCCTTCATAAAGCCACTTGGTTCGCTATAACCATTGGCTCTGATACCAATTTCTGTAACACCCCGCTAAAAGCGGAACGCAGAGTGTTCCAGTTAAAGATATCAAGAGTCAAGGATTACAACATTTACAACCAATAAACAAAACATCGGAATATATTAATCATGCCAAAGGTTTAACAAATACAATACAAAGTCAAAAGTGACCAAACGTCAGATACAAATACAGATCAATGTCATAAGGTGGACCATAAATGAATTACATCAACATAATAAATTCCAGATACAATAAATAGATGATCCCAAAATAAGCAAGGCATGATCAAAATAAATCCTCAAACTCCTGAAAAAGCGTTAAAAACGACATCAACACAATGTTGGTGAATTATTCGCAATATGTAAATAAAAGTTGACCCAATAAAAGATTTGATAAATATAGTAAGTTTCAAATAGTATATCTTGAAATCATAACCTAAGTGTGAGTATAGATACCTAGATTAAGCATACACTGAACCTGACCACATTGTATCCCCTGTCCTAAGGTGATGGTAAACCAAAGGTAATAATCATACGGTCATAACATCCACTCATAGGGATATCCTATTGAGCAATGAGGGTAGGCCGATCCCATATAGATCTATATATATGTACCGTGGGCAATAAGCTAACAAGTGCATAAGGGGGGCTTAACCAAGCCTATGAACCATCTAATCTGAGGTGATACTGATACACTAGGCATACAAGATATACATTCATTTAAACAGTTCAAAATACGCTTTCCAGCCCAAAAATAGTAAGAGAAAAGGGGCTACGAATAACTCACAAAATAAGCTCGGCAAGAGATCGGGTAATAATCAATAAGAAGCTAACAATCCGCCGCCTAAGTGCCCTAAATCAATAACAAAGTCTAAGTATCTCAATAACATAGTTCGGTTTAGCCTTGTCGGTTAAGTTTAGAGTTTAAGATTTATTAGAGTATTCCAACGATTTCCAAGTCGAGTCGTGATGATGGTTCAAAGTGACGATGTTCCGCGTCGATAAGGACGATGGGAAAATATCGATAAGTTTCACGTCATAATGACTTTTAGAAAGGAATAACATTCCGAGCCGAACTTGACTAACAGGAACGTCGATTGAAAGGAATACCGTTACCAAAGTTTATTGAAGTCAACCAAAGTCAACGTCGAAGATGTTGACTTGGTCAAAGTCAAAGATGTTGACTTGGTTAAAGTCAAAGATGTTGACTTGGTTAAAGTCAAAGATGTTGACTTGGTTAAAGTCAAAGTCAACAATTGGAAGTAAAGGTCCAAATTAAAGATATTGATTTAGATTAGTCAAAAGTCAACTATTTGAGAAAAGTCAAAGTCAACGTTTTATAGAAAAGTCAAAGTCAACGTTTTATAGAAAAGTCAAAATTGATGATATTTAGATTGGAATATAACTTTGACTATTTATGAGTAAAAACGCTTTTATTTTCAGAATAATAGAATGAAAATGATTTATGACGGTTTTAACAATTTTCCGTAAAAGTAAGTAAACGTTTGATTACATATTCTCGATTAAAGTTTAAGATTGCGATATGTCTTTGAGTCCAAAGACGTTAGTTTTGGCTTATTTGATACTTTTATACATAATAAGTTACTGATATAAGTTTAAAGTCAAAACACGTTAAGAGTCTAAGTCGATAACGAATAAAAACGACAATTTTTGAAGGACAGACCCCCGGTGCTGCGCACCAGGGTGTAGGTGCTGCGCACCGGGGTGTTTCCCGAAAACCGAATTTTACGTTTTTGTTGCTAACTGTTTCGTTTGACGTTTTTAGGCGAAAGTGTAAACTGATAAATTGTTAGTTTAGGTTCATTTAACATTTACCAAGTGTCATATATGTCTAAATGTGTGGTTTTACATATATTTATCATAAGATATGTTAATTTCGGCAAATATCTTATCTTTACTTATTTTACATGTTTTAAGTCCAAACTTTCTGAGATTGTTAGGTGTTGGTCTAATAGGTTAACCTAACCATTTTCAAGGCTTAAAACCGAATTTGAAAGTAAGGAAATGAAAAGATAAGAGGTTAATAATATTCTACCGATTTCACCCGCAAGACGTGTCGATTATTGATACTTGCAAGGATACCGGCAAGAGAGACTTTATGATGATGGTGGTGAGGAGGTAAGGAGCTCCAAAATACCAAAAATCCATCATTAGCATAAGTCTTATAAAGAAAAGAGAATAAAGGTTTTTCGAAGGAAACTTTCTTACCAAGTGTTTCAAGATGTCACTTCCACCGAAAGTCACTAGGCTCCAAGGCGATGGGAGGATTCCGGGAAAGTAAGAGAGCTTCCATTTCACACATGAATAGAAAGATGTTAGAGGGGTTCCAAAGAAGAAAGAGATATAGAAATTTTCGGAGAGTTTACATACCCCAAAACCGAACAAAAGTTTCTTCAAGGAAAATCACCGAAACTCTTCATCTTCATGGGTGTCATTGGAATCAAAACTTGGTAGAGACAAGGGAAATAAGATTTATGAGTTAGAACTCTATGTTTAATGGAAGAAAAGAGAAGGAAATGAAGAAAACTCTTAAGAAAACACTTACCGAAATGGAGGAATTTGTTATGGAACTCTTGAGTGGGGAAGTTGTGGACTTCCTAGCTTGAATTCCTCTTCAATACACTAGTGTAAGAGGTCTCAATTCTCTGGAAAGTTTGAGAGAATATGAGACAAGTGTGAAGAGAGAATTGAGTGACAAAAGTAATACAAGTTTGAATGTAAAAGTTGGGAATTTGGAAAGAGAAATGGTCTCTACATGCTTAGAGATCCACAAATGGATCTAACATACCCAAATGGAGTAGTTTGCAGTAAAAATCACGTGAAAAGGGGTTGTAGAACCTCAAGAAATTGACCAAAACTCGAAAAAATGGATTTTAGCCGAAAAAGCACATGGTGCTGCGCACCAAGTACCTTGGTGCTGCGCACCGGGCTTATTCTTGGCCAGATTCCGTTAACTTTTCGTTAAAGGACCAGATTTGTAACAGATTCCGTTAGTTCTCCGTTAAAGGACTAACTTTGTAACAGATTAAGTTAGAGGACTAACTTTGTAATGAAATTTCGAAATATGATTTTTCTTAACCGACGATCATGGCGTAAACGCAATACTTTAATAACGTGAGAATACTAGATATTAGGCACTTAGGTGATTCTAAAGCTTCCGTCTCGAGAGACAAAGTAATAAAACACATAAACCCGACTCAAATGCAATAAACGTGAGTAAAATAAAGCGAAATGTAAGGGTCCAAATCATTGCGAATAAAAAGAATAAATGTCGGTAAAGAATAATAACTCGAAAAGACGAGTTGTCACAATGGCAGACAAGCTTGATAGAAGAATGACTTATCTGGAGAAAGAGGTACAAGTGATCAAGCATGGGTGTGAGAATTTTGGAGGACCGCATTATGTGAGTGAGTGTCGAGTAGAGGATGCCAATTACGCAAATTATGGCTATCCTAATCGGGGAGCAACTTGGCAAAACCGCGGAGGTAATTACAACCGTGGTGAAAATCGAGATGATGGCTGGCAAAGAAACCATACGAGATCGCCACCAAGACCAAGATATGATCCATCGAAGAACGAAGATGATCAAAGCATGAAAGATTTGCTAAAGACTATTATTCACACTCAGAGTGCGAAGAATGAAGTTACAAATCAATTAAAGGTTTTAAATGATCACAACGAGCAAGGGTAGCGAAATCAGCAGGCAGCAATGCAGGACTTGGAGAGGAGGTTCGATAGGATGAATGATCGGTTTTCGAGCAGGCCACCGGGCCAGTTACCGGGCAACACGCAACAAAATCCACGACCACAAAATCAAGGAAACAGTTCAAATAATCAAGGGTCGAAGTATCAGCCTCCTAACATGAGAGAAGAGCATGTAAACGTAATTACAACACGCTCGGGATATGCTTATGGAGGGAATCGAGACAGAAACGGAGGAAACGAGGATTTTTCGGAGAAACTGTCAGATAGGGCGCCGCACACGTCCACATATCGACGCCCTACCTCTAAAACCTTGCCCACTGCGTCGTTCCCAGCTACCAGAACGACGCCCCCCTCTGCTGAACCAGTTTCTGACAATTTCGAGAGCGAGGATGACGAGGACGAGGCACCGCAGGTTCAACCCAAGGCCAAAACACCTGAACCAGTGAAGGAAGTGCCAATCAAAGCTTATGAACCACGTATCCCATATCCTCAACGTTTGAGGAAGGCACACATGAAGGAGCAGTATGGTAAATTTTGCGACATGATTAAATCTGTTAATATTAATGTTCCTCTTGTTGATCTAATTGTAGGGATGCCGAATTACGCGAAATTCATCAAAGAGATTGTCGCGGAAAAAGGGATATCGTCGGAGGCGCAATCCGCCTTTTTGAACGCCGAATGTTCAGCTGTGGTGAAGAACACAACACCACCGAAATTGGACGATCCAGGGACTTTTCTTATTAAGTGTAATTTTAGTGATACATATAGTTGTAGTGCATTGGACGACTTAGGAGCTAGCATAAATTTAATGCCACATCCGTTATATGCTAAACTTGCTTCGGGAGATTTAAAACCTACTAGAATGAATATCCGTTTAGCCGACCGATCATTTCAATACCCAATAGGAATTGCCGAAAATATGCAAGTTAATGTAGTAAAATTCACTTTCCTGTTGATTTTGTCATTTTAGATATGGAGGAGGATTGTACTGTGCCGCTTATCTTAGGTCGACCATTTTTAAATACCGCGGATGCTATCATTCGTGTAAAGGACAGGGAGATTTCATTGTGGGTTGGGGACGAGCGAATTACATTTTCTTTTGATAAAGCTCCAAAACATTCATACTCCACTGATGAAACCTGTTTTCGAATTAACGTTTTTGATGAAATGTTTGACCTAGATGTGCAGGAAATGCTTGGAGGAAAGGTTGCGGTTAACGATGAGGAAGATGAGGAGCTCGAGGATTTTGATCCTCTTTTGAAAATGGAGTTGGAGGCATTTGAGAGGACTTGTACGAGCATGACACTGGAGAAATCCGACTCGGATTTAGACTTATTTGAGATTGAATATTTAATAAATAATCCGGGTGCAACGTTTTTGGAGGAAAGAATTCCATTTAAGGAAGAACTCGAGAAATCTAACTCAAGTTTGGGGGAAACCTGTCACGGTATCTCTCATGACCCTTTTGATATATTTTCTCTAACTTGTCGGGAAAAGGAAAATATTTTGCAGGAAGTTGAGGATATCGGAAATGACACATCGTGGAGTGAATTTAAGAAGACGAAATTCAATGAAAGCAAATGTGATGACGTGTGCGAGATCAGAAAAATTGGAGATGATGGGTTACTGATTTCCGAGGCTCGAGAGTGGCACGATGCTTGGGTAAAGCGAACTAAGATATTCGATGTTGGAAAGGAAACACTTATTTTTGGTGACCATTTTGGACATGAGTCGGAGGAAGAATCGGTACTTTTTGGAGAACACGTGGGAAAGAAAGGCGAGAGAAATCTCGACCTTTTCATGAAGGCATAGGTCGAGGAATCTCTAGTCAAGCTAACGACTCGTTCGGAAAAAAAAAATAGCGCTTCTCGGGAGGCAACCCGGGTTTTATTCTCTTCCTTTCTCTTTTGTAATTTATTATTTTTCTTTTTAGATTTTTATTTCCTTTAGGTTTGATTCATTAACACATTAGGGTAATACGTTACTTAAGTTTGGGGGGGGTCATTGGGAAATTTCTTAGTTATATTTTTCGACCCTTAACTTAGTTTCCATCGTATTAGGTTTGTGTTATTTTTGAGTCAGAAAATTGAAAAATACAAAAAAATCGAAAAATTGAAAAAAATAAAAAAAAATATAACGTGTCTAGTCGGTATATACCTTCAACTTTAAGCATAACCGAGCGCATTTGATACCCTACTCGATTAAATAGTGAGATTTTTGAGCCTTTGAAAGCATTCATTTTCAATGCTACTTTTTCGATTCTTTGGGTGTGCCGATGGTTGATGACTTTAGAACTTGACATAATTATACATTTCGAGACCACATATGAGCATTGCATTAGGGTAACTTAGTGTAATTTGGTGCAACGATAGGGGCAATTAGGATTAACCATTTGTTAGCCAATTTTCGTTTCTTTTATTATTTTTGTATAGTTTATCACATTGATGTACTATTTTCAGCCTAACCCTTGTAACACTTATTTTTAGTGTTAGAAACTCTAGTACACCATGTTGCCCCTAAATCGTTTCGTTTCTTAAACACTACTATATTTGTACACTCGCCTATTTTCGTTTATTTTTAGATTAGATCCGAACTTAATTATGATTGCTATTATGTTTGAAGTGAAGTTTAGAAATTAGTGAGGCAGGAAAAAAAAAAGTTATATTATTATTGCCTTTGTATGATTTTTGTATTACTCAGTATAAAAAAAAAAATTAGCCTTTTGAGCATGTTATTTTATCAAAAGAAGATATATTATTGTAAGACATGTACTACGCTGAAGAAAAAAAAAATCGAAAAAACAAGAAAAGCGCAAAAAAAAATTAGTTGTAGAATTTAAAAGAATTAGTGTATATTGCGTTTTGTACATTTGAAGTTGAAGAAGAAGATTATTAAAAATTTAGTTCGTTAAAGATTTTATGAGTTCGGATTTAATCTAGGTTTGTGTATACATTTTATTTTTACCCTTTTACACTCTATTATATATTTTTCACATGCCTATACATGTATATTACAACCCGAATAAAAAGTCCCGGTTTAGTTGTACCTAGACTCTAGTGGTGAAGATTTGATTCCTTATCAAGCCTATGATAGAATATTCACCATGACTGAGCAGTTGAGCGATTCTACAGAACACGTTACACACCTTTTAGATTAGTTTGAGAGTTTGTGTGATTTACTTTCAATAAAATCCGTGAGATGTTTGGTTATGCAATTTAATTTGGCTTTGATAATTTGTTTTGAAAACAGTTTTTGCTTGAGGGCAAGCAAAAGGGTAGGTTTAGGGGGATTTGATATTGCATATTTATACGTTTATTTTTATGTGATATTTGGTTGTTTTTTCATAATAAACATGATAGATATGATAGGTTTTTGCATTTAATCGTGTGGAAAAGTTGTTTTTGTCCATTTTATAGGTTTATATGATTGAGAAGTGGAAATGGTGGAAGAAATGAGCTTAAATGACGAGAAATGGTGAAATCTGACAAGGAGAACGAAGCCCTAAACAACCAGAACGTCGCAGTCACGAAACGAATTTCGGATATGGAATATTACTCACGGTGCGACGTCCTAGGCTTCATGTGCGACGTCCTAAGTGTAATTTTCGCAGTTTTGGAATTGGACTCGAACTTGATTTCCTCATGATTTATCTCTATAAATACCAACCCAAACGACCCGTTTTCATCATCAACTATTCTATCACGTATCCGGAGCTGGAGATCTCGATTGGAAGCAAGGAAAAGAGTTAGAGTTGGAGTACGATTACAATTCGGTCACGAAGACGTTTATGCAATTTTCTAGTTTGTTTTCTTCTCTTTTATTCGAGACTTTTCAATATGTTTTATTCATTGTTTGCTGCATATTTAGACTTAATAATGAGTAGCTAAAACTCTTTTATGCTCGTTTGATTTATGGATCTTGTTTGACGGGTATGTTTCGTTATTGATTTTTAGGTGTTTATGTTTAATCGTTGATCCTTAATTGTTTGTGTTTTGATATATTACTATAAGTTGTTTATATTTAGATTAGTTAATCAATATTCTAAGTATTCGATAGGAATCTAGATAGATTAATTAACTTGTATGAAATAATCGGTCGGTCTTTAATCGGTTTAAAATTATTAGGATTCGAGAGGACCTAGTAATAACAATTTACGTAATAAAACGTGAACGAGTAAGTCTATTTGTTAAGATTCGAGAGGACTTAATAATTAGAGAAGTTATCCGAGAGGAAACTTCATAAGATTAAATCATAGAACACCGGCTTGTTGATTAATGCTTGATTATTGATAATTGTAACTGTATTCGAGAGGAACATTATAATTGGAAATAGTTAAAGTTAGAAAACAAGTGAACAAGTGAAGTGTCAAACGAGTATACTTTTCCGATATTTGATAAACAACAATTTTTTTTCTCAAATCGATTTTATAGTCACTCTTTAGTTTAAATAGTTAATTAATCGTGACAACACAAAAACCCCCCAAAAAAACATATTATCATTAATTCGTTATTCAAAAGCTATGTTAGTCCCTGTGTTCGAACCTTTACTTACTTAAAGCTATATTATATACGAATAGGCCACTGCCTATAGTGTGTAATTAAGTGAAATAGTAGGTCGAGTTAAATAGACTAGATTTTATACATCAATGTTCGATCTTTTAGAGTTCATGTAATCACATAAACAAAATCGTGAAGGGAAATGGAGATGGATAGAGAAATCAGTTAATTGTGTGGAGAAGTTGTTTTGTCCATTTTACATGTTTTTATGATTGCGAAGTGGAAATGGAGGAAGAAATGAGCATAAATGACGAATAATACAAGAAATTGGTAAGCCAGCAGAGGAGAACGACGCACATGTAGGGGAGTGCGCCGTTGTCATTTATTTTTGGAGAACGCTGCGCCGTTCTAGCTTAGGAGGGCGGCGTTCTGGGAGTTTAAGTTGGTTTCAAACACGGACATGTAGGGGAGTGCGCCGTTGTCACTACAAGGAACGGCGCCTTTGGCTGTTTTTCAGTTATATTCCAACTCGATTTCCTCTTATTTCTCTCTATAAATAGAGCCTCAAACGTCCACAATTAATCATTAATTATTCTTATCATCAATTGGAGCTGGAGATTTCGTTGGAGAGCTAGAAGAGAAGTTAGAAGTTCGTTTTCGTTAAGATTCGGTCACGAATAGAGTTTGCACTTTTCTAGTTTGTTTTCTTCCCTTTTTAAAGACTTTTTCCAATATGTTTTCTTCTTATTTGTTTGCCTTTTTGAACATGATAATGAGTAGCTAAACATCTTTTATGCTCGTTTGAATAATGGATCTTGTTTAATAATTATTGTTTCGTTATCGATTGTTAGGTGTTTGTGTGTTAATCGTAAATCTTTAATTGTTTATGTTTTGACATATTATCATAAGTTTTTTATGTGCAATTTGTTAATCACCATTTTAGGTATTCGAGAGGAATCTATATAGATTAATTAACTTGTATGAAATAATCAATCGGTCTTTAATTGGTTTAAAATTATTAGGATTCGAGAGGACATAGTAATTACAACTTAGGTAATAAAACGTAAACGAGTAAGTCTAATTGTTAAGATTCGAGAGGACTTAGTAATTAGAGAAGTTATTCGAGAGGAAACTTCATAAGATTAAATCATAAAATACCGGCTTGTTAATTAATGCTTAATTATTGATAATTGTAACTGTATTCGAGAGGAACATTATAATTTGAAGTAGTTAAAGTTAGTAAAATATTCGAGAGAAGTTTTACTATATCTTAGAAGTTTAATATACATTAAATTTCGTAAACATAATTAGAAAACAAGTGAAGTGTCAAACGAGTATATTTTCTCCAATATTTGATAAATTCAATTACTTTTCTCACATCGATTTTATAATCACTTTTCAGTTTTTAATAGTTAATCAATTGATACAACAAAACCCCAAAAATAAACCAGTATTATTAATTCGTAATAATATTCAGTCTTAGTCACGTAACTGATCACGTAACTAAGACCATTGGTCTTAGTCACGTAACTATGCTTCTGATTCACGTAATTGAGGTCTAAGTCACGTAATTGACTTGTACCTCACGTAACTCTTGTGATTCACGTAAGTATGCACGTAATAGTCCCTTGTCTTGCACGTAACTCCTTGTTTGATCACTTAACTAAGACCACTGGTCTTAGTCACGTAACTGATCACGTAACTAAGACCATTGGTCTTAGTCACGTAACTCATTGCTGATTTTCCGAAACGTTTGTAAATCCGTTAAAACGATGTTCCTTATGGTTATTTTAAAACCTGTTTAAAACGTTAATCATTAAGGCATAACCCTACTAGACTTAGAGATACTTAGACATGTTTATTTACGTGATGTATAGGACACTTAGACGTGGGATCTTGACGGTATTATAGTATTTCCCGACATATAGAGATTTGGATTGCTTTGCTATACAGTGAGTTATTCGTTGCCCTTTTTACTGCTTTTACATTTTTGGGCATGATTAGCGTTAAACAAATATATTTTTATAGTCTGTATGTATTATGGTTATGTATTATGGTATGTATTTTGGATATGGATGCCTTAGGTTAGCATTACCCAACTCGTTCCGCCTTTGTGGTAGAACGAGGCCCCGTATACACACCTGTTAGCTTTTGCCGACGGATCGTATATATAGCGCTATATGGGCCTAACAAGCCCTCATTCTAACACGTTATTATGATAAGGGAGGAGCCCTGTCCGTGTTAGTAATGTTATGACCGTATTATTGATTATCGAGGACAACCTAGCGTAATGCACTAGGTGGGGTTAGTTGCCAGTATGTATTGTTGAGGTTCAGGTGTATCGTATTTACCGAAGGCTAGTATTCTATCCAGTATGGTATTATTTTATGAACTGAGTATGGTATTATTTTATGAACTGAGTATGGTATTATTTTATGAACTGAGTATGGTATTTTTATAAATTGATTATGGTATTTTATGTATCAAGTATGAGTATTTTATCAAAAGGTTTTGTATACTTCACGTATATTTTTAAAACATCATTTTCAAATGACTTATCTTCAAACCGTATCACTTTTGGGTCAAAATGTATTGAAACCTTTCTACTATTATGTTTTCAACTACTATTGCGAATAATTCACCAACTTTATGTTGACGTCGTATTTTAACGCTTTTCAGGGATTTGAGGTTACACCTTTATGATTGCTATGCCTTGCTTGGCTACGTGGATCTTTTGCTTGGAATTTGTTTTGCTATTGTAATTCCTTAGTATCCCAAACTCTGTAGCCGTATTTTGATATATTCGGATGACTGTATTAAGTATTCTCTTTCAACTCTTTATCTATGTTGACGATGTATGGTTTATTTATGTTTGATGTAACCTTTGAATCTCTGATACCGTATACACTGTACACCTCGATTCCGCCATTCTATGCGGGGTGTGACAAATAATCACAAGGAAAATCAATGGGTCAAACCAAACCGATAAAAATAAAGATAAACGGTAAACTGTTAATACCTTGAAAATACGGGATGTCACAACGCCAGTCTCGAGAATATGGATGCCCTGTGCGAAAATTAAAAATGGCGTCCTTCATAAACAACTTTCTTTACATAGATAACATTTTTGCAATAAAATCATCGTCTATGTATGTTTTTTGTGTTCTTTGTTGACACTTCAAGAAAAATAGGCTTTAGTGATGAAATGTTTTAGTGACGAGTATTTTTGGTCACTAATAGCCTCATTTAGTCACCATTAAAAAAGAGTTGTCACTAAATTTCTTCACTAAAAAAATTAGTGACAAAAAAAAAACCTTATTTGGTCACTAATAAAATTAGTGACGAACCTATAGTGACGAAAAATGACCACTCAAAATTGGTCACTAATATCATTAGTGACCAAATATTTGGTCACTAATGATGTTGGTAACCAAATATTTGGTCACTAATAATATTAGTAATTTGGTCACTAATATTATTAGTGACCAAATTTGAGTCGTCACCAAAGACTTTTTTTCTTGTAGTGTGAGTTGTTAAACAAATATAAACGTGTATTCGGAAAAAGTGGCCCCCTTCTGGCCTAGGGGTCATGTAAGGTCGGCGTCGCACACCCTGCAAATGCTTCGGACCACCCCTGATCATAATCCTATGCAAACCGGTCGAACACTTGTAAACCAAACGTATAAATATCCGGTATCAATGTATTAAGGATAATGTCAAAAACAATAGTGCCGATCAATGGAATTATTGGTTAATTAATTGGATAAAACGAGTTTCTAATATGTTCGCGCGTTGGTGTGGGTTTAAAGCCCTACATTTTAATCGTTAGAATAAAAACAAAAACAACAATCTTAAATTGTGAAAAGCTAAAAAACGTAACCTAAAAAAAATAAAAAGAATAAAAGTTTTAGCAGGTAGCTAGGCGAGTACGAAAAACCCGACTGATACACTATTCATCCACGTTGGTAAATGTTAGTATAGGAACCATGCTTCTCCAACAAAAAAATTGTTGAAATTTTTTCAATTAAATCTTCTTGCTAATTATGTCCAAAAGAGTTCGTTGATTGAAATTGTTGTATTTGTTTCAATTTTTGAATGAACTTAAATTGTTACACTTTACTTATGTTTATTAGCAATTTAAACTGATTATAAAATAACACTTTAAAAATGGAAGATTTATATTTACGTCCTTATAAAACTTCAATATTACATCAATATCCTTGAAAAAATCAAAATTTTGTTAATATCCTTCCAAAATATGAAAATTCTCATATACATCCAAGATAATAAATAAATAATATTTAAATAATTTTAATATTTAAATTATTTATCAAAATATTAATTAAATGATTTTAATATTTTAAATTATTGAATAAATTAATAAAACTAATCCAAATGCTTATTTAAACAAATATGTCAATGAAGAATCAAATACCGAATGAACTGAATATATTAAATTCAATGAATAAATTGTTTTAAATATATATTACAAAACATTAATCAATCAAGACAAGAAAGTTTTGCTACCTTTTTATTCTGGTTAATCCTCAAAATTATAGAAATCAATCTTTTTTAAATCTTATGAAATTGAGATACATTGGTTAATTTTGGATTAAACCTAACATACTTGAGTAAAAAGTTTAGTTAATATTTAGATGAATAATTTAAATATTAAAATTATTTAAATATCATTAATTTATTATTTTGGATATATATGAAAAAAATTCATGTTTTAGAAGGATATTAACGTAATTTTGATATTTAGAAAGACATTAACATAATATTAAAGTTTTGTAAGAACATAAATATAAATCTCTTAAAAATATATATATATATATATATATATATATAAAAGGTTATGAAATTTTTTTTTTTTTTTTTTTTTTTTTTTTTTTTGAAACGGCAATTTCTCCTACGGGCCAGTAATGGAGTATCATCGTGCCACCATTACCGGCCATCCTACGGGCCAGTAATGGAGTATCATCGTGCCACCATTACCGGCCACCCCCATGCTCGCCTAAGAGGAAACCCTCTGGAGAGGCTCGAACTCGAGACCTCTCCTTCACCAGGAAAACCCCTTACCAACCAGGCAGAACCTGATTGGCAAAAAGGTTATGAAATTTAGTCCATATTGAAGAATAGGCAATTATCTAGGAAATGGTGGGCAATTATGTGTACACGTATCTCTTGACTTTTGCTTTTATTGCAACCAATATTAAAACTGACTTCAAACTCATCACACTCTTTTTCCATATTCGATTGATACAACTAAATTTAAACAAAACATGACAGAATCTGAGAAAATCAGGTATTAATTAATATAACTCTGACAAATTTAATTTAGTTTTTTTTTTTTTTTTTCTTCTACTTTTGATAACCATATTTCCTGATGATGAGAATCGTGAGTTAGAATTTTTGAACGTGTTCTATATGTAGTAATTTAACTATAAATCAGGTAACAATATGTTTTGATGTTTAAACATAGCAAAAATGCTAGATATTTGTTTCAAAACATATTTTGCTTATGTGACTTGAAGATATTTGCATATGAGAGCAAATGTGGGTGTGTGTTGTAGGTATGCAGTCGTAACCGGATCAAACAAAGGGATTGGATTTGAAATTGTCAAGCAATTGGCATCAAATGGGGTTAAAGTAGTGTTGACATCTAGAGATGAAAACCGAGGGATTAATGCCCTTGAAAAATTCAAAGGGACCGATCTTTCGAATTTTGTTATATTTCATCAACTTGATGTGGTTGATCCCGCCAGTGTTGCTTCCTTGGCTCAATTCGTGAAAACCCAATTCGGGAGGCTTGATATCTTGGTATGTTTGCTATTCATTTTTTAATAAATATTGCAATTATTCTTTTCGATCAATTTTTTGTTATCCTCTGTTCGCAAATAGGTCATTTCCCTTATCACGAAATAAGTGTTGTTAAACCCGTTATAACAGATTAGTTGATTATGGTTCTTTCCTTTAATGTCATTTTTTCGAATTAGTTTGTTAATTATGCGGGTTCTATTATCATTTCTTCTCACATGTTGTCAATTTGACCTATACTTGCATCTTTATTTATTTTTGCGCCTTTAGAAAGTGAAATATTAAGCAAATAATATGAATTAATATGAGAGTAAAAACTTACTTTTCATTCCATTAAATTTACATTCAGGTGAATAATTCAGGGATTGGTGGAGTTATGGCAGATGAAGAAGCGTTAAGGGCTTCAAGAACTACCGAGGTAAGTTGTTTAACGTCTGCTTTAGGAACGTCTATAAAATTTCTCCAATATATTAATATGTTTAATTTGTTTGGAATTATAGAAGGGTTATGGATTTGAGTCTCTTTGGAAACTGATATATTTTTCTGTTTCTTTTACTTTTCCCCTTTAATATAGGCTGCGGGAAGCCAAATTGAATGGAATAAAATATTAACCGAATCTCATGAGCTGGCTGTAGAATGTATTCAAACAAACTACTATGGAGCAAAAAGAATGGTCGAATATTTCATTCCTCTTCTGGAGCTATCGGAATCTCCAAAGATTGTAAATGTTTCCTCCTCCATGGGAAAGTTAAAGGTATGTGATCCAACATATTACCGGAAGCTATAACTTCACGTAAACGAATATTCCCAAGTGTGCAAATGTTCATTTTCCCGTCTTTCAGGGTTTGAAAAATGAAAGCGCTAAAGGAGTATTTAGTGATGTCGAAAAGTTAACAGAAGAGAAAATAGATGAAGTACTAAATGAATATTTGAATGATTTTAAAGAGGGATTATTAGAAGCCAAAGGGTGGCCTGCTTCAATGTCAGCATATATCCTCTCAAAAGTAGCCATGAATGCTTATACAAGGATTTTAGCCAAAAATTACCCAAATTTTCTCATCAATTGTGTGTGTCCAGGCTTTGTTAAAACAGATTTGAGCTATAATAGAGGCATATTACGTGTTGAAGATGGTGCAGAAACTCCGGTTAAGGTAGCATTGTTTCCTAAAGGTGGTCCTTCTGGATGTTTCTTTGATAGAAATGGTGCCACATCTTTCTAATGAACGTATGAGATGAAGTGATCTGTATGGGTATAGTGCCCACTGCTGTATCCTAGATGTCATATGAAAACTACAACATCTATTTACAAATACGTTTAATTTTCAGAAAGACAATTTAGTTGAAAATTTGTATTCGATATTGAAAATGTTGCTTGTCTATTTATATTCGGAGGTCTTGTCTAGTCGAAATTTATTTATTTTATTTTATTCGTTTTGATCGGTAAAGATTTTATATATTGAAATCGTATAGAAGAACTATACAGACTACAAAATGAAGCATTGACTTGATGAAATAATAAGTATGCTTACATGCAACAATAGAGAACATTTCATAGTAGATGGCTAAGCTATAGACCAAAACTAGAAACTAACTGGAGGTACTAGCTAAAACTTGAAATTCTTGTGATGACTTCAAAAATATTGGAATGAGATTAACGATAACACCTTAACCGAACCAAACTTTGAGAGCTAGAAATAAATCACTTGAAATTAGGGGTGTTCAAAATCGGATATCCGATAATTTGGATAGTGATTTTCACTATCCGAAATCCGAATCCGAATTTTCGGATATCCAATATATCCGAAAATCTGAAATTTTGAAAAAGTATATTTTTGTTTTTTGTTTTTTTGTGTTATTTTTTGTTTGTTCCAAATTTTATTATACATTTTTTTAATCTTAATATTTAATATTTACATATATTTATCTAAATATGTTATTAAATCACCAAAATATTTACATTTACCTATAAAATAACTATAAAAACTAAAAAAAAAAATAAAAAAATAAAAATAAATAAATAAATTCGGATTCTCGGATAATCGGATATCCGAAATATCACTATCCGAATCCGAATCCGAATCCGAAAAACCGGATATCCGAATTTTCGGATATCCAAAATTTCGGATATCCGAATTTTCGTATAATTTCGGATCGGATTTTCGGATTCGGATTTTCAGATACGGATATTTTGAACACCCCTACTTGAAATAGTTGAAGACCTTGAAACCACACTAAAGCAACTCGAAATTGTCTAACGTGAAACTTTACGAGTAGTGTCCGGAGAACATTGCATTCCTTCAACAAGAGTATGTCATATTCTGAAAATTCATCTTCAAACTCAAAATCACTTTCTTGGTTTATAACATCTCTTACATTTCTTTTTGGTTTTTTGTTTACTATGAACCTTTTCTTTTCTTTTAGTTGTCTCTCTTTGCCTTTGATCTTGCTAGCCAGTTCGGCAGCCTCTACACGAATTGTTACTTTTTCGCACGGTTTTTATGAACACACTTCCAAATGTGCTTTTTGATTAGTGCTAAGTTTCTGGAAATATTCTAAACTATAAATAAAAATTTTAACTTGAACAGGCAATATTTCTCTTTATGACATTACGAGCCGAATAATTGTAATATTAGGCACGACATTAAGACAACCTCAAAGGTTCTCTGATACAAAAAGGTTAACTTTGTGCATTTGCCAATTGAAGTTTAGTTAGTCTGTCATTTAAGAAACTGAACTGAATGGTTCTTCATTTTTCCATTTTACTGGAAACACAGAAAATGACCCTTTTGATCACGCAACAATGTTTTCTTAATTTTATAATATAAATATGTAGACACATGCATTCTTCCTTAACACCAACATTCTTTTCCTACCTCCTAGTCACATGCATTCTTTTTTTCCTCTGCTACTACGGTGTTCAAATGTATTCAAACCCGACCATCTATCCGAAAATATGTTTCGAAATACCTAAAAATTTTAGATATCCGAAATTTCGAATTCGAAAAACAATATTCAAAATTTCAAATATCTTGGATACCTGAATATCCAAAATTCTGATTCTTTAAATATTCGATTATATTAATAAACAGTTAACATCTTATCTTATCTATATCTATATATATATAACTAAAGAAGATTGAAACAATTTTGGAGATGTCATGTGACATCCATTAAAACGACACGTGACATTCTTATAAAAAATAATTGTAAATTATGTTTATCCATTATCATTTATAATTTATGATTTATGATAATAAATAAACAAACCTAAATAAATTAAATACTTATCATCTTAAACAATTTTTATTTAAATATAATAACACATATTTTAAATTAGGTATTAGTATATAAGTAGTACTCAACTTCTAAACGTTTCAAATTTTTAAAATCATTGATTAGACAAGTAAATATCAATTTATTTCATTAAGGCCTCTTTTGTTTTTCCCAATAAGCTCTTAATAAGAGTAATTTCTCTTATTCGATCAGATATAAGGACATTAATATTGTTTGAATTTATTTTTTATTAAGCTCTTATAATATATTGATTTCCTTTTGTTCGATAAGTGAAAATAAATGTCTGAACATCCTCTTATTAAATAACCCATATCAATATCATGTATACAAACTCAAAACACAAGTCTTTACATATTTTAAAATTTATTTGTCATAATTTACTTCTTACACATGAATAATATAAAAGAGGAAAATAATACTTTTTGAAAAAAATGAAATCTCCTTATTATTTAGATCGTTTAAAAAAATTTGAGTCCGTTAATATATAAATTTAAATTTAAAATCTCGTTATTTTAAGCTTAACTAACTTATGATTTTTTTAATAAGTGTTACATACGTTTATATATAATTATTTACATTGATTTAAAAGGATAAAAAAAAAAGTCAATGGTTTGAATTGTTATGATTAATTTACGTGAAAAATAACTGGATAAATTATGAAAATGAAAAATAATTAATAGAAAAGTTTTTATCATGTTAGTTTACGAAGAAAAAAGTACTACATTTCCCCCTTTAATAGTAGTTTGCTTGTTATAATATTTTCACTAACATTTTATTAATATTCGTTATTATTGTTGAAATAATTTGTTTTCTAATATAGAGATATTTATTTTTGGTAAATTCTACATTCAATTATTTGTTATTGTTTTTATGCAATTTAGCTACTTTAATATCATTAAAAATGATAAGAGAACCAAAAGAGAAAAGAAAAAAAAAATTAAAAAATTAAAATGTTCAGACTATTTTTCAAACAGTCTTACTGATTATGCTTTCAGGTTTCAGACACTGCCTCTTATCATTCAGAACTGGTTTTCAGATTTCAGACTTAAGTATTCAGAAAAAACAAAAGACTCCTAAGTCTTTTATTTATTGAATTTTATTTTTCATAGAGATATAAATATTTTATTTGATAATTAAATAATTAAAATGTTATATTTTGGCGATACATATAGCTATGTATTTAGCTAAGCATAAATTTGAATATGTAAAGTATATTATAACTTTTTTTATCAAAATAATGTTAATTTTTTAATAACTATATATATTACGGATATTAAAACATAAAAAAGTAACTTTAGCAAGATAAATCTTCATTAAATGAAATGAAAAAGAATATATAAAACCAGCATCCTTATTTTTAAATTAAATTATATATAATCAAAGAAATAGTAACTAAATGATCAAAATTACATATATCATAAATACAAGCTACATCTAAGGGGGAGTTTGTAGGAGCATAATCGTCATTGTTTGTAGTTTGTATTTAATTTAGGAACGTGTCGTCAAGACTATAATGTATCTAGATTGAGTTGTAAAGTATCGCTACATATGTGCAGCGTAACTGTTCAGTTACCTAGTGTAGCTGATCCCATCAGTTTCGCTAGCGTAACTCTAAGTCAGTTAAGAGTTACGCAGCGTAACTGTTTAGGTTTCATGAAACCTATAAATAACAAACATTGGGATCATAAATGTAAGTCGTCACGAATCCCGAGAGACAAAGAGTTACGTTGTTAAAGCTTAAACCAACGAAACTGTATTGTGAGTGGTCTCAAGTCTTGTAATCGAGTGTATTTGTATTATTTGTAATCGTAAAACATGACGTAAGGTTTATAATATCAATCATTTGGTTATAATTGTTGTTCTTCACCATATATATACACATACTAGTTATTCCGCAACTATTAGGTTTAGGATTCAAATATAGATCTAAAGGTAGGTGACCAATAATTCCATAATTAAATTGTATACCACCTCTTTTAGTTAACTAATTTTTTCATTATTTTCTATATATTTTTTTGTGCAATTAGCATCTCAAAGTAGGTTTTTTTTCTCTTCTTTTTTTTTTTCTCGATTTTTATCTTTGTTTAAATTTGTTTGCGTCTCATCGCATCGAATTTACTTTTTCTAAATATTAATTTCAATTTCCATTAATAAGTTATACTTTAACAAAATACTCAATAATGATTTTCTTTACTACATTACAAATAAAATGACATTTAGTGGCATACAATATTATTGGCATATTTTTTATATGCCACTATATTATGTTTTTAGTGGCAAATATACGTGTGTCACTAATGAAATGCAACCTTTAATGACACTTTATAAACTTTATCACTAATACACATGTATATGAGTGGCAATTCATAGCATTTTACCACTAATAAAAATAGAATTATTTAAATCATTTATGTAGAAGTTTCTACACGTACTACTATTGCCAAAATAAACATTTTTCCAAAACCTAAAATTTAGTGGCGGGCTAAATTCCCTTCCAATTGTTCAATTTTTTCAGAGATTTCCCCAATTCGTCTATTCATTAACCTTGCCCTCTAATTCATTCTTCAATTTTTTAGGCCTTTCCATAGAAATTGTTCATCCATTAACCCTACCGTTAAACGGCCTTTTTTCATTTTGTTTGTTTGCATTTCCTTCTAATCGATCTTCCACACTAACCATATCCCTCATAATCGTCCATGTCTCCTTTTGTGATTTGTCACCCAAACACATGCTCCGACTGACAATTTCTTTTGTTTACAAGTCGGGTTCGTTTCTTATTATGTTCAACTAAATATTCAGAATAAATGATAATTTCATACTAAAATCATGGGATTTATTGTATGAAATGAACATATTGGTTAATCTTTTCTTGTTTCAGCAAAAACCGTAAAGATTTTATTGTTGGCTCTGAAAAGGTAAGCTTTTCACTTACTCAACTTTTTTTCGCAACAACTAGATATGTTTATTCCATATTTATGTTCTTTGGACTTCAAGTTTGTTTTGGTGTTATTGGAAGTATGTAACATTCAAGATGGATTTATGAGGTTAACATATAAGGCTATTACTTGTACAAATTTAAGTATTTATTTATGGCCCTTTTTTCTATTTTCATTTATTTGTTTATTTGTGTACTAACAACTTGGTTAAGTTAAAAGTGGGTTTGTTAAAGGTTGTTTTCATCATTGTAGACTTAACCGAGTAAGCACGGTCACTTTATGTAACAATCATTGTAACCATGGACTAGAAACATATTTATTATGGCAAAATATAATTTTTGTATTTTAAAAATTAACCTAGCTAGTTTTCTCCTTTTTCTTTGGTGTGTCAATCACGGCATATTAGACTATTGTATATGTTGAAGATGAGTAGATGACAATAAGCTTGAACACAAGGGCGACATCAGTTTACACAAAGCGATTCATGTCGAATTAATCTTTGAGTTTTCTCATCATATTTTGATAGATTATGTTTTTTTTTTGTGTACTTTGTAGATTAGACTTATCTAACCTTTAGTAATAGAGGATGTTTTTCTAAAAAGTTAAGAATAATGTTGATTATCTGGGAACATTTTTGAAGTATAACTTATAGTATATTTTAAGAAATAATATTGTGCTTTCTATATGATATATTAAGTTTTTCTTTATCGTCTTACATTATACTCAAATATAAATATAAGATACTATCAAATAGTTATATAAGGGTTAATTGTTTTAAAATACACCGAACTTTACATGAAAAACTATTGTATACATCCAAATTTCAAATGCTATAATGTATTTATCGAACTTTTATAAAAAGCTATTGTGTATACCCGTTTACCTTTTGTTCAGGTAACCGGTAAATTAAGTAATTTTGATAAAATTTTTATAACATTTAAAAACACGTCATGTGCCACAAATGCAAATTTAACCACCTGGTTGCCATGTCACATTAAATTATTTAATTCATGATTTAGAACATATTTGCCTTTCTTTTTTTATTTATTATATTTATTGAATTCATGATGATGAATTTTTTTTTATCTCTGCCATCATCTACAAACCAACACTCATCACAATCTACAATCAAGAGTTCTACGAAATCAAACATCTTAAAAACAATTCGATCTGAATGAAAATATGAGTCCAAATATTCAAACACCCCTATTCAATCTACCACTAATTGACTCATAGAAAATACACAAAAAAGTCATACAAATTCAAACACCCCAAAAAGATACGATTCCAAGCCTAGATATTTAAACACGAAAATCGAAGACCTAAATACCGTTTTAAACACTATGAGTCGTTGATGGAGAAGAAGACTGATACATACAAATACGATTTCAGATCCGGATTCATATAGACCAGATCTGTGTATTTTGTACTTTATAAATACGATTTCAGATCCGGATCCCTTCGCTTTCTTCCACCACCATTTCCTCCGACTAACCACCAACTCCGCCGCGGGCGTGGACGACACGCGCCGCTGTATCACCAAAAACCATTATCAACTTCCCTTGTTTACTTTCGCCACAAAACCCGAACCAAATCCATCATTTGTAGATCCTCTTCTGATGGAGTCATGCTTGTTAGGTCTTACATGGAGGACTCCACTACCTTCTCTGGCTTCGTCAATAAAATCATTGGCGCATTACCGGTTGTAGGACTTGTCGCCAGAATCTTAACTGACACTGGTGGTGTTGGTGGTGATTTCGTCGATTTTGCTGAGTTTAGAAGAAGAGTTGGAAATAATTCTTCAGTTATCAATTTCTGATTTTTGTGAAATAGGCAGAGGCTTGGATCCCTAGTATCTTTAATATATTATTTAATTTAATAATAATAATATAGGTATAAATGAAGATAAGATTAAATCATAAAGAAATTAGGATTTTAAATTTTTTGATTTAATGATAGGTGGCTGCCACGTCATATATTAAGTATTAAAAATATGTAAAACCTGATACACGTTATCATGTAGCAGGTTAAAGGTTAAATTGTGCTAACATTAGACTAATTTGGAAGATAACTAAATACAATAGATGGTTTAGAAGTTGGATGCATACAATAGTTTTGGGTGTAAAGTTCGATGCATTTTCAAACAATTAACCCGTTATATAACATCGATTCTTGTTGGTAAATTATATGCCATTAAAAGTAGTATGATACGCTAATTTTGACAAACATATTGTGCCACAAATAGATTGCCCTAAAATCGTTTTTAGGTCTATTGTGGCAGAATAAAAGTGTCACTATAGCCTTAGAATCTGCAGCGGCAAAATCGGAAAGTGCCACAAAATGGCTTTAGTGGTAGCGTTTCTAGTGGCATATTTTTCGTATGCCACTGATTTCCGGACAGGCCTTTAGTGGCACTTATTTGGCTTTTAGTGGCACTTTTTGTATGCTCATTTTATTTGTAGTGCTACCAACATTCAACTAACACGTTTTGTATATAAGTGAATTGGTGGAAGTATCTACATATTTTTGTTATATAAAAATGATTTTTAAGAATGTTTACAAGAGTTGCTCCGTATATAAAATTGATACAACTAATAAAATTATTCCGTGAAACAACGAGTCTCATATATGAATGGCGAAAGACATGCGTCTAGCATCTATGTCTTTGCGTTTATAACTTTATCACCTTAGAACATCTATCGCCTTTTTTTACAAATGATATCGGGTAAATAAGGTACACGTTAATCTTTCATTACATGAAGTGTTTTTGGTCTAGTTAAAGAAAAATACGTGCCCCGGTGTGAAAAGCTGCCAATATTATTAAATGGAAAGACTCGGATGTTATAGAGCGATTAGAAAATTAAAGATAAAATATTTCTAAATACTTTATACCAAAATTATTAACACACAATAAAAAATCAAGTAATTAACTTGTGACTCGCATAGTATACTTTTGGCAGCTAATAACTATGTATCAATATAAATATCACATATGCAATGATCAAAACCCCATATCGATCAATATTTCACATTTTCACCAATGAATTCGTCACTGTGACATTCGCGAATTTCTAGGTATACTTCTAACGACCCGTATTCGTTTCATTTATTTATGATTATGTTTTGACCCTACTGTATCCCTTTTATGTTTTATCGTATTCGTATTTCTCGTATTTTATGAGTATCGTATTTGTATTTTATGTGATTCGGACCTTTATGTCGGAAACGTTTAGTTCTAAGTGCCTTTGGTATAAGTCTAGTATGCTCTTAAGATAAGTTTAGGGGTTGTATGTCTTATTTATACGATTAAGATTAACGTTTAAAAAGTATTACAATTTTAGTCCTTCCAGAATTTTATTACAAATCTAGTCCTATGGGATTTTCTATTACAAAAATAGTCCTCCACCAACTTTTTTGTCTTATTAGACAACATTGGGATTGTCATTATTTTTGTCTTACCCTACACCTACCCCCCATCACCTACACCATTTTCACCCTTTCCTTTCTCTCTCTAGAAAAACACACACAAAAGCTCTCCCTTCTCTCTAAAATATCTCAAGATCCGACCGTCGAAATTCAATTTTGAAGCTTGTTTATCGTTCACCACGTTCATCTTTATCATTCCTCCAAATTTCATCTCGATCGGGTAAGTATTTCTTCGATTTTGTTTTAAACTTTATTTATTTAGATTCAAACTCAAAAACACCACTTTTCACCATCAAAACCCGAAATTTATCGAGGGTTTATTTACCTAAACGTATTCTGGACATAGGGCTTCGATATTGGATGAATTTGACACCTAAAAACACTCAGAATCGTATTCCGAATGTAATTTTTACGTACACGTAACTATGGCACGTAACTATGATCCTACCCGTAACTAGTCACGTAAGTAACTACTATGTCACGTAACTAAACCTGTATCACGTAACTATACCTATGTCACGTAACTAAGTTACGTGCGTAACTCTCAGTTACGCGATACGTAACTCCTAGTTACGTGATGCGTAACTAGTTGCCGTAGTTTTCGAAACGTTTGTAATTCTGTTAAATCGATGTTCCTGTTGGTCATTTTAAACTTGTATAAAACGTTAATCGTTAAGGCATACCCCACTAGACTTAGAGATACTTAGACATATTTATTTACGTGATGTTTAGGGCACTTAGACGTGGGAGCTTGACCGTATATTGTTATTACCCGACGTATCGTTTTTTGGATTGCATTGCTATTCTGTGAGTTATTCGTTGCCCTTTTTACCGCTTTTACATTTTGGGCATGATTAGCGATGTATAAATGTATTTTATGATATATATATATATATATATATATATATATATATATATATATATATATTATATATATATATATATATATATATATATATATATATATATATATATATATATATTATGATATGTATTATGGATATGAATGCTTTAGGTTAGTCTTACCCTAACTTGTACCGCCTTTGTGGTAGTACGAGGCCCCGTATACACACCTGTTAGCTTTTAGCCGCCGGTTTATATATATAGCGCTATATGGGTCTAACAAGCCCTCATTGTTAACACGATGGATGATGGATGCGCCCTGTCCGTGTTAGCAATGTTATGACCGTTGATTTCGAGGACAACCTAGCTTGAGACACTAGGTGGGGTTAGTTGCCAGTATTGTTATGGTTCAGGTGTACCGTATGTATCTAAAGCAATTATCTATCCAGTATGGTATTTTATGATTTGATTATGGTATTTTTATGATATTTATATTGGTACATTATTAAAAGGTTTTGTATACTTCACGTATATTTTGAAACATCATTTTTCAAATGACTTATCTTCAAATTATATCACTTTTGGGTCAAAACATTTTGAAACTTTTATACTATTATGTTTTTATTAATTATTGCGAATAATTCACCAACTTTATGTTGACGTCGTATTTTAACGCTTTTCAGGGATTTGAGGTTACCTTTTGATGTTATGCTTTGGTGGCTACGTGGATCACTTTGCTTGGAATTTATTTTGTTCTTATTAATTCCTTAGTATCCCAAACTCTGTAGCCGTATTTTGATATATTTCCGGATGATTGTAATAAAGCATTCTATTTTCAGACTTATTTATCTATGTTGATTATGTATGGTTTACTTATGTTGATGTAACCTTTGAATCTCTGATACCGTATTCTCTGTACACCTCGGTTCCGCCATTTTGCGGGGTGTGACAGAAGTTGGTATCAGAGCCAATGGTTATAGCGAACTAAGTGACCTTACGGAATCACTTAGACTATGACCTAGGCTTTTGGACCTATCTGATTTACCCTATGTGCGCATTTCTTTCTTTTGTGGGCCTGTATGTGATTCATATGCTTTATGTGCTTTTGTTTTGCATTTTATGCTTTGAGGCCTGTTTGTTTTAGTCGCACATCCGGTTATCGTTCTGACCTATTCTGTTTGACATTCGTAGAAGATGCCGCCAAAGAGAGCTTCTACTAGGTCTACTCCGGCCGTCACTGCTACGAGAAGGTCGACGAGGCGAGGTCGCGCCAGTATGAGAGCGGGTGCTACGTCTCAG
>CAJVGC010000060.1:49667660-49691655 GCA_910822075.1 Senecio squalidus
CGAATAGGTCCACTGCCTATAACTGTGTAATTAAGTCTAATAGTAGGTCGAGTTTAATAAACTATATTTTACACATCAGTTCCCGTTAAAGGACTAACTTTGTAATATTTTTTAGCGTTAATTTTAACCAACAATTAAAGGCATAAACACCCTAACTTATTCGGCACTTAGGTAAACTAAAACGCTTCCGTCACGGAAGACGAAACAACAAATAAAATAAAAACCGAAAAATCATATAAAGCGTGAATAATCACAAGGAAAATCAATGGGTCAAACCAAACCGATAAAAATAAAGATAAACGGTAAACTGTTAATACCTTGAAAATACGGGATGTCACAACGCCAGTCTCGAGGTGCGAAAATTAAAAATGGCGTCCTTCATAAACAACTTTCTTTACATAGATAACATTTTTGCAATAAAATCATCGTCTATGTATGTTTTTTGTGTTCTTTGTTGACACTTCAAGAAAAATAGGCTTTAGTGACGAAATGTTTTAGTGACGAGTACTTTTGGTCACTAATAGCCTCATTTAGTCACCATTAAAAAAGAGTTGTCACTAAATTTCTTCACTAAAAAAATTAGTGACAAAAAAATAACCTTATTTGGTCACTAATAAAATTAGTGACGAACCTATAGTGACGAAAAATGACCACTCAAAATTGGTCACTAATATCATTAGTGACCAAATATTTGGTCACTAATGATGTTGGTAACCAAATATTTGGTCACTAATAATATTAGTAATTTGGTCACTAATATTATTAGTGACCAAATTTGAGTCGTCACCAAAGACTTTTTTTCTTGTAGTGTGAGTTGTTAAACAAATATAAACGTGTATTCGGAAAAAGTGGCCCATGTAAGGTCGGCGTCGCACACCCTGCAAATGCTTCGGACCACCCCTGATCATAATCCTATGCAAACCGGTCGAACACTTGTAAACCAAACGTATAAATATCCGGTATCAATGTATTAAGGATAATGTCAAAAACAATAGTGCCGATCAATGGAATTATTGGTTAATTAATTGGATAAAACGAGTTTCTAATATGTTCGCGCGTTGGTGTGGGTTTAAAGCCCTACATTTTAATCGTTAGAATAAAAACAAAAACAACAATCTTAAATTGTGAAAAGCTAAAAAACGTAACCTAAAAAAAAAATAAAAAAAAATAACACTAAGTCAAAATCAATATGTAATTAATTTATTAAATAGCCTAAACTAAAAAGATAGCACCAAAAAAAAAAATTAAAAAAGAATAAAAGTTTTAGCAGGTAGCTAGGCCAGGACGAAAAACCCGACTGATACACTATTCATCCACGTTGGTAAATGTTAGTATAGGAACCATGCCTCTCCAACAAAATCAATTAAATCTTCTTGCTAATTATGTCCAAAAGAGTTCGTTGATTGAAATTGTTGTATTTGTTTCAATTTTTGAATGAACTTAAATTGTTACACTTTACTTATGTTTATTAGCAATTTAAACTGATTATAAAATAACACTTTAAAAATGGAAGATTTATATTTACGTCCTTATAAAACTTCAATATTACATCAATATCATTGTAAAAATCAAAATTTTGTTAATATCCTTCCAAAATATGAAAATTCTCATATACATCCAAGATAATAAATAAATAATATTTAAATAATTTTAATATTTAAATTATTTATCAAAATATTAATTAAATGATTTTAATATTTTAAATTATTGAATAAATTAATAAAACTAATCCAAATGCTTATTTAAACAAATATGTCAATGAAGAATCAAATACCGAATGAACTGAATATATTAAATTCAATGAATAAATTATTTTAAATATATATTACAAAACATTAATCAATCAAGACAAGAAATTTTCAAAATTATAGAAATCAATCTTTTTTAAATCTATATTGCGAGTTTATGAAATTGAGATACATTGGTTAATTTTGGATTAAACCTAACATACTTGAGTAAAAAGTTTAGTTAATATTTAGATGAATAATTTAAATATTAAAATTATTTAAATATCATTAATTTATTATTTTGGATATATATGAAAAAAATTCATGTTTTAGAAGGATATTAACGTAATTTTGATATTTAGAAAGACTTAACATAATATTAAAGTTTTGTAAGAACATAAATATAAATCTCTTAAAAATATATATATATATATATATATATATATATATATATATATATATATATATATATATATATATATATATATATATATATATATATATAGGGGAGGGTTCAATAGAGATCCTCTTTTTGCTAGAGATCAGGGATCACATTTATAGCCACACAAATTCATTGATCCATCAAACACACGGAGGGGTAATATGGTCTTTTTACCTTTTATTTTTTTTTAACTCCACGCGCTTAAGAACAAAGAAACAAAAAGTATACCTCATTGAATCTCGATCAATTTGTCAAACAGAATTTTAACAATCAATTGTAATCCGAATTTTAACAATCAATTGAAGGTTTGACAATCGATTCTTAGATCCGATTTTTTTTTTAACAATCGATTGAAGGATATTTTAACAATCGATTCTTAGATCTGATTTTTTTTTTTTAATTGCAGATAATGACGCTAATTTCAGAAGAAACTATTGAAGAAAGAGGGGATTCAACAACCAACAATAATTTGGAAAATAATGACAACGAAAACAACATCAATAACCAGATACTGGAAAGTAAGTAATCACGTGTGATTTTATTAGTTTAATGCCTTAGTATGTGATTACTAAATATGTATTAATTTAGTTTAGTATGTTTAAAAATATATGTTTAGTAATCACCGGTGATTACATATAATTTTGTTTAGTTTGTGTATGTAAATTTAGTTTAGAATGTTTAAACATATATGTTTAGTAATCACCGGTGATTACATATAATTTTGTTTAATAAAGTGACTGTAGTTGTACTTCTTTGAACAAAAAAACATTTGATGGGTGTTTGAGCAATATTTTAATCCGTTGTAGCAACTACACATGGTTTATAAAAAGGTTTAACGTTGTTGTTAACAGTTGAACCAACTAAAAGTTGTTTAGGTTCTTCAGTGACTTGGGTACAAGTAGAAATCACCGGTGATTTTGTAAATAATGTGCCTTAGATTGTTCATGTAAAATGCCACCAAATGATTAATAATCACCTGTGATTTTGTTAATAATATGGATTAGTATGTTGATGTAAATTACCTTTGACTTTACAGGTTCACACTACAGCACTCCAACAGCAAATTCAAATGATAACAACAACATAGAGACTCCTGGTGGTTCTCGATATTGGTTACCTTATGTTAAAGATGACGACAAACCAATTAGGGGAAAAAATTATGGATCATTTGAAGAGTGTTTCAGAATTTATAAAGAGTATGCAATAAAGTCGGGATTTGATATAAAATTATCATCATCAAAAAAAACAAAAAGTGGAATCATTAAAACCAAGTATATTCGTTGCAACAAACATGGTGCACCTCCAAGTATAAATATCAACACGTTGGATCCAGAAAATAGTGGGAAGCTTAAAAGAAAATCGACTTTCCAGGTAACAGGATGCAATGCTCATATCATGCTTAAACTTGTAGATTGTACTACCACATATAAGCTGCACCTCTTTGTTGAAGAACACAACCACCCGTTGAACCCAATAGAGTATAGGCATCTTTCTAAGGAAAATAGAAAATTAGGTATGCCAGAATTGATGTTTATGAAACAAATGGCAGACTCAAATTATGGGGCAACAGTTTCTTACAATTTATATTGTAATACAAAAGGGGGTTATTCACATGTGAGTGGGACGAAAACTGATTTCAAAAACTTCAAAAGGGATTTGAATGTTTTTATTGGAGAAAGTGATGCTCAAATGTCACCAAACTCACAAACAGAGAAGAATATGTGAAAGACTTCAGCTTCTCCTGTGATATAAAAAACAGCGAGTTAGAATGTTTCTTTTGGGCAGATGAAACAGCAAAAGCAAACTACAAAGAATTTGGTGATATAATTTCTTTTGACGCAACTTATTGTACAAACAGGTATATTATAACTTAAATCTTTTTATTTTTATTTTAAAGAAATTGTAAATTTGATAATCACATGTGATTTTAATGATTTATAGGTACAGTATGATATTTGTTCCATTCACTGCGATCGATAATCACAAAAAGTGTGTTACAATTGGTGCTGGTATGCTGAGAAATGAAACTACAGAAACATACATTTGGCTACTAAAGGCATTCTTAGACGCCTTCAAGAAGCAACCAAGAATAATATTAACCGATCAAGATCCTGCAATGAAAAGAGCAATTGCAACTGTTTTTCCAGAAACAAAGCATCGACTTTGCATGTGGCATATCGTCACAAAATTCACAGTTAAGGTACAAAAAAAAAATTTATTTTTGTGTTTACATGTTATTAGAATTTTATTAAATTTTATATTCAACAAATTATAAAGGAAAATCACCTGTGATTTAGTGCCTTAATACCTTAATACATTTAAGGTTCTTAAAAATTTTGTAGTTAACAAAGTATAAATAAAAATCACCTGTGATTTAGTGCCTTAGTACATTTGGTGGCTTAGTATGGAGATGTAAAATGTAACCATATGTTTATTAATCACCGGTGATTTTAGAACTTTATTCTTGTTTTTATTCATATATAAAACTGATATGTTCAATAACTTATTTTATTTACTACAGATTGATAGAAACATAATCGACAACACTAATTTCAGACCGAGACTCCATCAACTGATATGGAACGGATATCATAAACCTGAAGTTTTTGAACGAAAATGGATTTCTTTATTGCAAGAATTTAACCTAGAAGACAACGTTTGGCTGGAAAAATTGTTTGAGATAAGATCAACTTGGATTCCCGCTTACTTCATTGATTATGAAATGTGCGGTTTAATGAGAACAACATCACGATCAGAAAGTGAGAATTCCTTCTTTAATCACTTCACAAGTTATGGATCAACACTCATCAATTTTATGAATCTCTTTGAATCTGCAATGGAGAAGCAGAGACATGAACAAGAAATTTTAGATCATCAAACATTGAGCAAAACACCAAAATTGATAACAAGATGGCCAATCGAGGAACATGCAAGAAATGTTTACACCAAGGAAATATTTTTTTTGGTACAAGAAGAAATTGATAATTCTCTTTATTTGTGCTCCCAAATTTCAATCACTACAGAAGAAGGTTGTGAGATTATGATGATTAGAGAAAGAACAAAAGACAAACAACAGAATTGCAGAGCTAAAACAAAAGGAAAAGGAAAAAACAGTTGATTGTTCTTCAAACACATGTGCGTGTGCTTCAGCTGCAAAATAAAAACATAGAACAAACACATGTAACTACATATACAGATACATGAAAACATAAAACAAAAAACATCATATAAAAATAATATATACACAAAATCTGGACAAATTACCATTAACAACATCTTCAAAAACAACAGGATTAGGTGATTGTTCTTCAAACACATGTGCTTGTGCTCCAATCACATGTGATTGTGCTCCAGTAACAGGTGTTTGTCCTCCAGTCACAGGTGATTGTTCTTCAAAAACAGCTGATTGTGCTCCAGTCACAGGTGTTTGTGCTCCAGTCACAGGTGATTGTGCTTCAGCTGCAAAATAAAAACATAGAACAAAACAAATGTAACTACGTATACAAATTCATGAAAAAATAAAACAAAAACATCATATAAAAATAATATATACACAAAAACTGGATACATTACCATTAACAACATCTTCAATAACAACAGGAGTACTGGGTGTGTTTTTAAATTTACTCAACCCAATTCTTTTGGATATACCTTCACTTCTACGAGTACGACCTACTAAAGAACAACAAAAATATAAAAAAAACAAACAAAATCACATGTGACTGAATAAACCACAAAAAAAAAAAAAAAAAAATTGATGATAAAAGAAATCAAAAAATTACCTGTGGATGACATGTTTAATCGGAAGAATTTGATGATAAGAAGAGATTTATCTCGTTTTTCAATTGACGAATTAGAGTTCAATTCGATTCTCAATCGAAAAAATTAGGTTAAAAACTGAATCGGTGAAGTTATGTTTCAAAATCAGGAACACGTTAAGTTAAGATTGGAGCGCGTGGACCTAAAAAAGAGAAAAAGGTAAAAAGACCATTATGCCCCTCCGTGTGTTTTTAAAGGATTTTCACTTAACTCTACTTTTAATCTCAGCCACGAATTTTAGTTGATCTTGTGGCTAGGAGGGTGATCCATGGATCTCTAGCAAAATAGAGATCCCTATTGAACCCCAATCTATATATATATATATATATATATATTATATATATATATATATATATATATATATATATATATATATATATATATATATATATAAAAGGTTATGAAATTTAGTCCATATTGAAGAATAGGCAATTATCTAGGAAATGGTGGGCAATTATGTGTACACGTATCTCTTGACTTTTGCTTTTATTGCAACCAATATTAAAACTGACTTCAAACTCATCACACTCTTTTTCCATATTCGATTGATACAACTAAATTTAAGCAAAACATGACAGAATCTGAGAAAATCAGGTACTAATTAATATAACTCTGACAAATTTAATTTAGTTTTTTTTTTTTTTTTTCTTCAACTTTTGATAACCATATTTCCTGATGATGAGAATCGTGAGTTAGAATTTTTGAACGTGTTCTATATGTAGTAATTTAACTATAAATCAGGTAACAATATGTTTTGATGTTTAAACATAGCAAAAATGCTAGATATTTGTTTCAAAACATATTTTGCTTATGTGACTTGAAGATATTTGCATATGAGAGCAAATGTGGGTGTGTGTTGTAGGTATGCAGTCGTAACCGGATCAAACAAAGGGATTGGATTTGAAATTGTCAAGCAATTGGCATCAAATGGGGTTAAAGTAGTGTTGACATCTAGAGATGAAAACCGAGGGATTAATGCCCTTGAAAAATTCAAAGGGACCGATCTTTCGAATTTTGTTATATTTCATCAACTTGATGTGGTTGATCCCGCCAGTGTTGCTTCCTTGGCTCAATTCGTGAAAACCCAATTCGGGAGGCTTGATATCTTGGTATGTTTGCTATTCATTTTTTAATAAATATTGCAATTATTCTTTTCGATCAATTTTTTGTTATCCTCTGTTCGCAAATAGGTCATTTCCCTTATCACGAAATAAGTGTTGTTAAACCCGTTATAACAGATTAGTTGATTATGGTTCTTTCCTTTAATGTCATTTTTTCGAATTAGTTTGTTAATTATGCGGGTTCTATTATCATTTCTTCTCACATGTTGTCAATTTGACCTATACTTGCATCTTTATTTATTTTCGCGCCTTTAGAAAGTGAAATATTAAGCAAATAATATGAATTAATATGAGAGTAAAAACTTACTTTTCATTCCATTAAATTTACATTCAGGTGAATAATTCAGGGATTGGTGGAGTTATGGCAGATGAAGAAGCGTTAAGGGCTTCAAGAACTACCGAGGTAAGTTGTTTAACGTCTGCTTTAGGAACGTCTATAAAATTTCTCCAATATATTAATATGTTTAATTTGTTTGGAATTATAGAAGGGTTATGGATTTGAGTCTCTTTGGAAACTGATATATTTTTCTGTTTCTTTTACTTTTCCCCTTTAATATAGGCTGCGGGAAGCCAAATTGAATGGAAACAAATATTGACCGAATCTCATGAGCTGGCTGTGGAATGTATTCAAACAAACTACTATGGAGCAAAAAGAATGGTCGAACATTTCATTCCTCTTCTGGAGCTATCGGAATCTCCAAAGATTGTAAATGTTTCCTCCTCCATGGGAAAGTTAAAGGTATGTGATCCAACATATAACCCGAAGCTATAACTTCACGGGGAACGAATATTCCCAAGTGTGTAAATGTTCATTTTCCCGTCTTTCAGGGTTTGAAAAATGAAAGCGCTAAAGGAATATTTAGTGATGTCGAAAAGTTAACAGAAGAGAAAATAGATGAAGTACTAAATGAATATTTGAATGATTTTAAAGAGGGATTATTAGAAGCCAAAGGGTGGCCTGCTTTAATGTCAGCATATATCCTCTCAAAAGTAGCCCTGAATGCTTATACAAGGATTTTAGCCAAAAATTACCCAAATTTTCTCATCAATTGTGTGTGTCCAGGCTTTGTTAAAACAGATTTGAGCTATAATAGAGGCATATTACGTGTTGAAGATGGTGCAGAAACTCCGGTTAAGGTAGCATTGTTTCCTAAAGGTGGTCCTTCTGGATGTTTCTTCGATAGAAATGGTGTCACATCTTTCGAATGAACGTTTGAGATGAAGTGATCGGTATGGGTATAGTGCCCACTGTTGTATCCTCTGGTATGCTAGATGTCATATGAAAACTACAACATCTATTTACAAATACGAATAATTTTCAGAAAGACAATTTAGTTGAAAATTTGTATTAGATATTGAAAATGTTGCATGTCTATTTATATTCGGAGGTCTTGTCTAGTCGAAATTGATTTATTTTATTTTATTCGTTTTGATCGGTAAAGATTTTATATATTGAAATCGTATAGAAGAACTATATATACAGACTACAAAATGAAGCGTTGACTTGATGAAATAATAAGTATGCTTACATGCAACAATAGAGAACATTTCATAGTAGATGGCTAAGCTATAGACCAAACTAGAAACTAATTGGAGGTACTAGCTAAAACTTGAAATTCTTGTGATGACTTTGTTGGTCCGAATCAGGAACATATAACAAGGACGAGCAATAGATTGAATAGACGGAAGAGATAAACACGAATAATCAAAGATAAACCAAATATTATTAATAAACGTTAAAGATTACAATGGTTTAAACAGAGAAATCGTGGTTAGGCTAGGGAGAAGATTAAACATAATCTTCTCCCTAATCCGGTGATCGGCCGGATCGGGTCGCCTCCAAAACCCTAAAAACTCCAAAACTACCTTCAAAACTCTTAACCTAAAAGATGCAGAAAATTTACTATATATAGGCCTGTGTCTCATCCGTACGAATGAATATTAAGCCCAGACCGAATATAGGTGAATTTCGCACTTTTACAATCAACTAGGTGTACAACATTACGAATAAACATTAATAATAAATTTGCTAAGCTATGGACATCCAAAAAGTGCATCAACAAACTCCCCCTTGGACATAGCTTACAAATTGTTGTAGACACCTCTTGCAATCTTCAGTCAGTCTCTGCAGTGATACCAGGATTACTTGAATCTTCAAGCTACAATAAAGTCTTCCAGAATAAACGTGACAAATCAAACTTCGAAAACCAACGTTTTCCGCCCGTTGTTGTCGAAATGCTAAGTAGACATTCTGTAGTTTCTCTAACTTCACTTGAACAAACATGCAACCCAAAGAACCATAAGCAGCAAGACTCCCCCTGAGACTGAACTCTACAGACTCTGATACGATCATATCAATAATGTAACAATCTTCACATAAACCAATCTGCTATGAATTACCAACTGTAAACTTCCCCCTCCAGATAAGCTTCTCCTAATATATAGACATCGATGCTCAAATCGTCTTTATCATGACTCAAACTGTATTAGGCAAAAAATAGAGGACTCCATCCACGAACTAATAATCCAAAACAAGTCAGCAGATATTCAGATTCATCAAAGATCACGTACCATAAATCTGTGATTGCGAAACAATAACCAATAACAGATTCCCTCCATAAAGCGGAATCACAAATACGCGGAATATATAAATATAACGTTGATGGCCCATAAATAACCGGATGCTCCCGATTACCCCACAAAATAAAACCTGTGATTCTCCACATTTTCACTTTAATACTGACCCAATGAATATAGGAGATTATCCATCAGATCTAGACGTGATGCGTGTAACTTTAACCGATATCCGAAATTTTTTGCACAAAACTGCAGAAAATTCGGACAGTAATATCTCACGGTAGAAAAATCCAATCGAAAATCCCTCCGGTCAGAACGTGCATCAATGAGTCTTGAACCACATATCCAAAATTCAGAGCGATCCAACGGTGAACGAACCTGTGCCGCCATTTTTCCCGCAGCTGCGCAGACCCAAAACCCTAATTTTGACGTTTTGATCTCGTTTTTCACCACCAAAACCATCAAAATACTCCAGATAACCTGATTTTCAAACCCTCTATTCCAAACATCCAATACCATCATCAAAATCGAATAGAATAACCAAAAAGTGGAGAAAACACATACCCATTTTAACGTCTTCAATCTCAATTCGTTCCAAATCAAGAGCTCGGTGTTAACCGGCTCTGATACCAATTTGTTGGTCCGAATCAGGAACATATAACAAGGACGAGCAATAGATTGAATAGACGGAAGAGATAAACACGAATAATCAAAGATAAACCAAATATTATTAATAAACGTTAAAGATTACAATGGTTTAAACAGAGAAATCGTGGTTAGGCTAGGGAGAAGATTAAACATAATCTTCTCCCTAATCCGGTGATCGGCCGGATCGGGTCGCCTCCAAAACCCTAAAAACTCCAAAACTACCTTCAAAACTCTTAACCTAAAAGATGCAGAAAATTCACTATATATAGGCCTGTGTCTCATCCGTACGAATGAATATTAAGCCCAGACCGAATATAGGTGAATTTCGCACTTTTACAATCAACTAGGTGTACAACATTACGAATAAACATTAATAATAAATTTGCTAAGCTATGGACATCCAAAAAGTGCATCAACAGACTTCAAAAATATTGGAATGAGATTAACGATAACACCTTAACCGAACCAAACTTTGAGAGCTAGAAATAAATCACTTGAAATTAGGGGTGTTCAAAATCGGATATCCGATAATTTGGATAGTGATTTTCACTATCCGAAATCCGAATCCGAATTTTCGGATATCCGAAATCCGAATCTGAATTTTCGGATATCCAATATATCCGAAAATCCGAAATTTTGAAAAAGTATCTTTTTGTTCTTTGTTTTTTTTGTGTTATTTTTTGTTTGTTCCAAATTTTATTATACATTTTTTTAATCTTAATATTTAATACTTACATATATTTATCTAAATATGTTATTAAATCACCAAAATATTTACATTTACCTATAAAATAACTATAAAAACTAAAAAAAAAAAAAAAAAAAAAAAAATATTAGGATTCTCGGATAATCGGATATCCGAAATATCACTATCCGAATCCGAATCCGAAAAACCGGATATCCGAATTTTCGGATATCCAAAATTTCGGATATCCGAATTTTCGTATAATTTCGGATCGGATTTTCGGATTCGGATTTTCAGATACGGATATTTTGAACACCCTACTTGAAATAGTTGAAGACCTTGAAACCACACTAAAGCAACTCGAAATTGTCTAACGTGAAACTTTACGAGTAGTGTCCGGAGAACATTGCATTCCTTCAACAAGAGTATGTCATATTCTGAAAATTCATCTTCAAACTCAAAATCACTTTCTTAGTTTATAACATCTCTTACAATTCTTTTTGGTTTTTTGTTTACTATGAACCTTTTCTTTTCTTTTAGTTGTCTCTCTTTGTCTTTGATCTTGCTAGCCAGTTCGGCAGCCTCTACACGAATTATTACTTTTTCGCACGGTTTTTATGAACACACTTCCAAATGTGCTTTTTAATTAGGGCTAAGTTTCTGGAAATATTCTAAACTATAAATAAAATTTTTGACTTGAACATGCAATATTTCTCTTTATGACATTACGAGCCGAATAATTGTAATATTAGACACGACATTAAGACAACCTCAAAGGTTCTCTGATACAAAAAGGTTAACTTTGTGCATTTGCCAATTGAAGTTTAGTTAGTCTGTCATTTAAGAAACTGAACTGAATGGTTCTTCATTTTTCCATTTTACTGGAAACACAGAAAATGACCCTTTTGATCACGCAACAATTTATAATATACACATACATTCTTCCTTAACACCAACATTCTTTTCCTTCCTCCTAGTCACATGCATTCTTTTTTTCCTCTGCTACTACGTTGTTCAAATGTATTCAAACCCGACCATCTATCCGAAAATATGATCCGAAATACCTAAAAATCAATATTCAAAATTTCGAATATTTTGGATATCCGAATATCCAAAATTCTGATTCTTTAAATATTCAACTATATTAATAAACACTTAACATCTTATCTTATCTTATTTATATATATATATATATATATATATATATATATATATATATATATATATATATATATAACTAAAAGAGTATTAAAACAATTTTAAAAATATCATATGACATCCATTAAAATGACAATTATTTATAATTTATGATTTATGATAATAAATAAACAAACCTAAATAAATTAAATACTTATCGTCTTAAACAATTTTTATATATTCTTTTTCATTTCCTTTAATGAAGATTTATCTTTCTATAGTTATTATTTTATGTTTTACTAGTTTTAATACCCGTACGATATACATTTATTGAAAATTTAACATTATTTTAAAAAGAGATTATAATATACTTTACATATTTAAATTTATGCTTAGCTAAATACATAGCTATATGTAGCCGCCTAAATATAACATTTCAATATGAATAGTTTTAATTATTTAATTATCAAATAAAATATTTATATCTATATGAAAAATAAAATTAAATAAAAAAAAGACCTCATGAAATAAATTGATATTTACTTGTCTAATCAAATGATTATAAAAACTTGGAACGTTTATTGGTTGAGTACTACTTATATAGTAATACCTAATAAAAAATATGTGTTATTATATTTAATTAAAAACTGTTTAAGACGATAAGTATTTAATTTGCCATATCATTTTGTAAGTTATCTTTTGTAATTCATTTGTATGTGCGAACATTGCTCTTTTTTATATGCCACTATATTATGTTTTTAGTGAATAATATATGTATGTCACTAATGAAATGCAACCTTTAATGGCACTTTATAGTTTTTACCACTAATACTGTGTTTTCAAATTTTATTTTTAGGGTAAAAGAATATAAAGGAAAATAAATAAATAAATTGTCGTATTCTTAAGTTTTTTTTGGGAAGAAAAGCAAAGAAATTGAAAGGATTGGAAGAGAAAGTTTATACATTTTATTCAATAAAACATTCTGGTCATATTTAAGATGATTATATAATAAAATAAATACTTTCTTTTCCTTTAATTTTAGACTTAAGAACAAAACGTAATACAAATATATATTAGTGGCAATTCATAGCATTTTACCACTAATATAAATAGAATTATTTAAATAATTTATTTAGAACTTTCTACATGTGCCACTATTGCCGAAATGAACATTTTACCCAATCCTAAAATTTAGTGGCGGGCTAAATTCCCTTCCAATTGTTCAATTTTTTTTAGAGATTCCCCGAATTCTTCATTTCATTAACCTTGTCCTCTAATTCATTCTTCAATTTTTTAGGCCTTTCCATAGAAATTGTTCATCCATTAACCCTATCCCTAAACCGCCTTTTTTCATTTTGTTTGTTTGCATTTCCTCATAATCGTCCATGTCTCCTTTTGTGATTTGTCACCCAAACACATGCTCCGACTAACAATTTCTTTTGTTTACAAGTCGGGTTCGTTTCTTATTATGTTCAACTAAATATTCAGATTAAATGATAATTTCATACTAAAATCATGGGATTTATTGTATGAAATGAACATATTGGTTAATCTTTTTTTGTTTCAGCAAAACCGTAAAGATTTTATTGTTGCCTCTGAAAAGGTAAGCTTTTCACTTACTCAACTTTTTTTCGCAACAACTAGATATGTTTATTCCATATTTATGTTCTTTGGACTCCAAGTTTGTTTTGGTGCTAGTGGAAGTATGTAACATTCAAGATGGATTTATGAGGTTAACATATAAGGCTATTACTTGTACAAATTTAAGTATTCATTTATGTCCCTTTTTCTATTTTCGTTTATTTGTTTATTTGTGTACTAACACTTGGTTAAGTTAAAAGTGGGTTTGTTAAAGGTTGTTTTCATTATTGTAGAAAACATATTTATTATGGCAACATATAATTTTTGTATTTTAAAAATTAACCTAGTTTTTTCCTTTTTCTTTGGTGTGTCAATCACGGCATATTAGACTATTGCATATGTTGAAGATGAGTAGATGACAATAAGCTTGAACACAAGGGCGACATCAGTTTGCATAAAGCTCCAAGTGATCAAGAACTTTTTTAACGACAATGTTAGCAAGGTTCATCTAACATGATTCCTCGGAAGTGTGATTCATGTCGAATTAATCTTTGAGTTTTCTCATATCATATTTTGATAGATTATGCTTTTTCTTTTGTGTACTTTGTAGATTAAGAGGATGTTTTTCCAAAAAGCTAAGAATAATGTTGATTATTTGGGAACATTTTTGAAATATAACTTATAGTTTATTTTAAGAAATAATATTGTGCTTTCTATACGATATATTAAGTTTTTCTTTATTGTCTTACATTATACTCAAATATAAATATGAGATACTATCAAGTAGTTATATAACATCGATTCTTGTGGTAGTATGATACACTAATTTTGACAAACATATTATGCCACAAATATATTGCCCTAAAATCGTTTTTAGGTCTACTGTGGCAAAATAAAAGTGTCACTATAGCCTTCAAATCTGCAGCGACACAATCGAAAAGTGCCACAAACCGGCTTTAGTGGTAGCGTTTCTAGTGGCACATTTTTCGTGTGCCACTGATTCCCGGACATGCCTTCACTTATTTAGCTATGGCACGATGTCATTTTATTTGTAGTGCTACCAACATTCAACTAACACGTTTTGTATATAAGTGAATTGGTGGAAGTATCTACATATTTTTGTTATATAAAAATGATTTTTAAGTATGTTTACAAGAGTTACTCCGTACATAAAATTGATACAACTAATAAAATTATTCCGTGAAACAACGAGTCTCATATACGAATGGCGAAAGACATGCGTCTAGCATCTATCGTCTTTGCGTTTATAACTTTATCATCTTAGAACGGCTATCGCCTTTTTTTACAAATGATATCGGATAAATAAGGTACACGTTAATCTTTCATTACATGAAGTGTTGTTGGTCTAGTTAAAGAAAAATATGTGCCCCGGTGGGAAAAGCTGCCAATATTATGACAATGGAAAGACTCGGGTGTTATAGAGCGATTAGAAAATTAAAGATAAAATATTTCTAAATACGTTATACCAAAATTAGTAACACATGATAAAAATCAAGTAATTAACTTGTAACTCGCATAGTATATATGTATCAATATAAATATTACATATGCAATGATCAAAAACCCATATCGATCAATATTTCACAATTTCACCAATGAATTCGTCACTGACCACTACCACAATCCTCTTCCTCCTAGTCACCACCTCCTTGCACGCTACTGCTACTACCACCTCCACCCCACACCAAACCGATCGACAAACCGTGATCCTTATCTCATCAGATGGATTCCGGTTTGGGTACCAATTCAAAACCCCAACCCCAAATATTCACAGATTAATCAAAAATGGAACCGAAGCAAAAACCGGGTTAATTCCAGTTTTCCCCTCTTTAACATTTCCAAACCATTACTCAATTGTTACTGGATTATATCCTAGTTATCATGGAATTATACATAACAAGTTTCTTGATCCAGTTCAAGGTGACACTTTTAACGAGACTAGTCATGAACCCAAATGGTGGCTAGGTGAACCCATTTGGGAGACGATTTCAAATCATGGGTTAATAGCAGCTACTTATTTTTGGCCTGGGTCCGAAGTCAAAAAAGGATCTTGGGATTGCCCTGAAAAATATTGTGCACGTTATAACAAAACTGTTCCTTTTGAAGAACGGGTTGATACGGTTTTGGGCTATTTCGATTTACCTAAAGAAGAAATTCCTGTTTTTATGGCGTTATATTTCGAAGATCCTGATTATGAAGGTCATGTGTGTTGGAGCATTATTGTCTGTATTTGTATTCATTTGAACGTGTCGTAGAGTTAGTATGTAATTAGATCGAGTTGTAAAGTCCAAACGCATTTACGAACAAGTTACGATCAAGTAACTGAGTTACACGCACGTAACTCATGAGTTACGCACGTAACTAGGAGAGTTACGCGCGTAACTCACTTCCCAAGAGTTACGTGCGCGTAACTCTTCTAGGGTTTCGGGCCACCTATAAATAGCAGCCTCGAAATCATAAATGCGGGTTGTTGAACATTGTCAGAGCTGTCAATTCAAGCATAGTTACGTGAGCTAGGGTTTGGGTCACGTAACTCTTTGTTATTGAGTGTTAAAGTCTTGTAATCGATTGTAGAGATACTATTCGTGTTTGTTATCAATCACGTAAGCTTAATAGTATTAATCTTTTGATTATATCTTCTGTTCTTCACCGTTTACTTACTCAAATTAGTTATTCCGAAATTAGTTTGTGTTAGGATTCAAAGGAGGTCCGAAAAGAGGCGACCAACAAGTGGTATCAGAGCCTCTATACTTGCTATAGAGGTCTTTGAATCCGTTTGGTGAAGATTTGGGCTGTTTTAGACTAGATCTAGGATTTGGGTAAAGTGTACTTTATTTCGGATTTTTTAGATCTAGGCCTTTCTAGCCGGAGTTTGGAGTTGGGGTTCAGATATTACGTCTACAGTTGGTAGTATTTGATATCTGCAGAAGATGGGAGCTTAGTTTTGAGTATTTCTCCGTTTACGGCGATTTTTGGAAAATTCTTGCTGCTGTCACGTAATTGTCACGTAAGTCTGCTTTTTGTTCACGTAATTGACTATTACGTTCACGAAATTCTGGTATTACGCACGTAATTGTTCACGTAATAGAGAGTTCACGAAATTCTGTTACGCACGTAACTCTGTACTTTCGTGCACGTAATTCTGTACTTTCGTGCACGTAACTGAGGTTCTGAAATCGTTCGTTTACTCATTTTCAAGCCGTTACTCTGCCCGGTTTTCGTTGGAAAGACTAGGTGAGTGTTAGGTTAGATTTTTGGGTATCTGTTAGCTGAAGATTTTGGGAATTTGTGTGAATTTGTGATGGCTCTAGCTACGAATTCTAATTCGTTCAACATGGAGACAAGCCGTAACCCTCAACTTCCTCCTTTATACAACCCAAACCGTAGTGTAGAGGATTGGATGATGAGCTTTAGGACGTATGTCGCGTGTACTGATCCGGGTATATGGAATCCTATTATCACGAAGTATGAAGCTCCTTCAGACGTGAACGCCACCACCGGTGTTAGAACCTATCGGGCTCCATCTACTTACACCGACGATGAGAAAGTTCTATTTCTCAAAAATCAGAAAGCATTGGGTACAATCCAGTTCTGTCTAACCGATGAGATGAGAGCTATTTTCCGGATGATCGATAATCCCCACGATCTTTGGAACGCTATCGCGAAGAGATATGGAGGTACGGAGGAAATGAAAGAAGTCAAAGCAGATTTGTTGAGGCGACAATTTGATAACTTCAAATGTGGAGAGAATGAGACTCTAGATATGCTTATCTCGAGATTTAGTAGGTTGATAAATGATCTTTTCGAGTTAAAAGTTGAGTTCAGCAAGCTCCAGACCAACTTACGGTTCTTGGATAGTCTGCCGCCGCACTGGGAGTTTCGTGTGCTTCTTTTGAAAGATAAACCCGAGTTAAGAGATTATAGCTTTGAGGATCTCATTGACAAACTTCGTATAGCCAATCTACAAATGCAAGAAAAGGCTTATGGTAGCAATACGTTTGCTCAGAAAGTACTTAGGGACAATGCGGGAGTTGCTTTCCTCTCGGATATCTCAACCCAAGTACCTTTGTCCTCAAGCTACTTACCTCCGACTCTCAGCTTTCCGAGTGTTCAAAACAATCCTCCCGTATCAAGCTCAACCGATTCATTGTGTCCTTCATGTTCTGCTTGTAGAACTTGCTCATCGAGACGGGAAATGAATACGGCATTTGCGGCTCCCCTCCTAAAGTCTCAAGGGAGAGGAAAGGAAACGGGATTTAGCACTTCTAGTTCCCAGAATATGGAGCCTGATCGCCTACAGTCGTGCTTCGTAGCTGCCTATAACGACTTGATCGACGGCAGGATTGCATGCTCTTCTCTCAACGAGGAAGACTATGAGCAGGTTCATCCGGATGATCTAGAAGAAATGGATATTAGATGGAATATGGCTATGATGACGAAGAGGATCAAGGGGTTTCTCAATCGCACGGTAAAGAAGTTTGTTGGGGGCGATAGAAAAAGTGGGATGGGTTTCGACAAGTCGAGGGTAAAGTGTTTTAAATGCAACAATTACGGCCACTTTGCTCGTGAATGTGGTCAACACTCTCGTGAAGACCCTCGACATGACCATGGAGAAAGATATGGTCAACAACAACAAGGTCAAGCCTCCCATCAAGGAAGAAGCTATCAACAAGGAGGATATCAAGGTCCAGCATCGAGGAATCTCCGAATTCAAGATGCTGAGAAGGACGCAAGTGCGCTCATAGCGGTGGATAATCGGGTTGATTGGAATGCGTATGAGGATATCGCACCAAGGATGGATCACCTTGCACTAATGGCCTCTACTTCAGAAGCTACATCTCCTAAGCCTGAGGTAGATATCGATCCTTTTACACCCGTATGTACTAACTGCAGTGTGCTAGAGGCACAGCTCACTGTATGGAGTACCTCTGCTAGAGAGTTAAGTGTCGAGGTTAATGATTTTAGACTAAAAAATGATGCCATGTCCAAAGAAAACAGAATTTTAACTACTTTTAAGAAAGAAAAACAAGTTGAAATTTCTGATTTAAAAATTGTTATCACCCGACACATTTCAAAGATCCAAGATTTTGCTGATGCTCATGCCGCTGAAAAATTAACTGTCGCAAAGAAACAGAGTGAAATTGACACTCTTCAGGCAAAGTTAGCCTCAATTGCGAACTCAAAAGAAATTTTGGGTCAGTTAATCGAGTGGCAACGGACGAACACTAAGGACAAGGGTGGACTGGGGTATTCTAGTATGCCCCCTCCGATGACTTTCACCCCTGTCCCAGTTGATGGCTCGTCCGTAGAGGTAGTTCAAACTGCTTCTTTGACCTCTGAGGCTCCAAAAGCCGAAGAAACTGGTCCAGAAGTTAGTATCAGTGAAGATGAGTCTAAAATCGTCCTAGAACGTCCAGACCTGTCCAAAGACCTTAAGGATTTGAAAGACGTCCATCTCACTGACCATCAGGAGCAAATTTTTGAGAAAATCATTCAGCGCCTTGAAAGCCGTCTTATTACTAAGATGGACAAGAAGTTTGAACAACTTCAGGTGCGAGAAGGAAAACGGGTTGTTAAGCAATCCGACTCCAAGCAGGCCGAGTCAAAGTCCATAAAATCTACGTCTAAGGGTAAAGAAAAGGTTGAGGTACCTATTCTCACTATTCAAACCCCTATGTCAAAGATTTTCACTTCGGGAGTGGCTTCTTCTTCTAAGCCTACAAATTTCCCTCCCAAAGTGTCCAGACCAACTACCTCTCGACCAGCTCCACAGACCATGGCACCACCTCGTATTCCATACGTGGCACCACCTCGTGTTCCACACGTGTCTCAAGTAGCAATTCAAAACGAGAAGATTCAAACTTCTCCATCTCATATGGACATGTCAAATGATCCGAGAACTTGCTACTATTGTAGAAACGAGGGCCACATTGCCAAAGTTTGTCCACGTTTGCAAGGATTAATCTTGAAACGGAAAGCATCCCCTAAGAAGGATCGACTAATCTCCAAAGTTGATACTTCTTCAGACCAAGTCATGACCGGGCCAAAACAAGTCGTGACCGAAGTTGTTAAAGAAAAACAAAAGTCACCCACACGTCAGAATGTCACATCAACTTCAACCAACTACAAGAAAAACACCAAATTGGTTGATGTGATCATTCTTGATGTAAATGGACGACCCAAGTCTGTTAAGGCTTGGGGCCCCATTCAAAACTAATTCTCTCTTTTAATGTGCAGGGGCGATCTAAGCGACCGAGCGGCAAAAATATTTGGTGTGTCGATAGTGGTTGCTCCAGGCACATGACGGAGATCGTCACCTATTGACCGATCACATTGAGGTTGATGGTGGCAATGTCCTGTTTGCGGGGGATAAGGGTGGAAAGATAACGGGGCAAGGTTGTATCTCTAATGGCGTAGTGTCCTTTCAAAATGTCAACTACGTCAAGGAGTTAAAGCATAATCTGCTAAGTGTTTCGCAAGTCTGCGATCAGAAGTTCTCTACGCTATTCACGAGCAAGGAGTGCATGATTCTACGAGAAGGCTTTGTGATTGATCCGTACTGGGTTCTGATTAGAGCTCCGCGAGTCAATGACATCTACTATCTAGACATGTCTAATGCTACATCAAGCGAGGAACATTTGTGCTTGGTGTCTAAAGCTTCGGAGAAGGAGTCAATCATGTGGCATCGAAGAATGGCGCACATTAACTTTCGAAGGATGAATTATCTGGTGAAGCACGAGCTTGTCACAGGAGTTCCAAACATGAGCTTTGCGATGAATGACTCATGCGTTTCATGTGTAAAGGGGAAGCAACACAAGAAGTCGCATCCGTCGAAGCTAGTGAACTCAATCTCTGCTCCACTGGAGTTACTTCACATGGATCTCTTCGGTCCTGTAAGTGTAAAGAGTAAAGGTGGGAAATCGTACTGCTTGGTAGTCACGGATGACTACTCGAGATTCTCGTGGGTTTTCTTCCTAGCGAGGAAGGATGAAACGGCTGAACGACTAAAGTTTCTCCTTCTTCGACTAGAAACCCTCCTCGAGTTAAAGGTCAGATCTATCCGAAGCGACAATGGCACGGAGTTCAAAAACAACAACATGGAGCTGTTTTGTATATCTAAGGGTATGCGCTCCACGAACTCCGCAACAAAATGGGGTTGCAGAAAGGAAGAATAGAACTCTCATTGAAGCTGCTCGTACGATGCTCTCGGACTCTAAACTGCCAGTTTCATTCTGGGCCGAAGCAGTCAATACGGCATGCTATGTTCTCAATCGCGTTTCCTTGGTCAAACGTCATAACAAGACGAGCTACGAACTGATCAATAAAAGGAAGCCGAATCTGCAATTCCTCGAGCCATTCGGATGCCCTTGTGAGATTATGATCACCAAGGAAAGAATCTCCAAGTTTGGTGAAAAGACGCATCCTGGATATTTTCTTGGTTATTCGGCTGAGTCTCCCAGTAGAAGAGTATTTGATAAGACGACGGGTACAATTGAAGAAGCGTATGAGGTGACGTGTTTCCGGTATACTCCATCTACACCTGGTGATGGTCCGGCACACTTCTTCGATTATGATTCTTTATTTCAGTCTTTCAACATTGATCCTCCTAGTGCCTCCATTCCGGTTAGCGGTCGTGATGCAAGGGGGAGGAATTGGAATTGATGATACTTTCTTTGATCAATTTCACACTCAAAGTGAAGATGCATCTCCGTCCACTTCATCTGGTCCGCTTCCGATTCAGGTCGTCATCGATCTTCCAGCTATTCAACAAGCTGCGATTCGGCCAGACTCTCCAACCTTTGAAACTGCATCTGAAACTGCATCAGAAGCTGCATCAGAAGCTGCATCAGATGATTCTGAGAGTGATAACAATGATTTTCAAGGACTCTGCAGCTGAGATTGAAGAAATTGTTGAAGAGGAATCTAATGACATTGAAAGTGCTCCTGCACCTTCTACTGCTGGTGTCTCGAATCCAGCTCCACCTTCTGATGAAATAGAAATTCCAGCTTCGGTCGTGGAGAATGTGATTAATCAGGAAGAAGGTGTACAAGAAAACGAAGGTGATGGAGAAAGAAATGAAGCTGAAAATGTCATCTCTCCAAGGAGATCTGTGAGAGAAAAGAAACGTCCTGCTCACTTGGATGAATTCGTGGCTAGTCCCGCTCTACTGGAGATCTTCGAAGCATGCTTTCTATCCCAAATAGATCCAAAGAACTTCATCATTGCACTAGATGATCCGTTCTGGGTAGAATCCATGCAAGAGGAACTTCAACAGTTTCTAAAGCTACATGTGTGGGAAAGGGTCAAGGCTCCAAGGCGGGAAAAGATATTGAAGACGAAGTGGGTATTCAAGATTAAGAAAGATGATAAAGGCGAGATTGTAAGGAACAAAGCCCGTTTAGTTGTTCAAGGTTTCGAACAAGTAGAAGTCTAGACTACGATGAAGTCTACGCACCGGTTGCTCGTTGGAATCCATTCGGCTGTTCCTTGCATTCGCTTCCCACAAGCGTTTCAAGGTTATCAACTTGATGTGAAGAGTGCGTTCCTTTATGGCGAGATTCGTGAAGACATTTATGTCGCTCAGCCACCGGGCTTCGAGGATTACGAACATCCTGATCACGTTTTAAGGCCTTATATGGGTCTTCCACCAGGCCCCGAAGCTTGGTATGGAACGCTCTCTGACTTCTTGACAAACAACGGGTTTGCAAGAGGTACAGTTGATCAAACTCTGTTCACGAAGAAACGGATGAACACTTGATGCTGGTCCAAATATACGTCGACGACATCATCTTTGGGTCTACCGATGACTCAATGTGTAAAGAGTTCGAGAAGTTGATGACGTCAAGGTTCGAGATGAGTGCGATGGGGGAGAATGAACTTCTTTTGGGTTTGCAAGTTAAGCAGGTCGAAGAAAGGAATTTATATTCCACCAGACCAAGTATGTGCAAGACATATTGACTCGTTTCGAGATGCTAGACTGTAGAACGGTTAGCACTCCTCTCGAGGTCAATCACAAAACTTGGTCCGGCACTCCACGATGAGGCTGTAGATCTGAAGCTGTATCGATCAATGATAGGCCTCACTCATGTATCTTACAGCATCTCGTCCGGATATCACCTTTGCCGGCGCGCGCTATCAAGCTGCGCCTAAGGCATGTCACCTGAAGGCGCTGACGAGGATTCTTCGTTTATCTCAAGGGGAAACAAACTCTGGGTCCTATGGTATCCCTATGACGATCCAAGATTTCGAGTTGACGGCATATTCGGAATTCGGATCTATGGGGCTGCAATTCTGACATGAAGTCCACGCCGGTGGCTGTCAGTTACTTGGATCACGTTTAGTCTCGTGGCAGTGCAAGAAGCAAACCGCGGTATCCTTATCATCTTCTGCGGAAGCTGAATACATTGCAGCTGGGAAGTATGCTGTTCTCAGTTCTTTGGATCCCAGCATCAGCTACGTGATTACGGTTTGATTGTTTCTCGCACCCCCCTTAACATTGACAATACGGCAGCAGTGTGCATCATACGCATCCGGTGCAACATTCGAAAACGAAACATATAAGTATTCGTTTCATTACGGGATTGCTATGATAAGAACTTGATCACGTTGCTCCAAATCGCTACCCGAGGATCAAAAGGCCGATCTTTTGACTAAAGCTTTTCATAAGGGGCGATTTGAAGAACTGATCAAGTTAAACCGTCTCACATTTTAGAAATTGCTTGACACGAACCACTATTTTTGTAAATATTTAACTTTTTAAAAAAAAAAATTAAAAAATTCAAAAAGATTTTTGGTTTAAGTTGTAGTTTAATATCTAAGTCCTTAAAATTAAAAATACAAAAAGATTTTAACTTTCTTAGGTTTATAGCTTTTATTTTCAATTTTACGGTTCTCGTGTTTTTTAAGTATTCAGTGACAGGAGGAAACATATGAGCTTATACGATTATGGATCACGTTCTCCTGAAAAGACGGTTTCTAGTAATTCTTGACGATTGGAAGGCTCCGAGTGCTTAAACATGCTCGACTGATCAAATGCCTTCCCGTCAAGTGTAAAGGCTCTTTATCTCGAGATAAAGTGTAAAGGTTTGAGTGTATATCGTTTTTATCTCTTGAAAGAGTTTAAAGGTTAAAAACTTGTTTTCTATTATTTGGTAATAGTTTAAAGATAAAAACATGAATTAAAACAAGTTTAAAATCGAAAACGCCGAAAAACACATCACGTATCAGAATTACGTG
>CAJVGC010000060.1:49691755-49729985 GCA_910822075.1 Senecio squalidus
TTTGTTTTAAACTTTATTTATTTAGATTCAAACTCAAAAACACCACTTTTCACCATCAAAACCCGAAATTTATCGAGGGTTTATTTACCTAAACGTATTCTGGACATAGGGTTTCGATATTGGATGAATTTGACACCTAAAAACACTCAGAATCGTATTTCGAATGTAATTTTTCGTAAAACCCAGTTACGTCACGTAACTGTGTTACGTACACGTAACTATGGCACGTAACTATGATCCTACCCGTAACTAGTCACGTAAGTAACTACTATGTCACGTAACTAAACCTGTATCACGTACCTATGTCACGTAACTAAGTTACGTGCGTAACTCTCAGTTACGCGATACGTAACTCCTAGTTACGTGATGCGTAACTAGTTGCCGTAGTTTTCGAAACGTTTGTAATTCTGTTAAATCGATGTTCCTGTTGGTCATTTTAAACTTGTATAAAACGTTAATCGTTAAGGCATGCCCCACTAGACTTAGAGATACTTAGACATATTTATTTACGTGATGTTTAGGGCACTTAGACGTGGGAGCTTGACCGTATATTGTTATTACCCGACGTATCGTTGTTTGGATTGCATTGCTATTCTGTGAGTTACTCGTTGCCCTTTTTACCGCTTTTACATTTTGGGCATGATTAGCGATGTATAAATGTATTTTATGATATATATATATATATATATATATATATATATATATATATATATATATATATATATATATATATATATATATATATATATATTATATATATATATATATATATATTATGATTATGTATTATGGATATGAATTTTAGGTTAGTCTTACCCTAACTTGTACCGCCTTTGTGGTAGTACGAGGCCCCGTATACACACCTGTTAGCTTTTAGCCGCCGGTTTATATATATAGCGCTATATGGGTCTAACAAGCCCTCATTGTTAACACGATGGATGATGGATGCGCCCTGTCCGTGTTAGCAATGTTATGACCGTTGATTTCGAGGACAACCTAGCTTGAGACACTAGGTGGGGTTAGTTGCCAGTATTGTTATGGTTCAGGTGTACCGTATGTATCTAAAGCAATTATCTATCCAGTATGGTATTTTATGATTTGATTATGGTATTTTTATGATATTTATATTGGTACATTATTAAAAGGTTTTGTATACTTCACGTATATTTTGAAACATCATTTTTCAAATGACTTATCTTCAAATCATATCACTTTTGGGTCAAAACATTTTGAAACTTTTATACTATTATGTTTTTATTAATTATTGCGAATAATTCACCAACTTTATGTTGACGTCGTATTTTTCAGGGATTTGAGGTTACCTTTTGATGTTATGCTTTGGTGGCTACGTGGATCACTTTGCTTGGAATTTATTTTGTTCTTATTAATTCCTTAGTATCCCAAACTTTGTAGCCGTATTTTGATATATTTCCGGATGATTGTAATAAAGCATTCTATTTTCAGACTTATTTATCTATGTTGATTATGTATGGTTTACTTATGTTGATGTAACCTTTGAATCTCTGATACCGTATTCTCTGTACACCTCGGTTCCGCCATTTTACGGGGTGTGACAGTCACTGACCACCACCACAATCCTCTTCCTCCTATTCACCATCTCCTTGCACGCTACTACTACTACCACCTCCACCCCACACCAAACCGATCGACAAACCGTGATCCTTATCTCATCAGATGGATTCCGGTTTGGGTACCAATTCAAAACCCCAACCCCAAATATACACAGATTAATCGAAAATGGAACCGAAGCAAAAAACGGGTTAATTCCGGTTTTCCCCACTTTAACATTTCCAAACCATTACTCAATTGTTACTGGATTATATCCTAGTTATCATGGAATTATACATAACAAGTTTCTTGATCCAGTTCAAGGTGACACTTTTAACGAGGCTAGTCATGAACCCAAATGGTGGCTAGGTGAACCCATTTGGGAGACGATTTCAAATCATGGGTTAATAGCAGCTACTTATTTTTGGCCTGGGTCCGAAATAAAAAAAGGATCTTGGGATTGCCCCGAAAAATATTGTGCACGTTATAACAAAACTTGTCCTTTTGAAGAACGGGTTGATACGGTTTTGGGCTATTTCGATTTACCTAAAGAAGAAATTCCTGTTTTTATGGGATTATATTTCGAAGATCCTGCTTATCAAGGTCATGTGTATGGCCCTGATGATATTGAAGTTACTAAAGCAGTTGGTAGAATCGATGGATTAATTGGTAGATTAATCAACGGTTTGGAAAAGCGTGGTGTTTTTGAAGATGTAACAATTATAATGGTTGGTGATCATGGCATGGTTGGTATTTGCGATCAAAAGTTGATATTTTTAGATGATTTAGATTCTTGGGTTAAAATTCCTAAAGAATGGGTACAAAATTATTCCCCCGTTTTATCTATCCGTCCGCCTTTAACTGAATCGGTTAATGATATTGTAACGAAAATGAATCAAGCGTTAAGTTCCAAAAAGGTGAAAAATGGAGATAAATTGAAAGTTTATCTCAAAGAGGATCTTAAGAAAAGGTTACACTATTGGGAAAGCGATAGGATTCCTCCAATCGTTGGTTTAGTCGAAGAAGGGTATATGGTCAAACAAAAGGATACGCATAGTAGAGAATGTGGAGGTGATCATGGTTACGACAACACATTATTTTCTATGCGAAGCATATTTATAGGTCATGGTCCACAATTTGCTAAAGGTAGAAAAGTGAAATCTTTCGTAAATGTTGAAATATACAACTTGATTACTTCAATTCTCGGCATAAAGGGGGCTTCTAACAATGGCTCATCAACTTTCGCTAAGAGTGTACTTTTGCTTCATCATTGAGTTTCGTTTCGTGTTCTTTTGCTAACTTGGGTTTTAAACCTCTTTGATTGTCATAACTACTGTTGAATAAAATTATCACGGATTGATATGACTTATTATATTTAATCGTCTAATTGATTATATTTATGTTTTTATTTTAAACTATGTGAATTACAAGTTTTAGATTAATAAACCGGAAGTTTCTAGTTTGTTGTAGCTTTAGCTTAGAGGTTATTTTATTAAGGGAAAATACGTATTGTAATATTCTGAAATTTCTATATAAGTCATTTTACTATTTTTATGTTGTTTTCATTTATTACTTAACTGTTAGAACACAAACATATAAGTCACTTTCGTGCTATACTACCAGTTAATAACATGTTGACACGGTTTTGGGCCTTTTCGATTATCTAACGAAGAATCTCTGTTTTATTTAGTTATATTTCGAAGATCCTGATCATCAAGTTCATGATCGTCGTAATAATTTCGGAGGCCCTATGCATTAAGAAAAAATAGGCCCTTGAACCAAATAATTTCAAATAATACCCAAAAAGAAGTTTTGAAATGTCTTACGAATTACCGACTAGAAACCTCAACCTACAATATTTATACAAAACTTAAGGTTATAAATTTTGGTTAAAACAAAACCAAATTATACTTTTGGTGTTACGTTAGATTTTTGGGTAGCAAAACTAAATCAAAACGAACCAAGATAACAAACAGAGTAAACTAATACAATAAATTTGTTATACTAGTCATAATAAAGCATCAATTAACCTTTTATTTATCTATTAGCATATACTAAATCAAACCTTTTAACTACTATCATGACATCATTAAGTCTGATGTGTCAAACTATGGTGAAAATCTTTCCCGTTTCTTATCATAATATGATGTCATCAGATTGTTTTTTTACTTAACCGTGAGGTAGAACTGTTTAAGGTTGTTTCTTTTATTAACTGTTTAAAGATATTAGATAACACTAATATAGTATCCGCTCGGTGCAGCGGGGATAATAAACTATATTTGATATAATTATATTACGAATATTTAACTACGGAAATTAAATACGCAAAATGATAAAAAACATAAAATGTATTTAAACTTCAATCATAATGTAAAACGTGAAGATACGTATAGATACGAACTTTTAAAAGATAGAAAATATAGTTTGTTGCAATTCTTGTTGTCCTTGTACTTGTTAAAACATTTGTCCATCAATAGTCGTTTTTTTTATTTCTTGATTGGTTCAAACTCACTTTACATTTTTTTTCTTGAATTGAGTTCTCTAATAGTTTTATATCTCGTTATCGGTTCTTCTTGGTAAACTTCTTGCAATTGTTGACCATCTAAAACATAACATAGTAATGACAAATAAACATACCTATAAGTAAGAGCTTTTAAAAGATAAAGATAATATAAAATGGTCTCATATTTTTTAAAGAAAATGAGTAAATACCTATTTGAGCATGTATATCCATAATGATGGTTTCTTCTTGAGAGAATACCCAACCTTTCTTAAGGTCTGATCTCAGATAGTTCAGTTATTCTTTTCAGCCCTACACTTAAACATAAACAAAATAAACATTTTTAGCATATGAAACCTCATCAAGTACAATTAGGACCAACATGTGTGACATAAGTGTGTATGTGTTGACCCGACTTCCCATTCTCCATCAAACAAATTACAAAACAAACTTAGGAATCATTTTTAAGATGAACATCTTTCGACTTCCTATTCTCCATTAATTTTTGCATGGTTTGTAATCGAACTTTTTTATGAATTTGATCCATTTTTAACAAATAAATACCGTTAATTACGGTATGGACTTACATGTCAGTTTTGATTTCCAATCATAAATTCTTTAATCAATATATACGAAATTGGTTATTGTTATTATGCTAAATAAACACTTCTAAGTCTACATGTTTAAAGTATCTTTCCGTTCATTTACTCTACAAGGCTAAAACTTTATTAACCAACATTATTTAATTATAATTATTTTGAATAATGATATGTGGTGAGAGATATAAAAACGGTAGTTAAGTAATTTCAATTACTAAGGTTTTAGAGAATTAAGACTATGTGAGAAATGTTTTATAATATAGTAGAAATAGATTATATTATAGTGTAGATTTAGTATACGTATTTTAGTAGAAAAAAATGCATAATATTTTAATTATTTTAAGTTTATGGGGTTATAAAATAAAATTTATAATTTTGAAAGTTTTCAAATTAAATAGAAAGTATTTGTTTTTTTTTAATTACATAGGAATTATAAGTTACTTTGTTAGATGTTAAATTTTTTTAAATTAATTAGGAAAGAGAGTGTTGTTTGATTTAAATAATAATAAATATAGACTAAGGGTATTAAGGTAATTTTAATTACTTAAAAATTAAGATATTAAGATGGTGGGGGAGACTCTTTATATTGTAGTAAAGATTATGTGTGTAACTGCCAAAGTCATATGTGTATTAATACCACGATCACCGAGTTATTTGGATATTATAAATGTAACTCGAAACCTTTGCGAAATAATTACTGATTTAATTGGTATTTGACCTAAATTGTTGCTGATTCGGTAGAAGGGAACGTCTGTGATTGTGATTCGGTAAATGTTTTCATTTAAGGATCGGTAGTGTAATTCGATTGATTTTTCTGCAACCTATAGGTATTTATCTAATCAGATTGTCACACAACACGCAACGGAAGTAATTAAGATATAACACGTAATCAATATTAACTAAGTAAAACTAGTACATTTATTGTTGATTTACCTCAGTTAGGATTTATAGTGAAACCCTTCTACAGATGTGTACAAAACAGACTTGTATACTAGTACACGTTTACAACCCTTGTCTAGCTTCTAGTAGCTTGTATGCTTAAACCGAATGCTTGAAACTCCTTGTAATCGAAAACCAAAACAGACCGAAACCCTTTGGGTTTGTGTGACCCATCGAATGAAGGAAAGGAAGGAAATCGATTAGGCTAGGATCCCTAAATTGATTTGTGGTGTATGTAAATAATGAACTTGATGTTCATTATATAGCAAAACATTTACATGGAAAACAAGTTGTATTGTAATTAGGAAACATTCTTATTTACACAATATACCCTTCCGTTTGTCAATTATTACAGTTAACATATTAATTAATAATTACCAATTTATAAACGTATAGTCGTGTCTAAATGTGAATGTGTGCAACCCCCTAAGCTCACATATATTATAGACACACATTTAATTGACGTGTCAATTACCAACACAACCTCCCTTGCGATCTTTCTCTTCGTTGTCGGTTGGTTATTTTCCTTCTCACAATACGTCTTAATTGCATTTGTTCTTCTTTCTAGTAAGTACTTCTATAATCGAATGTTTGTGGTAGTGATATCTAGACTTAAATATCTTATTACTGCTATATAGGTTACAAGCATATTTTCTTTGATGCTGTATGCTAACCAACTGTTCATCAAAGTGATAGTTAATAAGTATATTTAATTCAAAGTCGAAGGTAGACCAGTTTAGGCCCTACTAAAACTGATTGTTTTCAAACCCTCGACCTGATTTTTTTCCCCAGATATATGTTTTTACCATACCTTATAGATATGATATTTTGGTATGTTTTCTCTAATTCTATTATTTTGTTACGGAATAGGTCTAAAAGGTTTACAAAATTGATCCTTTATAGAAAATTAAAAATAAAAATAAAAATGATAACCTTTATTATAGTAGGTAACCTATCATAAATTTGAAATTGTTTATGACATTGAAATGAAAAAACTAAATACATTGACTATAATAGGGTTTTTCAAAGTCTATTGTTTATAATGTTACAAATTGAAAAGTTCGTTGATTATTTTTTACCTAAACCCTATTAAGTATTATATTCATCTTCTATTTCATTCATGTAGTTAGAAAAAGTTTGGCAATACTAACTATAACAACACCACATGTAGGTATGTACTGTAAGCTAGCAGACATGATTGCACATTAAGCAGATTGCATTGGCTCAAGATCGATGTTGTCACATGCTCAGCTAGATTTGAGTCTCATGCCGACTAGGTATATTGATTTGTTCTTGGTACCGATGATTGTATGTAATTATTATTAATTGCAATGCTATTCATGTTGGATTCTGATTGCCATATTACTAAAATATAGAAGAACAAAGAAATATTTTAATGAGTACTCTGAAAAATTTGACGTTATTTGACACAACATTCAGATCTCAACAAAAAAAACCAAATAATTACTTTTAAGTTTTTTCAAGTTTAATTACCTACAAATCTTTGGATAAAAGTAATCAACAGAAACATTCTTAGATTTTGTTTTAAACATATTATTACTCATTGAAAAGGTTCGCTATTAATGAACCTGTAAAAAGGATGATTTTGCAAGAAGACTGGCAGGGGTCCACACAAACTTAATTCACCAGTTTGTTATGATATTCCACACATTATCTTAATATGTCTCGAAGAAGAGGAAAGAACTATTTAGATATAGTTTTAAGATGTGCTAACTGCTAAGCAATAGAGATGGAAACATGGGCAGTTGACCGGTTTAGGTAACATGTTATTACAAGTCGGGACAAGGTGGTTTCTGAAGACATATATACCGCAAACCCATATGTTTGATAAGAAACCTTTAATATCAATGAACTGATCCGAGCTCAAGCTCATCTCGTTAGGGTTAGACTAAGCATAAATTTGCACCTATAACTTGTCGAGTTTGTATTCCTACGTAAGAATGATTTTCCAAAGAAAGAAACGGTTAAGTTGAAGGGTCATGTGTTATTTTTTAAGAGTTATATTGCAACTAGATAAATCAAAAGGGTAAATATGACATGTAAATGATGAGATGTTGACTTCCATTTTTGGCTCACTAACTTTTCTTTGTTATCTTTTATAGACAACTTTATAAACAGTTTTGGCCGAAATTCTCGTTTTGAGAGAGAGAGTATAATTGGGGTTTTATCTCTCTTATTTCGTTGGAAAATCTCTTTATAATTATTTGTTGTTTGTTACTACAAGTTCATGCTCTCATAAGTCAATCTTAGTACTACGTGTAGGTCAAAGAAAGCTTGTGGAATGTGACCATTGTTCTTACAAGTTATTTACATATGTGGTTCTTCAACGAGTCTGTTACAATGTGGGTGCTTTGTCTTTGGATCCTTAAAGATGAAGTTCCGTATAAAGGAAAAAGAATGAAAATTTTTGTAGGATTTCTCTTGGCGGTTTTTCTTTTATTTTTATGGCACTTTTACATACACGATATTATTGCTAACACTTTGCTACACGGTCAACCGTCCTGGCTCATTTCTCCAAAAACTCGCCAAATTTACTTGGGTCAATTTTGGCTCTACACTTTTTTTTAAATGCTTTCGATAAAAAAAACCATGTCTATTTGGAGATACCAACAACATTCATACGCTTTGACAGTTGTAGATCTATTTGGCATTGATATGCATGGGTATGATTACACTATTTATTGGAATTATATCGCAAGTTCGGTTAGTTATTGGTTACAGTTAAATCCCACTTCCGTTGAAGGCGGACAAACCAAAGAAAGTGAAGTAGGTCGGAATCAAACCCAAGATAACTTAATGTGTTCACCAGCTCAACGACTCTAACAAGATTTGTTCTCACTTGAGAATGAATGTTTGTCTTAATTATTAATTGTATAACGAAAGAAATTGAGTATTCACATGATTTGAATCTTTCATTTTTTGTTTCATTTGGTTTATCATGTTTTGAATTTTCTTGTTAATATATAAATAATATCAATCATTGTCGCGTATCGCGCATGATCACACCTAGTATAGTTATATAGAGAAATGATTAGAGAAGATATCTACAGCAAGGAAAACATGGACCATTTTCTTAATTCAAACCCACCGATTTCCTTCTTATTTTCTTCTCTATTTCTTTTAAATATAAATCACTACACCAAATCAGGGTTTTCGGGACAAATTTTTTTTCGGGACTACAGAAATCCGTCCCATTAAGTCTAGTAGACGACAAAAAATTTATTTTTTTCTCCCAAAGTTTGACCATAACCTATAGAGACAATACTATCATTTATCGAGACAACGCGTAATCCCGAAAACTTCACTACGTGACAAAACAGGAGTCTCATGTTTTGTTTGCGTTTGACTACTATTTATCGGGACTACTAGTAGTCCGTATAAAAACGTGACGAAAACAAGTTGGACGGAAAAATTGGCGCTCAAACTTTACGGGACTACATGTTTGTCCCGGTAAATGTGTTTGGGGAAAAACTTCAGGGGACTACATGTTTGATCCGTTAAACAACTCTTACGGGACAACCCCTAAACAATTCTAATTCGACAAAGCTTTAGGCACTACTGGCGTTGTCCCTAAAAATGGCACCAAAGTGAAAAAATGGAGGGAATTTTGCCGCCTAGACTGAATTTTTAGGTGACTACATGTGTAGTCGCGATAAGGCTTATGACAAAAAAATTAACATATCTAAATACTTTAGGGGACTACATGTTTGTCCCGATAAATGTGTTGGGGGAAAAAACTTCACGGGACTACATGTTTGTCCCGATAAACAACTCTTACGGGACAATCCCCAAACAATTCTAATTCGACAAAGCTTTAGGGACTACGACCGTTGTCCCTAAAAATGGCACCAAAGTGAAAAAATGGAGGGAATTTTGCCGCCTAGACTGAACTTTTAGGTGACTACATGTGTAGTCGCGATAAGGCTTATGACAAAAAAATTAACATATCTAAATACTTTAGGGGACTACATGTTTGTCCCGATAAACAACTCTTACGGGAAAATCCCTAAACAATTCTAATTCGACAAAGCTTTAGGGACTACGGCCGTTGTCCCTAAAAATGGCACCAAAGTGAAAAAATGGAGGGAATTTTGCCACCTAAACTAAACTTTTAGGGGACTACATATGTAGTCGCGATAAGGCTTATGACAAAAAAAATAACATGTCTAAATACTTTAGGGGACAACATGTAGTCCCTAAAAACGCTAAAATGTAGTCCCCAAATGTTTATCGCCTAAAATTCCCACTATAAAGGGCTGAGAGCACTTATATTTACAAAATCTTTATATACATCACCACCACCACATCCAATTCTTATACAAATGGAGTGCTCATGTGGAGGTGGATATGTAGTGGTGAGACGATCACATCGACAAGGCAACTTTGGTAGACTTTACTATGCGTGTCCCGATTCAAAGGTCAACAAACAGCTTCTTTTTTTCTATATGCCATATATAAATAATTTATTTTTTAAAATGACATTCTTTATAATTTTTTTAACCTTTTTACAGCCTTTTGAAAAAGACTACGGGTGTGGATATTTTGCATGGAAGGATGACGTCACTTTTGAAAACATAAGTTCTTTTCCGAGACATACAACACCTTCAGATTCTTCTTCGTGTGCAAGTTCTTCTTCAGGATCCTCTAGAGCTACACTTACTCCGAAAAACACAAAGTGCTCAAACTGCGAGTTGTTAAAGTTGAAGATAAAGGCAATGGAGGCAAGACAAGCCATGGAGAAGAATCCCGATGACCACCCGTGTGAATCAGCTGCAATACTTCATGAGCTTTTAAATGAAATGGCCAATCTTCGTGTGTAGTAGTAGTGAGTTAGGTTGAATGTGCTAGAATAAATTAAAGGAGATTGAGGGGATGCCCCGGTTTCCATGTTTTAACCATTTTAGGATGTAATGGTTTATGTTTTTGTCCTTTTTTTAAATAAAAGTTCTTATGTTTATGGATATGTATGGCAATAAACACACCTTAAATACGTAGGTAAACACACTACAACTTAAATCACATTAAATCACATACATGAAGATACAATGCATAAACCATTTATAATAATGCATTTAGTACAAATTGTGACATTTGCGAATTTCTAGGTATATTTCTAACGACCCGTATTCGTCTTATTTATTTATGATTATGTTTTGACCCTACTGTATCCCTTTTTATGTTTTATCGTATTCGTATTTCTCGTATCTTATGGGTATCGTATTTGTATTTTATGTGATTCGGACCTTTATGTCGGGAACGTTTAGTTCTAAGTGCCTTTAGTATAAGTCTAGTATGCTCTTAAGATAAGTTTAGGGGTTTTATGCCTTATTTATACGATTAAGATTAACGTTAAAAAGTATTACAATTTTAGTCCTTCCAGAATTTTATTACCAACCTAGTCCTATGGGATTTTCTATTACAAAAATGGTCCTAAAGTATCCTACCAACTTTTTGTCTTATCCTACACCAACAAATTTGTCTTATTCTACCCCCATCACCTACACACACACCATTTTCCCCATTCTCACTCTCTCTCTAAAAACACACACACAAGCTCTCCCTTCTCTCTAAAATATCTCGAGATCCAACCGTCAAAAATCATTTTCGAAGCTTGTATATCGTTCACCATATTCATCTTCATCAACCCTCCGAATTTCATCTCGATCGGGTAAGTATTTCTTCGATTTTGTTTGAAACTTTATTATTTTGATTTAGTCTCAAAAACACCACTTTTCACCATCAAAACCCGAAATTTATTGAGGGTTTATGTACCTAAACATATTCTGGACATAGGACTTCAATATTTGATAATTTTGACACCTAAAAACACTCAGAACCGTATCCCGAAAGTAATTTTTCGTAAAACCCAGTTACGTCACGTAACTGTGTTACGGGAACGTAACTCAGTTACGAACCCGTAACTATTCACGTAACTATATCCATAACCCGTAACTATTCACGTAACTATACCTCTATCCCATAACTATGTCTATATCACGTATCTATACTAGTATCACGTAACTAAGTTACGTGCGTAACTCCCAGTTACGCGATGCGTAACTAGTTGCTGTATTTTCGAAACGTTTGTAATTCTGTTAAATCGATGTTCCTGCTGGTCATTTTTAAACTCGTATAAAACGTTAATCGTTAAGGCATACCCCACTAGACTTAGAGATACTCAGACATATTTATTTACGTGATGTTTAGGGCACTTAGACGTGGGAGCTTGACCGTATATTGTTATTACCCGACGTATCGTTATTTGGATTGCATTGCTATTCTGTGAGTTATTCGTTGCCCTTTTTACCGCTTTTACTTTTTGGGCATGATTAGCGTTGTATAAAGGTATTTTATGATATATATATTATGATTATGTATTATGGATATGAATGCTTTAGGTTAGTCTTACCCAAACTTGTACCGCCTTTGTGGTAGTACGAGGCCCCGTATACACACCTGTTAGCTTTTAGCCGCCGGTTTATATATATAGCGCTATATGGGTCTAACAAGCCCTCATTGTTAACACGATGGATGATGGATGCGCCCTGTCCGTGTTAGCAATGTTATGACCGATGATTTCGAGGACAACCTAGCGTAAGACACTAGGTGGGGTTAGTTGTCAGTATTGTTATGGTTCAGGTGTACCGTATGTATCTAAAGCTATTATCTATCCAGTATGGTATTTTTTATGATTTAATTATGGTATTCTTATGTTATTTGTATTATTATATTATTGAAAGTTTTGTATACTTCAAGTATGTTTTGAAACATCATTTTTCTAATGACTTATTTTCAAATCATATCACTTTTGGGTCAAAACATATTGAAACTTTTATACTATTATGTTTTTATTAATTATTGCGAATAATTCACCAACTTTATGTTGACGTCGTATTTTAACGCTTTTCAGGGATTTGAGGTTACCTTTTGATGTTATGCTTTGGTGGCTACGTGGATCACTTTGCTTGGAATTTATTTTGTTCTTATTAATTCCTTAGTATCCCAAACTCTGTAGCCGTATTTTGATATATTTCCGGATGATTGTAATAAAGCATTCTATTTTCAGACTTATTTATCTATGTTGATTATGTATGGTTTACCTATGTTGATGTAACCTTTGAATCTCTGATACCGTATTCTCTGTACACCTCGGTTCCGCCTTTTGCGGGGTGTGACAGAAGTTGGAGCCAATGGTTATAGCGAACTAAGTGACCTTACGGAATCACTTAGACTATGACCTAGGCTTTTGGACCTATCTGATTTACTCTATGTGCGCATTTCTTTCTTTTGTGGGCCTGTATGTGATTCATATGCTTTATGTGCTTTTGTTTTGCATTTTATGTTTTGGGGCCTGTTTGTTTTTGTCGCACATCCGGTTATCGTTCTGACCTATTCTGTTTGACATTCGTAGAAGATGCCGCCTAAGAGAGCTTCTACTAGGTCTACTCCGACCGTCACTGCTACGAGAAGGTCGACGAGGCGAGGTCGCGCCAGTACGAGAGCGGGTGCTACGTCTCAGAATACCACTGCTGCCCCCAATGCTACTACCACCACTCCGAATATCAGTCAGTTGATTGCGGAGCAGATTGCAGCGGCAATACCCGTGATTGTGGCACAGCTCAAGGAGACACCGGTGCAGGATGCCGACATAAGGTTTGAAGAACCTGTGATACAGGAGTATTGGGCGTCTGGGCGCGATGGTTTCTGATGTGGGAAGAGTCAGTGCATGTGGGAGCCGGTGGACAGAGTATCGTAGTTGAGGATCCACCCCGAGGCTGTTCGTATAAGACTTTTCTGGATTGCAAACCTACTGAGTTTAAGGGTAACGAGGATGCGGTTGCTACCCTGCAGTGGTTTGAGAAGATTGAGTCTGTGTTTGATGTTTCGGGATGTGCTGAGGAAAGCAAAGTTAAGTATGCTACGTTCTTGTTCCAGGGTAAAGCCCTCACCTGGTGGAACTCGGTGAAACGGGTTCAGGGCCGAGCTGCTGTTGCCTTGATGAGTTGGGAAACTTGAAGGTTATGATGAGGAAGGAGTATGTTGCCGTCATCTGAGACGCAGAGGTTGGAGAATGAGTTGTGGAACTGACTATGCAAGGTTCTGATTTTCGCGGGTATGCGAATTAGATTTTAGATCTGATGTGTCTTGGCTCCTCGTTTTGGTTCGCACGGAGAATGAGAGAATCGACGATTCACTCAAGGGTTGCCCCAGACTATGCGGGACCCACATTATTTCTCACTGTCCGGGTACTCTACAGAGTGTGGTTGATATTGCTGGCGGTTGCACCGCAAGTATGATCGTGGTGGGTTCTTCAGCCGGTTGTGAGCGGAGAGATTCTGGTAGCTGATAGGAGGATATGGTAGTGAGGAAGAGAAGTCGTGGTCAGGATCAGAGAACCCCAACTCTCCTCCAGGTATGCTTTGACAGGTTCTGGAGCTGGTTATCAGGGCAAGCGCCCGAAGTGTGGTTACATGCGGCAGTGCTCATGCCAGCAAATGTGGCTTGTTGGGTTTGTAAACCGATTGCAAGAAGTTAGGCCACACCCGAGCAGTTTTTGTGGAGGCTACTGGAGCGTGTTTTGAATGCGGAGAAGTAGGTTCACCGCCGTCATCAGTGTCCCAAGCTTATAGCACCTACTCCCCTTCTACTCATGGTGCTGGTACTAGTGCAAGAGGAATCCTGTTCTCCATGGAATCTTCTGAGGCTCATCAGGATCCTACCGTTGTCACTGGTACATTTCTTGTCGATGATTATCCTGCTTTTATTTTGTTTGATTCGGGTGCCGATAGAAGCTTTACTATCTAGTGATTTCCGCCCCCCCCTTAGTAACCGTGCTTCTAGTCCTTTTAGAGCCTGCTTAGAGGTAGAAATAGCTGATGGTAGATGTGCTTGTGTTAGAGAAGTTATTCGTGATATTCCCCTCGTATTATCCGATGTTCCTTTCTTCATCGACCTTATTCCTATGAAACTCGGTAGTTTCGATGTCGTAATCGGTATGGATTGGTTAGCGAAGCATAGAGGTGAAATAGTTTGTCATGAGAAGCTTATTCGTGTACAGAAGCCGGATAGAAATCAGATGAACGTACACGGAGACAAGACAGGGAAACGCCTTAAAGTCATTTCTAGTTTGGAAAGTTCGCGACTATATCCGCCAAGGTTGTTCCTTATATCTCGCCTGAAAGATTCTACGATAAAGATTGATGGTGGTACCGATTGTTCGCGAGGTATTCTGACGTCTTTTTCCCGAAGATTTACCTGGACTCCCTCCCCAGAGCACAAATCGACTTTCGTGTTTGATCTTGTTCTGGAGCAGCGCCTATTGCTAAAGCTCCGTATCGTTTGGCTCCTTCCGAGATGCTAGAGTTGTCAAAACAAATCAGGAACGGTCGATCAAGGGTTTTATACCGTCCTAGTTTCTCCCCGTGGGGTGCTCCTGTCCTCTTTGTTAAGAAGAAGGATGGCTCCATGCGTTATGTATTGATTATCGGGAGTTAAACAAGCTGACTGTGAAGAACCGTTATCCCCTTCCTCGTATTGACGACTTAGTCGATCAACTCCAGGGTTCTTGCTATTTCTCTAAGATCGATCTTCGCTCTGGTTATCATCAGTTTACGAGTTCAGGAAGATGATATACCTAAGACCGCTTTTCGTACTCGATATGGTCTTTATTGAGTTCAGATGCCGTTTGGTCTGACAAACGCCCCTGCAGCATTCATGGATCTAATGAACCGTATTGTCGTCCGTATCTTGACAAATTCGTTATCGTATCATCGACGACATTCTTATCTATTCCCGAAGTCGCAAGGAACATGAAGAGCATTTGCGGTCTTGTTCTAGAGGCGCTTCGAAAAGAAAAAGTTGTATGCGAAATTTTCTTGTGCGAGTTCTGGTTATCCGAAGTTCAATTCCTTGGCCACGTGGTTAGCGCGAAGGGTATTCACGTTGATCCTGCTAAGATTGAAGCTGTTAAAAGCTGGGTTGCACCAAAGTCTCCGACCGAAATCGTTCGTTTTTGGGTCTTGCTGGGTATTATCGCCGATTCATCGAGAACTTCTCCAAATCGCTTCACCTATGACAAAGTTGACACAGAAGAGTGAACCCATTCGTTTGGGGTTCCGATCAGGAGAGAGCCTTTCAGGTATTGAAGCAGCGGTTGTGTGACGCTCCTATTCTTAGTGCCAGTGGTTCTCGGAATTTTGTTGTTTATTGCCACGCTTCACACGAAGGGTCTGGGTTGTGTGCTATGCAGAATGGTAAAGTTATAGCTTACGCATCACGTCAGTTGAAAGTCCATGACAGAATTCCACGACTCATGATTCTAGAATGGGAGCCGTAGTATTCGCATGAAGAAGATTTTGGAGCATTATCGTATGGGACCAAGTGTACTGTATTTACCGACCACACAGGAGCTTCAGCACATATTCGATCAGAAGATGCTGAACATGAGACAACGACGCTGGGTTGAGTTATTGAACGACTATGATTGCGACATTCGCTACCACCCTGGTAAGGCGAACGTGTTGCTGATGCACTAAGTCGTAAGGAAAACAGTCAAACCAGTCCGTATCCGTTCTATGATGGTATCTATTCAGACGGCTTGAAGGCTCGGATTATTCAGGCCACCATGAGGGTATTATGACAGAGGACCGTGTAAAGAGGAAAGGTCGTATAAGTTGGAGTCGAATTAGAACGAAGGAGGATGGAGTTCTGTATTTCCTCGAGCGTATTTGGGTTCTCGATTAGTATCGTCAGTTGATTCTAGACGAAGCCCATAAGTCTAACTATTCCATTCATCGGGTTCCGACAAAATGTATCATGACTTTGAACGAGTTCTATGGTGGCCGGGTATGAAGCGTGAGATCGCCGAGTATGTTAGTCGATGTCTGACCTGTTCCAAAGTGAAGATTGAGTATCAGAAACCGTCTGGGCTACTCCAACAACCGAAGATTCACGAGTGAAATGGGAACGTATTACGATGGATTTTGTTACGAAACTTCGAGATCTTCGAGTGGTTATGACAGTATCTGGGTTATTGTTGATCGATTGACGAAGTCTGCTCACTTCCTACCGATTCGTGAGAATTATCCGATGGAGAGATTCGTGCGTTTATATATCGCAGAGATTTATCGAAACACGGAGTCCCCGTATCGATTATTTCGATCGTGATGCTCGTTTCACCTCACGATTTTGGAAGACATTCCAGACTGCTATGGGTACAAGGTTAGATATGAGTACCGCCTATCATCCGTAGACCGATGGTCAGAGTGAGAGAACTATTCAGACCTTGGAAGATATGCTACGAGCCTGCGCAATTGATTTTGGTGGTAGTTGGGACGATCATTTGCCGTTGATTGAGTTCTCGTACAACAACAGCTATCACACGTGTATCAAGTGTGCACCTTTTGAAGCTTTGTATGGCCGCAAGTGCCGATCGCCTGTATGTTGGGCAGAAATTGGAGATAGTCAGATTTCTGGTCCGGAGATTATACAAGAGACCACTGACAAGATCTTCAAGATCAAGGAACGATTAATTACTGCAAGAGATCGACAGAAAAAGTATGTTGATAAGCGCAGGAAGCCTCTTGAGTTCAGTGTTGGAGATATGGTACTATTGAAGGTATCTCCATGGAAAGGGGTTGTCCGATTCCAGGAAGCGCAGCAAGCTGAGTCCGAGATACACGGGTCCGTTCAAGATCTTAGCCCGCGTCGGCCCAGCTGCGTATCGACTAGATTTGCCGGCAGAACTGAGCAGCGTACACAATGTATTTCATGTGTCCCAGTTGAAGAAATGCCTGGCTGACGAAATGTTATTAGTTCCACTTGAGAAACTCCAGATTCATGATAAGCTTCATTTCGTTGAGGAACCGATCGAGATCGTTGCTAGTGATGTTAAGCGTCTGCGACGAAGTAAGATCCCGATTGTCAAGGTTCGTTGGAATTCCGTTTGGAGCTGAGTTCACGTGGGAACGCGAAGATGAAATTCTGCGGAAGTATCCTCACCTTTCCCCCGGAAGTAGTACCAAGTGATAATTTTGAGGACGAAATTCCTTTTTACTTGGGGAGACTGTGACATTCGCGAATTTCTAGGTATATTTCTAACGACCCGTATTCGTCTTATTTATTTATGATTATGTTTTGACCCTACTGTATCCCTTTTTATGTTTTATCGTATTCGTATTTCTCGTATCTTATGGGTATCGTATTTGTATTTTATGTGATTCGGACCTTTATGTCGGGAACGTTTAGTTCTAAGTGCGTTTAGTATAAGTCTAGTATGCTCTTAAGATAAGTTTAGGGGTTTTATGCCTTATTTATACGATTAAGATTAACGTTAAAAAGTATTACAATTTTAGTCCTTCCAGAATTTTATTACCAACCTAGTCCTATGGGATTTTCTATTACAAAAATGGTCCTAAAGTATCCTACCAACTTTTTGTCTTATCCTACACCAACAAATTTGTCTTATTCTACCTCCATCACCTACACACACACCATTTTCCCCATTCTCACTCTCTCTCTAAAAACACACACAAACACACACACAAGCTCTCCCTTCTCTCTAAAATATCTCGAGATCCAACCGTCAAAAATCATTTTCGAAGCTTGTATATCGTTCACCATATTCATCTTCATCAACCCTCCGAATTTCATCTCGATCGGGTAAGTATTTCTTCGATTTTGTTTGAAACTATTTAGTCTCAAAAACACCACTTTTTACCATCAAAACCCGAAATTTATTGAGGGTTTATGTACCTAAACATATTCTGGACATAGGACTTCAATATTTGATAATTTTGACACCTAAAAACACTCAGAACCGTATCCCGAAAGTAATTTTTCGTAAAACCCAGTTACGTCACGTAACTCAGTTACGAACCCGTAACTATTCACGTAACTATATCCATAACCCGTAACTATTCACGTAACTATACCTCTATCCCGTAACTAAGTCTATATCACGTATCTATACTAGTATCACGTAACTAAGTTACGTGCGTAACTCCCAGTTACGCGGTGCGTAACTCCCAGTTACGCGATGCGTAACTAGTTGTTGTATTTTCGAAACGTTTGTAATTCTGTTAAATCGATGTTCCTGCTGGTCATTTTTAAACTCGTATAAAACGTTAATCGTTAAGGCATACCCCACTAGACTTAGAGATACTCAGATATATTTATTTACGTGATGTTTAAGACGTGGGAGCTTGACCGTATATTGTTATTACCCGACGTATCGTTATTTGGATTGCATTGCTATTCTGTGAGTTATTCGTTGCCCTTTTTACCGCTTTTACTTTTTGGGCATGATTAGCGTTGTATAAAGGTATTTTATGATATATATATTATGATTATGTATTATGGATATGAATGCTTTAGGTTAGTCTTACCCAAACTTGTACCGCCTTTGTGGTAGTACGAGGCCCCGTATACACACCTGTTAGCTTTTAGCCGCCGGTTTATATATATATATAGCGCTATATGGGTCTAACAAGCCCTCATTGTTAACACGATGGATGATGGATGCGCCCTGTCCGTGTTAGCAATGTTATGACCGATGATTTCGAGGACAACCTAGCGTAAGACACTAGGTGGGGTTAGTTGCCAGTATTGTTATGGTTCAGGTGTACCGTATGTATCTAAAGCTATTATCTATCCAGTATGGTACTTTTATGATTTAATTATGGCATTCTTATGTTATTTGTATTATTATATTATTGAAAAGTTTTGTATACTTCAAGTATGTTTTGAAACATCATTTTTCTAATGACTTATTTTCAAATCATATCACTTTTGGGTCAAAACATATTGAAACTTTTATACTATTATGTTTTTATTAATTATTGCGAATAATTCACCAACTTTATGTTGACGTCGTATTTTAACGCTTTTCAGGGATTTGAGGTTACCTTTTGATGTTATGCTTTGGTGGCTATGTGGATCACTTTGCTTGGAATTTATTTTGTTCTTATTAATTTCTTAGTATCCCAAACTCTGTAGCCGTATTTTGATATATTTCCGGATGATTGTAATAAAGCATTCTATTTTCAGACTTATTTATCTATGTTGATTATGTATGGTTTACCTATGTTGATGTAACCTTTCAATCTCTGATACCGTATTCTCTGTACACCTCGGTTCCGCCATTTACGGGGTGTGACACAAATGCCAATGGTGCAAACATAAACACAACTTAAACAGGGAGATAAACACACATACACTTAATGTGTTGACATACACATTTTTATTCGGGAACACATAACACGAGGTCGTTAAAAGGGAACATTCCCCATCAACTTTTCAATGAAAAATAGCTTGTCATCAGCACCCTCCTCTACGTCCCTTTCAAGGTCCTGCAACCTTTGAAGCAATTCACCGTCTCTTTCTGTTAACTCTTGCAAATACTCAATTGACTTATCCTTATTGATAACCCAACCAGGAGAAGCTGGGAGTTCTTGAATAAAGCCGTTGTATTCGTCAATGGTGCTAGTTAACCTAGCACTCACATTGCTAATCATGCATGCAAGCCTAGGGTCACCATCCTTTGCCCTAAAGAAATACAAACTCAGAAAATTAGACCAATTTAACCATTAAAATTAAAATAATTGTTATTTATATACTCATATGCTTTTATTGGTCAGAATCACAAATTTGGTAAAAACTTTAATACAATCTTTCATTTAATATATTACTCATAAAGAAATTTATTAATTATCAATACTAAAAAGATTTTAAAATTATTATAAAAAACTGCTTTGTAACTTTTTTATTATTATTTAATATCTATTTCTGATTCTTTTAAATATTGATTTATATTGCTAGATGGTTTTGGGACCGCAGTTGTTGACTTTTATTTCTTTTCTTAATCTTGTTTCCATTTTATCAAATATTATTTAATAAATTATACACTTCTCAAATCTTCTTTGGCCGGTCTCTAGACCTGTTTGCCATTTAAATTCTTATTTTTATATTTGTTTAGCAAACATGCTTCACACTTAAATATTTGTGTTGTACTTTAAGCTTCTCATATTGTATCTTTACATATTTCTTATTTTTTGTCCTATGATATGGTTCATACTTTTTCAAAGTTTTGCTAATGGCTTAATTAATTCACTGTGATGATCGTTTAATCCAATATTCTTATCATTTTTGCAACAAATTGATTCTTATAATTACCCTGGAAATGGAATATCATGAAGGGAAAAAAACGTAAACATAACAAAAACAATGAAACTTCAAATTCCTTATCTAATCAGAATGTTTTTCAAATGCTCATACACTATAATAACAATAAAAATATTTCGACCAACGTACACGAGCTTGACGTACAATCTAATTTGATTTCTAGTGGTTATTCCTTTCGACGTTCTACATTTGTTCATGGATCTCCGCTGCAACGCGCGGGACTTCAAATTCTCGTTAAAAACATATACCATACATTAAATAATTAGTTTGACTCAAAAGTAATAAAACTGATTAACTTATGAATATAATTATGGATTTTAATCTAAAGTATTAAAAACGGATCCAGAAATGTATTAAAATTAGTAATAAAAAGAGATCTAGAAATGTATTCAAATTACTTCCAGATCTGTAATATATTAGTTTCACAAAATTTGGACATGTGAATACGTCATACAAAATCTGTAATATATTAGTAATTACTTCCAAATCTGTAATATAATTAGTTTGTAAAATGGGTATATGTATAATATAATAATATAAGTTCATCATTGACATGTGAATACATCATACAAAATTTGGATTTCATATATATCATTTCTAAACATGCATATAATTCCACATTTATGGCAATGTTTTATGACAATTTCTTTTGCATTCTTCATGGGTGTCATAACAATCCACTGAGGGGCTCTCATCACAACAACAATAGATTATCGACCCCACATCGTATGGCTCGCAAGGATTGGTACATGATTCACTTACATATTTTGAGATCATATCGAACCTCTTGTTGTTATTGTTGCCTTCAATGCCTGGAAATTAAAAGAATAAAATACTAATAAGTGTTACGTTTATACTTTAGACGTTTTATAAGATTACCAAAGACAAAGAATTATAGATGCTACCCTAATATTCATGAAAAGTTGAAAACAAGAATAATACTACGCATAAAATCACAAAGTGTGACTTGATGGGGGTGCCATCTAGATTATTGTAATGTTCTTTAAGATAGAAACATTTTTAGATAGGTTAACAATTAGAATTAAAATGATTGTTATTTATATACTCATATGCTTCTATTGGTCAGATTCACAAATTTGATAAAAACTTTAATATATTCTTTCATTTAATATATTACTGATAAAGAAAATTTATTAATTATCAATACAAAAAAGATTTTAAAATTAATTATAAAAAACTGCTTTGTAACTTTTTTTTATTATTTAATACTATTTCTGATTTTTTTAACTATTAATTGATACTGCTAGATGGTTTTGGGGAAAGTATGGAACACCGTTTTTGACTTTTATTTCTTTTTTTAATATGGTTTCCATTTTATCAAATAATAATTAATAAATTTTAAACTTCTCAAAGCTTTTTTGCGCGGTCTCCAGACCCGTTTGCCATTTAAATTCTTATTTTTATATTTGTTTAGCAAACATGATTCACACTTAAATATTTGTTTTGTTCATTAAGTTTTGCAAAGTTTTGCTAATGGCTTTAATTCACTATGGTGATCGTTTAATCCAATATTCTAATAAATTCCGTAAAAATTAATGCTTATAATTCCACTGGAAATGAAATATCATGAAGGGAAAAAAACGAAAACATAACAATAACAATTAAACTTCAAATTCTTAATCTAATTAGAATGTTTTTCAAATGCCCATACACTATGGTAACAATAAAAATATACCGGACAACGTACATGAGCTTGACGTACAATCTAATTTGATATCAAGTGGTTATTCCTTTGGGCGTTCTACATTTGTTCATGGATCCCCGCTGCAACGCGCGAGACTTCAAATTCTCGTTAAAAACATTTACTATACATTAAATAATTAGTTTGACTCAAAAGTAATAAAACTTACTAACTTATGAATATAATTATGGATTTTAATCTAAAGTATTAAAAAGGGATCAAGAAATGTATTAAAATTAGTTTTAAAAAGAGATCTAGAAATGTATTCAAATTTCTTCCAAATGCGTAATATATTAGTTTCACAAAATTTGGACATGTGAATACATCATACAAAATCTGTAATATATTAGAAATTACATCCAAATCTGTATTATAATTAGTTTGTCAAATGTCAATATGTATAATATAATAATATAAGTTCATCATTGACATGTGATGTCACACCCCGCTAAAGCGGAAACACGGAATGTGAAGAGCAAAGAATCATTTTACGGGTTACACTAAAATCAACGGTTCAAGTCATTAAGATTTAAGTTGAAAAGTACAAAAGTCAAAGTTACAACCAAGATTCAAAGTTAAGACCATAATACATAATAAAATGTTTTTAATTAAAAATTCCCAAAATAAGGTCTTCTTCCGAGGTACACTTCACATAAAAGACTTGACCCGCCTGAGCAATGCACTTCATAACGTACGCTTAGTTCCTGAAACATGAGATAAAGTGTCAACTACGAAAACGTAGTGAGTGAGTTACAGTTTATAAGTTGACAAAGGTTTCTAGTAAAAGTTCGACAAGTATATATATATAAGTACAAAGTTTTCCAAAAGGAGTAGGCGGATGAGCAATCGCACAAGATAATTTATATACTGTCGTAATAGTTCAAGTCAAGAGTTTAGAGTTCGTAAAAGTTCGAGACAAGTTCAAAGTTCGTAAAAGTTCAAGATTCGTTCAAAGTCATAGAAGTTCAAAATAAGTTCAAGTGCTTAAAATTCAAGAATAGTTCAAAGTTCAAGATAAGTTCAAGTGCTTAAAATTCAAGAATAGTTCAAAGTTCAAGATAAGTTCAAGTCGCGTAGCAAGCGGTAAAAGTGTAGTCATTACCTCAGCGGTGGATTAATCCACATGTGTAAGACAGTAAGTGAGCATATGCGTAAATAATAAAGACCTATGATCCTCGAGTTGTACCAACCACTAAGCTTAATATAACGTAAGATTTAGTTTTGCACACTAATCCGATTCTGGTCAAGTTCCAGCCCCTAGTTCCAGTCTAGAGTTCGAGTTCGCGAGAACTTAGTAATATGTACCCAGGTTGCTACCCTAAAGTAAGGAGTGACCGCTCCTAAGTATCGATACCCATATTTACTAACGGCTATTGTTAATAGTGTGTAGAGTCCAGTTCCAAAAAGTTGCGGGGCATTTTGTCCGTCCTGTTTCTAAAAATTTGTTGTTTGTACTTACGGCGTTTATATCCTCACCTAGGGTTTTGCTCCAAAATACAATCAAGCTATCATTGTCTAATCAAATATCCAAAGAGGCAAACCTAGTTAGTCTAAAGTAAGCCAGTCCGAATAAATGATGTTGTTTACGCATATTTGTTCGCAAAGTTCCAAAATAGTCCAATAGTTCTCAAAAGTTCCAAAAGTTCAAGGGTTGCAAGTTCGTAAGGTTTTAAAAAATAGATAAGTAGCTCAAAAGTTCAATAAGTTTCCAAAAATAGAGAAGTAGCTCAAAAGTTCAATAAGTTTCCAAAAATAGAGAAGTAGCTCAAAAGTTCAATAAGTTTCCAAAAATAGAGAAGTAGCTCAAAAGTTCAATAAGTTTCCAAAAATAAAGAAGTAGCTCAAAAGTTCAATAAGTTCAATCGCGCAAAGCAGTTTCACATAAAAGATATTGTTCACAAAATATTTTGATCTCATGTTTCCCCCAAAAAGAGTACTTAAAATGTAAGAGAAAGGAGGGGTGTAACTCACGGATTGCGAAGATAAGGAACTCGGGAATCGGTCGGAGCGGAAGCCGGAAATCACGGGTCACCTAATAATACCAAGATAGTCCAATTATTATTATCTTATTATGTTATTGTTCTTAATATAAAATAATAAGTTTTTAATTAAACTTTAAGTGTTAAGGTTAAGTATTGTCCAAAATAGTCCCAAAACGGTGAAAGTTACGTTTTTGTCCAAAAGTCCAATTTAACGTGTCATTATTATTATGTTACGAGTGCTTTTGCTCGCTGAAGTGGTTTACATTTTTCTAAGGAAATTTGGGCAGCGCTTCCGCGCCCAAATTTCATATCCAAAAATGTACAACCAATTCCGCTCACAAATCACCTATAACACACATATATATATATATATATATATATATATATATATATATATATATATATAGATATATATATATATATATATATATATATATATATATATATATATATATATATATATATATATATATATATATATATATACGAGTTCATTTAAGTCCAAATGTTCATTACAAGATGCCAATATATTTTTATTTTCCAAACTCAGTCCCAAAGTGTAATTTACGAAAAGTCAGCAAGTCAAACATGTCCAAAACGTCAAAATAAAGCAATCGGGAAAAATCAGTCAGGCCTGTGCGCCGTTGTGACCTTTAGAACGGCGCACAGAGCCAGTTTTTCACCCCCGCTGCGTCGTCCTGGTCACGGGGACGGCGCACTGGTCGCGTTTTCGGGATTTTTCGATCAAAACGATTATTTTAGCCATGGATTTCAACATGCAATTGGTCTAGACTTAATAAAATGTTATTCTAACAGTTTTTAAAACGTTTTTATCCATAAAAACATAGATCTAAATAACATTTCGGTTAAAAATCGTTTTTGTACATAAAACGTTATAAATCTTTGTAAAAACTTATTTTGAATCCATAGATCATATATGCAAGTTGTTATTTATATAAAAACAGTAAGTAAAAAGAAATCTACCGGTGGAAATCGTTTGGATGATGGTTTGGTGATGTTTGAGCTCCGAAAATCTTTACAAAAATGGTCCTTAGCCGAAATCTTTTGGTTCCTTTTGCTTCTTTGGATGATTCAACGTTTTTGATGGATGAAAATGGTGTTTGAGGGCTGTAGTTCACTGGAACAATGGAGGTTCTTTGGGAGGTTTTAGAGAGAAAGTGTGTGTTTTATGTTTTAAAGTTTTGTAAAAATGAAAAGGAAAATGAAGTAAAGTAAGAAAATGGTAAAGGGGGGTGATTGGGACTGCAAAAAAGCAGTAAATGATGGGTTATAATCGAGCTTGATTGGTCAAAAGTGTAGGAAATCGAGACATGCAGAATTTCCAAATTCATTACAAAAATCGTCCTCCAGGACGGCGCACAAGGTCACTGTGCGCCGTTCTGGACCATTTTTGTAAAATTTTTTGGACTTTTGCTGTTTTTGTAAAATTGTTTCGTTGGACCCTTTTCGTTAACTAAAGTTTTAAAGTATGTTACATTATGAACTTAGGAAAGTTCATTAGGTGTTTTCTTGGCATTAGGACTTATATAAGTTGATTCCGGTTGTGATTCCGACACAAGCGCATTTCCGATAATGTTCAATTTAAAGGCACCATAGATAAAACGAGAGACATAGCACGTAAAGATCACCTGAAATTTGACGGTTGTCACATTCTCCCCGGGTTGAAAGGAATTTCGTCCCGAAATTTAGTTCATCTCATGGGGAAGAAGTGCCGTCGGATCATGGTGGATTCTTCTGACGAGTTTCGGTCCTTGCGTCTTCTCGCGGTTTTGGGACTACGTCGGGGATTCCACCGAGCTTAGAGATGGAGACAAGGTTCTGTCTAGGTTGTTTGACCTAGGAGTCAACAACTTAAGCGGTTCATCAAGGAAATTTGGGTTCGGCACCAATCTTGACCTTGTCTAGAGGGATGACGAGAGTCTCACCCGATGAACACTTTTAGATGTGAGAAAGGTACACATATGAATGTTTTAAGAGAACTGGAGAAGACAAAGGCAACAATTAATCGGACCTATATGTCTTAAGACTTAGATCGGACTGGTGTACCTCGGGCTCAGTTTTCCGCGTTCCCAGAAGCAGACTATCCCCTTCCATGGCGATATCTTGGAAAGTACTCTATTTCCATCCTAGGAATCGAGGTTTTTCTTCTGGTTGGTTACGCAGCTCCTTGGCCAGGTACGGAATGCTTCCAGTCTTTCACGGGTAGAGATAAACGTCGGGCCTTGCAAGTTGTCGACCGTCAGCTTCCAGCCGATAGGGCGGTGTTCGACACTTGCGTCCATATAGAGATTGAAGGTGCATACTTAGCGCTGGCATGGAAGCCGTTGTCATTTGTGACTCGGCCAGAGGAAGGTGAATGGTGAGGTGTGATGAGGTCTAGTCGCGTTCCTAGCGATTCTCTGGAGGGCATTTCGAAGGGAAAGTGGGACGTAGATCGACTAATGGAGGGATGGGTTTCGGTATTCCGTCTTGACCTCGGAGTAAGTGAGGCACTCGGCTAGATTCAAGGTAATGTCCTTATACATGTCCGGCCAGAAACAGTATTCTCGGGAATTCTTGTACGACAAGTCGGGTCCCGGATGGGTAGAGTAGCGAGATTAGTAGCTCTTGACCGAAACTAGCTTGCGAAGACCTTCGGGTTTTAGAATTAATGCTTGGAGCTTGACGTAACGAGTTACGTTTAGCCTGAGTTCGAATTCCTTCATGGGTTACTATAGAATCGGGGAAAGGTTCTTCTTGAGGCCAGAACTTGCACTTTGGGAATTTGGTGTACAACTCCTGATCTCGGGAGGGTTCTAGAGTGAGCTTGGGATGTTTCGCATGATCTTCCTTGAGTAGGTGAGAGTATTGACAAGGAGTATGGTAATTAGTCGTTTAAGTACGGCCTACACACTTTGTTCATTAAGTCCATGAATACCGGCAGTGTGTTGTTTAGGCCTACTGACAGAGGGGAAGACTTGAATTGCTAGCATCGAGTTTGGGGAATGCGGTTTTCGGTAACGTTGGTCATAATGTCGCGAACCTGGTGATAACCCGGGCGGGGGTCGACTTTTGAGAGGTAAGCTGCATCCTGCAACTACTCGGATAGGTTGTCGATCCTCGGGGATGGTTATCGGTTCTTGACGGTCGGCTTGATAAGTTTGCAGGGGTCGGCGTGTTAAGGGGAGAGCCGTCTTTCTTTTGGTAGGGAAGCTTTGGGGTTTCCCATAGAAATTGGATTTGAGTGGGTAGGATTAGGGTCGGGAAGTTCCTACAGCAGCTTTGCCCGCCTTAGCATCTCGGGTGGTGCTAGATGGTAGGGAACCTTGGCTACTGGTGCTGTGCCAGGAACGAGGTTTATCCGGAATTTCCACTTGTCGATTTGGCGGTAGCCCGGGCAAATTCTCAGGAAGACTCTGGGTGATCCTTGACTACGGGAATGTCTTGGACTCGGCTTTCCTTAGATTTATGTTCGACGTCGTGAGCGGAGGGTGCGTCGTAGTCCTTCTCGAGATACTTGCGCATCTTCAAGGGATACACGCTGCGAGGTTGTCTTTCAGGTTTGTCCTCCTGAACGACGGGGGTTTCAGTTTATGGATAGGGATACGGGTGAGTTTGTCGGAACGGACGATCTTGGCTCAAAAATGGGGTGACCAGTCTATCCCAACGATAGCATCAAAGCTTGATGGTTCGTTAGGGATTGGGTTGATGGAAAAAGGTTTTAGGCCAATAAAGTATCGGACATCCTAAGTTTGTATTCGTAGCTTCGACTATTGGACATTGGCATATTCGATGGGAAGCTATCCGCAAAGCTTTAGGTCCTGAGTTGATGAGGGGTCAAATTCTAAGGAGGCAAAGTTCCTTTCAGTTCTTGAATCAAATAGTACGGAAGAAAACTTTTCGTTTGAAAGAGAACGTACCGGTAACTGCATGGGTGTCCTGATGGGTTTCCTCGGCCTTGATTGCGAGAGCACTGAGAGTTTCTGTGGTATGCTCTAAGAGACAATCCCCACGGAGGTGCTGGTCGCTTCCACATTCGAGGCACCGCAGTTTTCTGTTTGCTTTTTCTGGACAGCACCAGGGGTAATGCCCTTCTGCGTTGCAAAGTCTGCATACCGGGCATCTTCGAGCATGATGGAAGTGGCACCTGTTACACTGGGGGTGCGGTCCAGAGTAGGTTCGGGGTACGGTTGGGGTTTCCTGGTTGTTGCTGGTCCAAGAGGGTTGGTGGTGAATCTTCCTTCTCTTACTCTCTCTTTGCTGGAAGAGGGCTGGAGGGAGAGGTAGGCGGTTGGTTCCATAATCCTCGACCTCATCCTTCCTAGTCGGTACAAAAGGGAGAAGGGTTTTGTTGATTCCGAAGATCCCTTGGTTGATTCCAGCGACGATCTGGGCGATCACGCTTGGGAGTACTGCTTGGAATTGCACAACGATCTGTTCGGCTATGCGATCAGCGCGGCTTCTCTTGGGAGGCATGGTTCTACAAGGGAAAGAAGAAACTGGTTTAGAACGCACAAATTGGAAATTACTACAGGAGTTTAACTCAAGAGTTTACAATTTTCGAGTACACGAGAGTAATGAGAGTGGATAATTAGCACAAGTATGGTAACGATAGTAGTAAAAGAGTGTACAAGAAGGGTAACAGTACACGCACGATGATGGTTCAAGAATTAGTAATAATGTTACAATAATAAAAGATTCAAGCAGTAAGGCAAGTGTAATTAATAGAAGATAGAAATTTTCATTAATTATAGGAGGTTTTAGTACATAGAACAGAATACTGAAAGAAATACAATTACAATACATAGAGAACTGATAGATAATAGCTTAAGTCGTGTACAATGGAAAAATTACGACTAAGCCGGTACAGTACAAATAAAGGAAGGTATGCCTAATAACGCTCTTCAAAGAACATCTTGGCGGCAATAGCTACGATAAACGCTCCCATGATCAAGCAGGCTCTGGTGAGGCACTGCACTGTCCGGGCGGTGGCCTGAGCCGTTGCGATGATTCGCCGGGACTGCTGTGCCAACTCATTTGCAGCATCGGAGACTTCAAAGAGAAGAAGACCCTGCTCCTGGGCTTCCTCCGCGAGTCCCCGGACCTGACGGTGCAGGTTAAGAAACGCATCTGGTGGAAGAGGCTGGTGAGTAGGTGGCATCATGGGTCGGGAGGGTCCGGCCTCCTGGGCACGTCGTCTTTCTTCAATGAACTGACGATCCCACGCGTAGCGTTCCGAGATCGGAGTAAGCAGAGCGGGGTCGTAGGGATCTAAGAAAGACTGGGGAGGTGCGGGTCGGAACGGGCCCGATTGCTGATGCATAGGTGCTCTAGCGTTGGGTCCTCGGGGCTGTGGTGGTGCTGCAACGGGCACCAGCCTAGGAGGTGGGAGTACCGTCCTCGGGCTGGACCCATTACTGCTGCTAATGGTCCTGGATGTGTCTTCCGTTGGGTCAGTCGTCTGGTGACGCTGACTCTCGGAAGCCGTGTGGCCCTCAGAGGGTTCGTACGAGGGGGAGGCGGCTCGTGGGAGCGATCGTGACTGGGATCGGGAGCGCGATGACTGAGACATGGCGTATCTGCGAATAGAGAATTACATAAGTACGGGGGAAACTAGAAATAGGAAAAACGTAAATAAAATGCATGCACGTGTCAGTTATGTGAGTGTCGGGAATTGACAAGACCGGGAATTTTTCGACTCAAAACCGTTAACGATAGCCATTGACTTTCCGTTCTTGCATAATTCATTTTGAACTATACATGGTTGATCAAGTCACGCATAGTTGAAAAAGATAACCATGCAATCGTGGAAAGTAATGTTCTAAAGTTTGAATCCGAAAATGATTTTTCTGAAAAGCCTTGGTTATAGTTTTGGTTTCGAAAACTTTTTGAAAATTTTTAAAACCGTTTTCACTATAACCCGTGCTCTGATACCAAGTCTGTCACACCCCGCTAAAGCGGAAACACGGAATGTGAAGAGCAAAGAATCATTTCACGGGTTACACTAAAATCAACGGTTCAAGTCATTAAGATTTAAGTTGAAAAGTATAAAAGTCAAAGTTAAGATTCAAAGTTAAGACCATAATACATAATAAAATGTTTTTAATTAAAAATTCCCAAAATAAGGTCTTCTTCCGAGGTACACTTCACATAAAAGACTTGACCCGCCTGAGCAATGCACTTCATAACTTACGCTTAGTTCCTGAAACATGAGATAAAGTGTCAACTACGAAAACGTAGTGAGTGAGTTACAGTTTATAAGTTGACAAAGGTTTCTAGTAAAAGTTCGACAAGTATATATATATAAGTACAAAGTTTTCCAAAAGGAGTAGGCGGATGAGCAATCGCATAAGATAATTTATATACTGTCGTAATAGTTCAAGTCAAGAGTTTAGAGTTCGTAAAAGTTCGAGACAAGTTCAAAGTTCGTAAAAGTTCAAGATTCGTTCAAAGTCATAGAAGTTCAAAATAAGTTCAAGTGCTTAAAATTCAAGAATAGTTCAAAGTTCAAGATAAGTTCAAGTGCTTAAAATTCAAGAATAGTTCAAAGTTCAAGATAAGTTCAAGTCTCGTAGCAAGCGGTAAAAGTGTAGTCATTACCTCAGCGGTGGATTAATCCACATGTGTAAGACAGTAAGTGAGCATATGCGTAAATAATAAAGACCTATGATCCTCGAGTTGTACCAACCACTAAGCTTAATATAACGTAAGATTTAGTTTTGCACACTAATCCGATTCTGGTCAAGTTCCAGCCCCTAGTTCCAGTCTAGAGTTCGAGTTCGCGAGAACTTAGTAATATGTACCCAGGTTGCTACCCTAAAGTAAGGAGTGACCGCTCCTAAGTATCGATACCCATATTTACTAACGGCTATTGTTAATAGTGTGTAGAGTCCAGTTCCAAAAAGTTGCGGGGGATTTTGTCCGTCCTGTTTCTAAAAATTTGTTGTTTGTACTTACGGCGTTTATATCCTCACCTAGGGTTTTGCTCCAAAATACAATCAAGCTATCATTGTCTAATCAAATATCCAAAGAGGCAAACCTAGTTAGTCTAAAGTAAGCCAGTCCGAATAAATGATGTTGTTTACGCATATTTGTTCGCAAAGTTCCAAAATAGTCCAATAGTTCTCAAAAGTTCCAAAAGTTCAAGGGGTGCAAGTTCGTAAGGTTTTCAAAAATAGATAAGTAGCTCAAAAGTTCAATAAGTTTCCAAAAATAGAGAAGTAGCTCAAAAGTTCAATAAGTTTCCAAAAATAGAGAAGTAGCTCAAAAGTTCAATAAGTTTCCAAAAATAGAGAAGTAGCTCAAAATTTCAATAAGTTTCCAAAAATAGAGAAGTAGCTCAAAAGTTCAATAAGTTTCCAAAAATAGAGAAGTAGCTCAAAATTTCAATAAGTTTCCAAAAATAGAGAAGTAGCTCAAAAGTTCAATAAGTTTCCAAAAATAGAGAAGTAGCTCAAAAGTTCAATAAGTTCAAGCGCGCAAAGCAGTTTCACATAAAAGATATTGTTCACAAAATATTTTGATCTAATGTTTCCCCCAAAAAGAGTACTTAAAATGTAAGAGAAATGAGGGGTGTAACTCACGGATTGCGAAGATAAGGAACTCGGGAATCGGTCGGAGCCGAAGCCGGAAATCACGGGTCGCCTAATAATACCAAGATAGTCCAATTATTATTATCTTATTATGTTATTGTTCTTAATATAAAATAATAAGTTTTTAATTAAACTTTAAGTGTTACGGTTAAGTATTGTCCAAAATAGTCCCAAAACGGTGAAAGTTACGTTTTTGTCCAAAAGTCCAATTTAACGTGTCATTATTATTATGTTACGAGTGCTTTTGCTCGCTGAGTGGTTTACATTTTTCTAAGGAAATTTGGGCAGCGCTTCCGCGCCCAAATTTCATATCCAAAAATGTACAACCAATTCCGCTCACAAATCACCTATAACTCACACACACATATATATATATATATATATATATATATATATATATATATATATATATATATATATATATATATATATATATATATATATATATATATATATATATACGAGTTTATTTAAGTCCAAATGTTCATTACAAGATGCCAATATATTTTTATTTTCCAAACTAAGTCCCAAAGTGTAATTTACGAAAAGTCAGCAAGTCAAACATGTCCAAAACGTCAAAATAAAGCAATCGGGAAAAATCAGTCAGGCCTGTGCGCCGTTGTGACCTTTAGAACGGCGCACAGAGCCAGTTTTTCACCCCCGCTGCGTCGTCCTGGTCACGGGGACGGCGCACTGGTCGCGTTTTCGGGATTTTTCGATCAAAACGATTATTTTAGCCACGGATTTCAACATGCAATTGGTCTAGACTTAATAAAATGTTATTCTAACAGTTTCTAAAACGTTTTTATCCATAAAAACATAGATCTAAATAACATTTCGGTTAAAAATCGTTTTTGTACATTAAACGTTATAAATCTTTGTAAAAACTTATTTTGAATCCATAGATCATCCATGCAAGTTGTTATTTATATAAAAACAGTAAGTAAAAAGAAATCTACCGGTGGAAATCGTTTGGATGATGGTTTGGTGATGTTTGAGCTCCGAAAATCTTTACAAAAATGGTCCTTAGCCGAAATCTTTTGGTTCCTTTTGCTTCTTTGGATGATTCAATGTTTTTGATGGATGAAAATGGTGTTTGAGGGCTGTAGTTCACTGGAACAATGGAGGTTCTTTGGGAGGTTTTAGAGAGAAAATGTGTGGTTTATGTTTTAAAGTTTTGTAAAAATGAAAAGGAATATTAAGTAAAGTAAGAAAATGGTAAAGGGGGGTGATTGGGACTGCAAAAACGCAGTAAATGATGGGTTATAATCGAGTTTGATTGGTCAAAAGTGTAGGAAATCGAGACATGCAGAATTTTCAAATTCATTACAAAAATCGTCCTCCAGGACGGCGCACAAGGTCACTGTGCGCCGTTCTGGACCATTTTTGTAAATCTTTTTGGACTTTTGCTGTTTTTGTAAAATTGTTTCGTTGGACCCTTTTCGTTAACTAAAGTTTTAAAGTATGTTACATTATGAACTTAGGAAAGTTCATTAGGTGTTTTCTTGGCATTAGGACTTATATAAGTTGATTTCGGTTGTGATTCCGACACAAGCGCGTTTCCGATAATGTTTAATTTAAAGGCACCATAGATAAAACGAGAGACATAGCACGTAAAGATCACCTGAAATTTGACGGTTGTCACATGTGAATACATGATACAAAATTTGGATATCATTCATATCATTGCTAAACAAGCATATAATATCATATTTATGGCGATGTTTTATGACAATTCTTTTTGCATTCTTCTTTGGTGTCGTAACAATCCACTGAGGGGCTCTCATCACAACAACAATAGATTATCGACCCTACATCGTATGGCTCGCAAGGATTGGTACATGATTCACTTGCATATTTTGAGATCACATCAAACCTCTTGCTGTTACCTTTTATGCCTGGAAATTAAAAGAATAAAATTCTAATAATTGTTACTTTTATACTTTAGACGTTTTATAAGATTACCAAAGACAGAGAATTATAGATGTTACACTTACATTCTTGAAAAGTTGAAAACAAGAGTAATAATACGCATAAAATCACAATGTGTGACTTGATGAGGGTTGCCATCTAGATTATTGTAATGTTCTTTTAGATAGAAAAATTGTTGGATAGGTTAATCATTAAAATTAAAATGATTGTTATTTATATACACATGATTTTATTGGTCACATTCACAAATTTGGTAAAAACTTTAATACATTCTTTCATTTAATATATTTACTGATAAAGGAAATTTATTAATTATCAATACTAAAAAGATTTTAAAATTATTATAAAAAACTGCTTTGTAACTTTTTTATTATTATTTAATACTATTTTTCTGATTTTTTTCAACTGTTAATTTAAACTGCTAGATGGTTTTGGGGAAAGTATGGACACAATTTTTGACTTTTATATCTTTTCTTAATCTAGTTTCCATTTTATCAAATATTAATTAATAAATATAAACTTTTCAAATCTTTTTGCCAGGTCTCTAGACCTGTTTGCCATTTAAATTCTTATTTTTATATTTTTTTAGTAAACATGATTTACACTTAAATATTTGTATTGTACATTAAGCTTCTCATATTGTATCTTTTCATTTTTCTTATTTTTTGTCCTATGATATGGTTTATACTTTTTCAAAGTTTCGCTAATGGCTTTAATTCACCGTGGTGATCGTTTAATCCAGTATTCTTATCATTTGTGTAACACATTGATGCTTATAATTCCTCTGGAAATGAAATATCATGAAGGGAAAAAAAACGTAAACATAACAAAAACAATGAAACTTCAAATTCTTTATCTAATCAAAATGTTTTTCAAATGCCCATACACTATGATAACAATAAAAATATATCGAACAACGTACATGATATGACGTACAATCTAATTTGATTTCAAGTGGTTATTCCTTTGGACGTTCTACATTTGTTCATGGATCCCCGCTGCAACGCGCGTGACTTCAAATTCTCGTTAAAAACATTTACTATACATTAAATAATTAGTTTGAATCAAAAGTAATAAAACTGATTAACCTATTAATATAATTATGGATTTTAACCTAAAGTATTAAAAAGGGATCTAGAAATGTATTAAAATTAGTAATAAAAAGAGATCTAGAAATGTATTCAAATTACTTCCAGATGTGTAATATATTAGTTTCACAAAATTTGGACATGTGTATACATCATACAAAATCTATAGTATATTAGAAATTACTTCCAAATCTGTAATATAATTAGTTTGTCAAATGTCTATATGTATAATATAATAATATGAGTTCATCATTGACATGTGAATACATGATACAAAATTCGTCCACCACCATCTTCCCACCCTCTTCATCAATCATCATATTTTCACCTTCTTTTTCTGCCTCCCCCTTAGGTGTACTGTCTATCTCCATCTCCATGTCTTCTGTTTCAACCTCCATATCTTCACTTGGCTCTGAGGTTGTAGTGATCATAGTTTCATCACTTTTTCTTTCCTCCCCCTTACTTTCTTCAAATGATAAAATATGTGTATCTTTTTCTTTCTCCCCCTTTTTGTCAGCTGGAGGAGTATCATCTGAGGAGGAAGAGCTGGAGGGCTTAGGAGATGTTCCAATGCTCTTGTTGGTTGTGCTTTTGGGCAAAAGTTGTGCTGAGAGTAGAGCTTGTTGAGCCAGCAGCTGATGCACCAAATTTGTTAAAGTGGCAAGGGCCTCTCCTTGTTTATCCATTTTAATCATGACAACTTTGTACATTTCCATCAATTCCAAGTTTAAAGTCATTCTATCCTCACTCCTTTCCTGTTGAGTACTAACAGGTGGTGGATCATAGGATGTAAAAATACCTTCCTGCCTAGCAGAAACGGGTATATCCCCTGTGGTTTCTTGGCACCAGGGACCACTATCCAAAGATGTGAAGAAATCATCATCCAGGGACAGTGTTGCCTTGGTTTGGGTCTTAGATATGTTAATACTGTCCTGAGCATCACTATGAGAAGTGATGACTGCAGTAGTATTAGCCCTCCCCAAATGGTCACCCCCTCCTTATGGACCACCTCAGTGAGCATGGGGGATTGCTCAATGTTTTCCCTTGAAAGTGTCTTTCCTGAAGATGATCCTAGTAAAGACTTTTTGAAAAGTGAGAGTGGGGAAGTTTGAAGCTCAAGAGGCTGAGGAACCCTCTTGGCTCTTCTTGTGAAAGAGAAAGTGGTGGTGAGTGAGGTGTAGAAATTGTGGGTGAAGTCACAATAGTGGTGACTGTGGCAGTATTAACTGGAGATGAACTCACAATATTAACTGGAGGTACACTTGCAGTAGAAACTGTAGTTGTAACCTCGGGTAAGATAACCTCAGCACTTGCAACAGAAATCGCAGTGGTGCTTATGGTTGTAACAATAGTAGATGGTGGCTGAGACAGAGGTGAAATCATTGTCTCTCATTTGTGAACTTGTGCCCACCATCATTGTTGAGAACAATGGTGTCACATTAGCTGAAAAACCTTTGTTTACCCTCCTCATATTGACAAAAACTTTCTTTGTATGAGCATGGGATGAGAAAACATTTGGAGATCTAGTTAGATCTTTGATTTCACAGTTAAAAATATGTTGGAGGAACCTTGGATACATTAGAAATTTATGTTTTAAGTTTACCAAGTTCCATTTCATTCCTTCAAAAATAAGATTTGAAAAGTTGTATGTTTGGTTTGTGGCCAAACACACCATGGCAGTTGCCAAAGCAGACTACCTTCATGCCAACCCGTTCTCTTTTGAGAGACACTGTTGCAAAGTATGCAACAGGTATTTCCATTGGGGGGACAACTTGCTTTTAAAACTTTGAAATATTTAAGTCCCCCTCATATCCCATTCTTTCAAAGTTTGAAATAAGAGTTTCATTAGGAAGTTCAGTTATACCTTCCCATCCTGTAGGTTAAGATGTGTGCGTAATGTGGCTCTGAAAGTTATTTCTTTGCCATCTTGTGGCATTAATGATCGGTACATCGCCATTGTGTGTGAGTTCTGCAGAAGTCCAAAAGTATGTGTGTTTCATGGATTTCAGGGCTAATGGTTAAGCAAGTTTTATATGAGATTGCTGCAAGAAATCGATTATGGATGAAAGTCTTCATTGTCATCGTGCTTGACTAAGTAGGCCACCATTATGTGTCAGAAATGAGAGTTCAGCCATTGTTAGTAATGTATAAACGATTCAGATTAAAGCAAACAATGAAACAAGAAATTGATCAAAAGTGAAAGAAAAAATTTGGGATTTGATTGTAACGGTAACTTTTAGAAGTTTTTAGGGTTCTTAAGAAAGGTAAGTAATAAAACGGTTAGAAAGATCCCTATTTATACTCAAAATTTGTAACAACTTGACAATTTGGATTAGACGTGGGTGATGATTAAAAGTAACGGTGCAATTGTAAGTTGCCACGTGTCAATTGTAGCTGTACCTCGCTCTGAATTTTAAATTTTGGTCCAATGTTTTATCGCACGTAGAAAGTTAGTTACAAGTGTATTTTGACTTGTCAACTCACCATTAATTAAGGAAACTTATTAATTAAGAAACCTTTTAATACGGTGCATTCTGGAGTTGCATTATTACCAAAATAATAACCGTAAGTAATTTGATTAATGACCGTAGTAATGGTACAGCAGCCGTATTAACTGGACTGTCCGTAGTAATGTGAATTACATCAGTATTAACCCATAGGTCCGTAGTAACAACAATACTAATAGTATTAATCGATCCGTACAGTAGTATCATATTTAGGGCAGTAGTAGTTAAACCTTCCCTTAATATTGAAATATGCCGTACTAATAAAACTTTGGTTAAATTGTTGCTACTTTTACTTTTGCAGTAGTAACATAGTGCAATACTAAAAAGTAAGGCACTTGTGCTTATGTTAAGGTTACTACTGCTTTCGAAGGGACTTAGAATAGAGAAAATAAGAGATAAAAGAAGATGGTTCAATCCATGTTGATCATTCCAATACTAGTAATCAAGAATGTGAATCTTCCACATCAAATGCTTTTGTGAGAAGATCAGCAAGCTGATTATCATGTGAATTTTCTCAACATGAATTAATTTCTTTTCGTTACAGTCTCTTATGAAGTGGTAGCGTATCTCTATATGCTTTGTGCCTTGGAGTGCTTGACTGGATTGTTGATGATACTGA
>CAJVGC010000060.1:49730085-49767974 GCA_910822075.1 Senecio squalidus
ACTCCACAACACAATGGTGTATCGGAGAGGAGAAATTGAACCTTGCTTGGCAGGGTATGATCAATGATGAACCTTAATATACTGCCATTATCTTTTGGGATTATGCTCTAGAGTCTGCTTTATTCATTCTCAATATGATTCCAACAAACTGTTCAAGTTGCACGATATTCCGAGTTTTTCGAAACACGGCTTATCGGACAAGGAAACAGTGGGAGGGTTGTAGAACTTGACAAGGTTCAAGAGGGAGATACATCACCTTCTACTCACACTGGTGATCAACAATTCGGGGGGGGGGGGGGGGGGGGATAGAGTTGAGCCTCAGGTTATGCCTCAATCTAGTCCGACTCAAGTTGTGATTGAGCCACAAGTTCAGTCTCAACAACAAATTGTTGATGCTCCAATTCGTAGGTCCGAAAGGACTATACGTGCACCTTCTAGGTTGAACTTAAACTTTAATCTAGAGGATGGTGACGTATAAAGGGATCTTAATGAACCTCGAAACTTGAAAGTTATTAGTAGGTCCAGACGCTGAGAAATGACTTCAAGCTGCGAATTTGGAGATTCAATCCATGAATGACAACGAAGTTTGGAATTTGGTAGATAAAACTCCAAATGCCAAGACTATCGATTGCAGATGTTTCTTTTTAAAGATAAAGAACATACATGGATGAAAAAAATACACATCTATAAAGCTCGTCTCGTGGCAAAAGGATTTACTCAAGTCTATGGTATAGATTATGAGGAAACCTTTTCCCCAATGGCAGACATAAGAGCTATTAGAATTCTCTTAGCCATAGCGGCGTTCTATGACTATGAGATATGGCAAATGGATGTCAAGACAACCTTTCTAAATGGTTATATAGACGATGACGTCTATATGAATCAGCAGAAGGTTTTATTGATCCATTACATTCCAACAAGTATGCAAGCTAAAGAAGTTCATTTATGGACTTAAGCAAGCATCAAGAAGTTGGAATAAAAGATTTGATGAAGAAATCAAAAGGTTGATTTTGTTCAGAATTTCGATAAGCCATGTGTGTATCAAAAATTCAGTGGGAGTAATGTTTCGTTCTTAGTCTTATATGTAGATGACATATAGCTAATGGGAAACAGTGTTCCAATGCTTGAAGATGTTAAATCTCATATTGGAAAATGTTTTGCCATGAAAGACTTAGGAGAAGTAGTATTTATTTGGGAATCAAGATATTGAGAGATAGATCTAAGCGGTTAATTGAGTTAAGTAATAAAGCTTACATTGATGATATACTTAAGTAGTTAGTATAGAAAATTCCAAACATGGAAATTTATCAATGAAAGATAGACTTAATCTCAACAACAAGGATAGTGCTCTTACGCCTCAAGAAGTGGAGCGCATGCAAAGGATACCTTACGGTTAGACAAAAGGATATATTTTGTATGTGATGAGATGCACAAGGCCTAATGTGGCTTTAGCATAGAACATTGTTAACAAGATTTAACAGAATCCATGCGAAAGACACTGGATTGTTGTAAAGAACATACTAAAGTACCTTAGGGATACTAAAGATATGGTTCTTGTCATGTATGGTGGAAATCCTGAGGCTAATATTGGAAATTGTGATGCTAGATTTCAGAAATAACCATCTCTACAACAGAATCTGAGTATATTGCATCTTCCAGATATGCAAATGGAAGTTGTTTGGATCTGGAAATTTATTTCTGGACTTGGTATTGTTCCCACAGCCAAGACTCCTTTGGATAGATATTGCAACAAAACTGGTGCAATGATCATAGCCAATGAACTCGAGGGTTCAAAAGGGAGCTAAACACTTTCAGAAGAAAATTCACTATATTCATGAAAGAGTCGAACATGGTGAAATTCAAGTACTCAAAGTTCACACATATGACAACTTAGCTAATCCTTTCACCAAGGCTCTGGTAAAGACGAACCTAACTCACTTGGTTGAGGGTATAGGACTTCGTTTATCTAGTTGTTTCATGTAATCTGTGATTGATATAGTATTTGGACATATGGATGTAATAAACAATTTTATTAAGAATGAATAATATTGAGGATATGTGATTTCATTTCTTATATAATTGTTATCCATTTTTTCATGTTTAATCCTTGATTTATATTTAAATATAATTTTTAAATGTTAATTCTAAATATCCATTGTCGATTAATCATATGGGAATATGATTAAATTAAGACAATGTCTGAGTAGTCAGCTTGGCTCACTAACTCGGATAGTGTACATTGAGATGAACACGAGATTATCCCACATGAATTAGTACTTATGGATCCTTGTCATTAAGTATAGTTCATAAGGTTTAATGTCCTTTGACTTGAGATGCAAGTTGGGAATCATGTACGTAGTGCATTATTTGATTCTAGTCAAACGCACTCCTGAATAAGGGTGTTATAAAGGCTATTTTTGTTAATGTTGCGAAATACGATGACTACCAATTGTAGTCAAGATAGGATTTGTCCCTTCAGTGAAAACTAAAGCTAGATACAAACTGGGTCACTCATGAATACTTAAGATGTTTGTCTGGCCAGACCCAAATAAGTCAAGAATTGTCTCGACTGTATTAGGTAATCTTAAGTGATTCACGAAATGAGAAACAGTAGTTAAAATGGAATGATTTTGATCCATCAAAAGATTTTAACTAAGTATCTCTAACAAAGGATATGAACCGAATTTAGACTCACAAGTGAGTTTTGGAGAAACTTACTCGTACATTTATGGGAGCATTGATATGTTGCTAGACATTAATCAATGTTATCACGTTTGTTTGAAAATTATTCAAAAGTGGGAGCTGTTGGTATTTGAATAGTTTTAACAAATGTGTGTCCGTAAATGTGTGAGACTACGGGAGCGCACACATCGACATTTAGACACGACTATTAGTTTAATGTATTTAGTAAATATTACTTAATGGGTTAAGTGTAATGTTTATTAAATGGAGGGTTTATTATGTAAATAAGGAGGTTTCCTTATTGTAATATAACTCAAACTCTAAGATTTGAAAACCTATAAATAGAAGATAAACCCTAAACCCTAATTCATTACAAAATAATAAAGTCGACAAAAGAAAAAGGTTTCTTTGGCCGATCGGTTACTTATTTAAAAAAAAGGGTTTTTGGTTTTTTTGGTTTTTGTAATAAAGAGTTGCTGCTAAGACAATTGTTGTTTAAAGCAATTAAAAGTGTACTAGCATACTAGTCTGTTGCTAAAAGAAGGTGTCGCGTACGTAACCGTAGATTAGATCTTACACTTAGATCTACGACTTTTGCTTGCTTCTAATTCAAGGTAATTCTTTATCCGATTTATTAATTACTATGTGATCCTAAATTCTGTTGCCATGTATTGTTTGACAATATGACTCGAGTTGTATACCTATAACTGGTATAGGCAGAAATGAATTCATCGATATCATGAACAAATGTAGATCTAAGGTATAATAACGTTGATCAAGTGTATTTTTTGGAATGCTGTTTTCGTTTCATAATAGTTATTCATATGGGTCTCTCCAGAAAATTATGTGGAAGCTGAACAAGTCGATAGCTAAGGAATCATTGCCCACACAGCCTGTGGACTTTGCGATTGAACCATGGTGGGGAGTTTGTCTCGTCAACTTTACGTTGGAAGAATTTAAGGCATGTTCTACTCATTCTATCGATCCAGTATTATCAATCATCAATTCAATGTGTCTGTATGCACGTCATAAAATCAAGATTGGTATTGGATATCCTCTCTGACATTGCAGAAACTTTCTGAAGAAGAAACTGCAACAATTGATAAGATCTGTAAAGAGGAAGCAAATGCATTCATACTTTTCGATCCCGTCGTTATCAAAGGTCTTTATCGACGAGGGCTAGTCTACTTTGATGTCCCTGTTTATGCTGATGACCGCTTTAAAGGTGATGTTATGAAATGATATTTGTGATATTGTAATTGCCGACTATATATTTCATTTTATTTCTGTTATTTCATTTTATTTCTGTTAAGAAATCTGGAGGGTAATCTTTTATTTTATTTTATTTCTGTTAATCCATGTCAAATGTATCCTGACCTTACTGATTCATCTGATGCAACAACTTGTTTTGCAGAGTTTAGAGCGATGCCAACTTAACGAAGTTGTATCTGCTTAACCTGGTAAACTAGATTCTGTAGGTACTAGAAGCTTATTCGAGGACTCTCTTTTTTACGTAACAGGAGAGCTTTTGTTTTGTGTTTAACCATATTGATTTTCGTTCATAGTTGTTGATAATGGAGATAATTGTAGCGTGGGACAAAGACAACTTCTTTGTTTGGGACGAGTTATGTTGAAGCACAGTAGGCTTTTGTTCATGGATGAAGCAACGACTTCTGTTGATTCACAAACAGATGTTGTCATTCAGAGAATCATCCGCGAGGAATTTGTTGATTGTACCATTATTAATATTGCTCATAAAATTTATCGTATGTAAATGAATTTAAAATTTATATTTAATTGCTGCAAATAACCAAATATTAATTAAATGTATAAAAAATATTGATTTTTTTTGTTGTATTGAAGTAGTTAGTGACCACCCTTTTTTTGTCTCTAACATTAGACACCAAACTTATTTGGTCACTAATCAGGGTTAACGGAGCCGTTAACTCCGTTAACTGAGCTGAATAGTGACTACTTTCACTTGTTTAGTGACCAAATTTAGTGACCAATTTTGTCGTCACAAAATTTAGTGACCACTCTGGTTTGGTCTCTAATTAGATACTAATGACCAAGGTTACAGATAACGTAAGGCGTGGCGTGGCGGCATGAGTAAGCCTCAAACTTTGCAAGAAAAGGCGAGACATGGCTTTTTTCAAAGCGTGGCAAGACGGCAAAAAATTTTAATATATTTTATAATTTTATATATAATTATATATATATTTACTATTATTAAGTTATATAAATATCAATAAATTATCAAAAAATCTGTTTTAACATTTAAGTATATATATATTCTAAGATATAGTCATAAATTTACAATCAAATGATTTTTTATAGCCATTTTTAACTATTTTTAAACTTTTTTTTTAAATTTTCATAACGCGTTACAAAAAACTCGCGTTAAGGCGCGCCATGGGACGCCATGACCACGTTTTTTTGCCGCCACGCCTAACAAAGACGCCTTGCATGTTTTCGTAATATCTCGCCGCGCCTCGACGCCATGGCGCGCCTTGGCGCCGCCATGGCGCGTTATTTAGAACCTTGCTAATGACGCATTTGGTCACTAATGAAATTAGCCACGGACCTATAGTGACCAAAAGTGACGACCCTAATTTTCGTCACTAAACACCTTAGTGACGAAAATTTTCAACTGTTACCGACCAAACATGTTTTGTCACTAAAAGGCATTTTTCTTGTAGTGCTACCCGAAAGGGTGATTGGAATGTTCGTGATTGCAGGGATAAATTGAAATCTGTATTAATGAATATGTGGGTTAAGAAGAAGATTTCTCTAAAAAAAGTAAACCTCAAGTGCCAAGAAAGAGATCATGGTATTCGTTTTAGAAGGATGGCTATCGACGAGGACACGGAGCTTTCAAAATGTGATACTTGTAAGTGGTATGTGGAGCTTCTTGCATTTAGGAAAATCATAAATAGTGCCCCTTAAAGAATTTATATCGTTTCCATTTATTAGATTTTACAATCATCAAGCTGTGTTCGTTTGGATTTAAAGTTACTTGTAATCAAATGTTATCTGAATGCATATTCATATTTTTGTAATTGCCATTAGCTATATCTTATGTTGATTTTTTTTGGCAGGAATGGACATCCCGTCGCCAGATTTAGCAAGAACGGAAGACACCGTATTTTTTTTTATTTTAAAAAAGGTATAGCCGACGTTGGGAACGCCGACTTATACCACGTCACCGGTCACGTAGACTTCCCACTAATGCTTATTCCTAGCTGTCGCCGACGTGTCAATAGCCGGCGTTCCCAACGCCGACTTTTGGTTTAAAAAATAGTGGTTTTTGTTTAGTGGTTTCCGGTTTTGGTGGGTGGTTTTGTGGTTTAGGGTTTGTTTTTGTGTTTTGAAAACGGTTAAGTGTTAGTGTTTAGGGTTAATTATGTATGTAATTTGATGATTTTTATGAAAATTTTCAAATTGTGTTTTTTTAATATGTTATTGTTTAAGAGTTTATAAAAGTTAGATTAATGTTTATGGCTTTTTTCGTGTGTTTTATGCTATGTACAAAATGGCAAAAAATCATTTTGGTTAGTTTTTTTGTTTTGAAAATGGTTAAGTGTTAGTGTTCAGGGTTTATTATGTATGTAATTTGATGATTTTTATGAAAATTTCCAAATTGTATTTTGTTAATATGTTATGGTTTTATAGTTTATAAAAGTTAGATTAATGTTTATGGTTTCTTTCGTGTGTTTTATGCTATGTACAAAATGGCAAAAAAATATTTTTTTGGGCAAAAATGAACAACTTAAAATAAAAAATGGCCCACTTAATCCCACTGTTTTGAACAAGTTAAAATACAGAATGAACAAGTTACAATACAACATGGCACACTAACGTTGGTTACGTTGGCAAATTCGGCTCCGATTGTTGTGACCTTTCTGTCCACAACCACTACAAGTTCGGGGTCTACTTCCACTTCCGCTCGGCTGGTCCATTTCATTACGGATTCTTCTTTGTTTCTTTCTTGCTCTTTTTGTAATGATCATGGTTTTTTCCGCTTCGATGGTCCAGTTCGCTTCTCTCTAGTAGTCCTCGTGCCGTAGGCCCCTAAGTGTTGGGATATACTGTCGTCTCCACGTTTTTGTGTTGTAGAAGGCAGAAACCTTTATTGGTGTAGCTTCATGGTTTCTTCGACTAGGACCATTCACGTGTCCATCAACATCCATGCCATGAGAACAAATAAAGCTCTTAATTTTCCACTTTCCACAAGTACAAGACTTAGCTGGAAAAGTGACCTCGTATTTGTTCCCCCCACCCATGGTTATTGGCTCATTTGTCTCACACTCATAAACACCATTTGGGACATTGTAAGGTGTTACCCTCTGATGAATGGCATATGATTCCCGAACATTGTAGAGTCTCCACATGGCTGTTGAAAGGGGTGAATTACAGTCTCTAGCTCTCCCAGAGTTTTATACTAATTGTGCTCTGGTAAGTTCGAATCTACCTTTTGTACATGCCTTGATAGGCATCATGCGCACCGTGCGTATGACATTGTTATATGATTCGGCTATGTTTGTTGTGGTGTTTCCCCAACGTACATAGCCTTCATCATACAACAACGTCCACTTGTTGATGTGTAAAATCTAGTCTTCAAACTTAACCTACTATTTCACTTAATTACACACTTATAGGTAGTGGACCTATTCATATATAATATAGTTTAAACTTTAAAGCAAGTAAAGGTTCGATCTCAGAGACTAATTTAGCTTTAAAATTTCGAATTAATAATACTGGTTTTGTTTTTGGGTTTTTGTTATTACTAATGATTAACTGATTAAAACTGAAAGTGATTATAAAATCGATTTGAGAAAAAGAATTATTGTTTATCAAATATTGGAAAAGTATACTCGTTTGACACTTCAGTTGTTTTCTAATTATGTTTATGATATTAAAAGTATATTTAACTTCTAAGATATAGTAAAACTCCTCTCGAATGTTTTACTAACTTTAACTATATCAAATTATAATGTTCCAATCGAATACAGTTACAATTATCAATAATCAAGCATTAATCAACAGGCCGGTGTTATATGATTTAACCTTATGAAGTTTCCTCTCGAATGACTTCTCTAATTATTAAGTCCTCTCGAATCTTAACAAATAGACTTACTCGTTTACGTTTTATTACCTAAGTTGTTATTTCTAGGTCCTCTCGAATCCTAATAATTTTAAACCGATTAAAGACCGACCGATTATTTCATATAAGTTAATTAATCTATCTAGATTCCTCTCGAATACCTAGAATATTGATTAACTAATTTGAATATAAACAACTTACAGTAATATATCAAAACACAAACAATTAAGGATCTACGATTAAACATAAACACCTAAACAATCAATAACGCAAACATAAACGTCAAACAAGATCCATAAATCAAACGAGCATAAAAGTTGTTTAGTTACTCATTATTAAGTCTAAATAAACAACAAACAATGAAGAAAACATAACTGAAAAGTCTTGAAAAAGAAAGAAAGACAAACGAAGAATGTCGAAAATCGTTGCGTGACCGAATATTAAACAAACTACGACTCTAACTCTTTTCCTAGCTCCAAACCGTGATCGTCAGCTCCAGATACGTGATAGAATGATTGATGATTAAAACTGGTCTTTTGGGTTGGTATTTATAGAGATAAATCAAGAGGAAATCGAGTTCGAGTCAAATTCCAAAACTGCGAAAAACACCGGGAGGGCGTCGCCCTTAAGGCTTAGAATGACGCACCGTGAGTGTTATTTCCGTGTTCGAATTTCATAAACCAACCGCGACGTTCTAGTTGTTTAGGGCTTCGTTCTCTTCGTCAGAAATCACCATTTTTCGTCTTTTAAGGTCATTTCTTCCACCATTTCCACTTCTCAATCATAGAAACCTATAAAATAGACAAAAACAACTTTTCCACACGATTAAATGCAAAAACCTATCCTATCCATCATGTTTATTATGAAAAACGACCAAATATCGCATAGAAATAAACGTATAAATATGCGATATCACTTGTACAAACCAATATCTTTTAGCCACCTCCAAGCTTCCCTGTTTAACCCTCTAAATTAGGCAACGGCGAATTTAAACTCTCTCCGCTGCGATGTAGTGTCGATCTCCCAACACCATTTTTTCAACTTCTGGTCTGGAAACGACTTCATAAGGTTACTTCTTATGTGTCTCAAACAGAATAGATGATACCAATCATCCATATCTGCCATTGCGTTGATCAAACCTGGGTGACGGTCTTAAATCATACACAATTTTCTTTCTGAATGAACGACAACATGATTCCGAAAGTTGTGCAAAAAGCATCGCCAACTTTCATTTGTCTCGTTATCAACCATGGCGAAAGAAAGAGGAAGTATATTCCCGTTAGCGTTTTTCGTCACGGCTGTAAGAAGCTTCCCGTGATAGTTTCCTTTCAAATGGGTTCCATCGACACATACGACGGGAATACAGTGCTTGAAGGCTTCAATGGCAGGTCCAAAAGCCCAAAATACATACTTAAATTTGGTCGGACCGTCTGGGTTTGTATTTGGGGCATGTAACCATTTGACGATGGTACCGGGGTTTCTATGGACCATTTCTTCAATGTACTTCGGGAGCTCGGCAAAATTTCTCTCCCATGTTCTATAAAGCCGTTCAATGGCAATTCTACGGGCATTCCAAGCTTTACATTAAGACATGTCCACGTCCCAAGTAGACTTGGCAGTGGCAATGATGTGTTTTACTTTGTATGAAATGTCTAGCTTGATTTGGTTAGCAATTTTGGTTGCAATCATGCTTGCCGACAAAGAACGGTTGTTATTTCTAACGACCGATCCAACACAGTTGTGGATAGGGATCCAAACTACCTGACGCCATATGCCCCTTTTGTTTCTACTTGAACCCCTAGCAGTCCATTCACATGGATACCAGTGTTCGTCTCTTTCGTAGTCTCGACCCTCTGTGTAGCATATTGCTCTCCAAGCCTCTAGCCTTGTGTCTTTTAAGTACATTTCTCGATTATTCTTTAGACACCATATCCTAATGGCATATACACATTGAGCCTTTCTTTTGAAGCACATTCCTTGACGTGGGTCTTGTCCTTCACACCAGTAGTCCACTGATTCGTCATCTTCGTCGAATGGAAGACGATTCCATTTTTCCTCCCCCACAAAACCAACACTTGATTCCAAGAACACTTCATCATATTCATTACGAGGTACGAGCTCATCATGAAGTCCTTCTTCCTCTGAAGTGTCTCAAATAAGAGCATAGTCTTCTGTTGTATATTCGTCGACCGTTTCGTTATCGTCATCAGAACGATCGTGTTCGTCTTGGTGTTGGCCATCATCAGAGTTCCGATCTTCTTCGTGATGTTGTTCTGTATACCTTGATGGAAACATGTCTTGTTTAGCATAAGTAAAAAGTTGAAAGTGATCGGTATAGGATGATGGAAACCCTTCTTGAGACTGATGAGGATGTTGTATTTGTATGTTCCTCAACTGGTCTGTAAAGGAAAATTGTGTTTGTTGAACCACTGAAAGAAATTGTGCTTGTATTTGAGGCTGATATTGAAGGTTGGTGGCATTTAAAACATATATTGTCTCAAATGTATCATCGTCTGGAATTTCGCTCTGAACCACATGGTCTTCGTAGGTGTACCACAAGATTCGTTTCAATTTAAAAAATTCACTAGATAAACCGAATTTGTTGCACGCCATCTCTTTAAAACTTGCAAGATTGACCCCCCTGAGAAGAGGAAAAATAATACGGGTGGTCGATTCATCGCCAGTCCAGAAACCGTTTTGAAATGATAGTTCATTTCCACAAACTAGATGAACAAGGATTGGGGAAAATGCAGACATGGTTGGGGAAAATGAGAGTTGTTTGAGAGTTGGGGAAAATGATTATGAGAGGTTCTGTAAGAGAATTGTTTGATATGAGAGGTGATTGAGAGTTAGGGAAAATTAGTATATATTTAAAGTACAAAACCTTATCTGATAATATCTGACAAAAAATCTCGGGATTGAACTTGGTCCAGTGAAAATGCCACGTAGGTTTGAGATATGGATAAAAGCCGGTGTTGGCAAATCCGGCTTATTACAAAATAATGAATGACAAGTCTAATGACTTGATCAGGGGAATCAATGCTTTCACATGCTTTATTAAAGGCCTGTATGATGTTATCAAAACACTGTTTCACGTACAGAACCTTATCTGATAATACCTGACAAAAAATCTCGGGATTGAACTTAGTCCAGTGAAAATGCCACGTAGGTTTTAGATGTGGATAAAAGCCGGTGTCGGCAAATCTGGCTTATTAACAACTTTTGGCTGACAAGTGTAATGACTTGTTCAGGGGAATCAATTCTTTCACAGGCTTTATTAAAAGCCTATATGATGTGATCAAAACACTGTTTCACGTACATAACCTTATCTGGTAATATCTGACAAAAACTCTCGGGACTGAACTTGGTCCAGTGAAAATGCCACATAGGTTTTAGATGTGGATAAAAGCCGGTGTTGGCAAATCGCTTATTAACAACTTTTGGCTGACAAGTGTAATGACTTTTTCAGGAGAATCAATGCTTTCACAGGCTTTATTAAAGGTCTGTATGATGTGATCAAAACACTGTTTCACGTAGACAACCTTATCTGATAATATCTGACAAAAAATATCGGGATTGAACTTGGTCCAGTGAAAATGCCACGTAGGTTTTAGATGTGGACAAAAGCCGGTGTTGGCAAATCCGGCTTATTAACAACTTTTGGCTGACTTGTTCAGGGGAATCAATGCTTTCACAAGCTTTATTAAAGGCCTGTATGATGTGATCAAAACACTGTTTCACGTACAGAACCTTATCTGATAATATCTGATAAAAAATCTCGGGATTGAACTTGGTCCAGTGAAAATGCCACGTAGGTTTTAGATGTTGATAAAAGCCGGTGTTGGCAAATCCGGCTCATTAACAACTTTTGACTGACAAGTGTAATGACTTGTTCATGGGAATCAATGCTTTCACTGGCTTTATTAAAGGCCTGTATGATGTGATCAAAACACTGTTTCACGTACACAACCTTATCTGATAATATCTGATAATGCCACGTAGGTTTTAGATATGGATAAAAGCCGGTGTTGGCAAATCCGGCTTATTACAAAATAATGACTAATATCAACTTATTATAAGTATTAACTTACTGTAACACTATCAACTTATTATATTTTTCTAGCAACTCCTGCAACAAGTTCAATCTCATAACCATGGCTTCTTCCAGTAATTCGTATTCAAACACCTCCAATATCCTAGACATTGTTTTCAAACATATAGAAGAAGATAAAAAGCGTTACGAAAAACTAAACTCCCTTATCAAAAGTTTCCAGAAAGTTGACAATGAAAAAACCCAGCTCATACGATCACTTCAAGATACCCCCACCTATCATTTTTAGAACAAGATTATCTCAACCTCCTTCGTCTCCAGTGTGTGAAAGATTGGGAAAATACGTCGAAATGTACTGAGTTGCTCAGTCGGATTGATCTTCAACTAGAAGATAAAATGATTTTATAGAGATAAATTGCAACGTAAACGAAGGTCTAGATGCGGTTAACATCTTCGAAAACAACGAATAAGCTATCATACCAGCTGAAAGTACTGAGGAATTTTTCCTTCAAGGAGACAGAGGAAAGAATGAAGACGACCAATATTGTAATATTGTTTTTTTACCGGACGATGTAAAATGTTCTAGAACGTTTTGGGGCGTTATGTTAGGATTTATGCAAGACAATGCATTGTGGGAAATTGTAAGTTTGTGATGTTTGTAATTTACACTTTTTTTTAAAAAAAATTATTAATATTTTTCGGTTATTTTCAGCATGTCGATGCATGGATAAGGCGATCACAACTGGTTCATAGACATTTAATAGAAAAAGAAGCAGTTCGCACAAGAACCAGGTATGCAGTTGTGCCTATATCGTTTCATGAAGATTTTTACGATCATCATAATTGGGACAAAAACTTTGATCTAGCGCATGGATATATAAAACCATATATACACTGGAAGAACGTTGATTCAGTCCTTATTCCAATTTGTTGTCCCAATAGTTATTGGTTTCTTATTCAGTATAAAATTGCTGAAAATGAGTTGACCATTTATGACCGTGATAAATCTGCTACTCCGGCCGTTTATATGCGAAACTTAACATCATTTTACGAGAAAAACATACTATGGTTTTATAACTCTGTAAGAGATACCAGAGAAACAGCCGAACCAGTACCTCCTCCTGGGTCTGAGCCATTGATTTATTTGAAAAATGTCAGTCAATATCCGGGTAGTAAGGCGAACTCTGCTTTGTTTGTATGTATGTTTATTCACTACCTGGTCACTGGTGAAGCCTCAAATGTAGTTACAGCCGATGTGTCTGATGAACAACTACTGGGTTTCAGAAGAAGGATGGCTACTGTACTTTACGCTAAACGTACAATGTAGGGTGATGTTATATTTTATTTTAAATATGTAATGTTTTTATATTTAAAAATATGTAATGTTTTTATGTAATATTTTTATGTAATGTTTTTAATCTATGTTTTTATGTAATGTTTTATGTAATATTTTTAAATAAAACATTCAATGCCTTGAAAATTCAATGAATGTACTTATAAATCCTGCAACATTTGTTTTCTTTCTTCACGTCAGTTGTAAAATAATGCCTTGAAAATTCAATGTCTTGACAGACTTTTTAATAAAGCATGTATGATGTAAAATAATGACTGGACACTGAAAATTCAATGCATGTATGATGTGATCAAAACACTGTTTCACCTACTAGTCCAGTCAACTTGTTATCTTATAAGATAAGATAAAAATCTTGGGTTTCAACGTGGTCCCATGAAAATGCCACGTAGGTTTTAGATATGGATAAAAGCCGGTGTTGGCAAATCCGGCTTATTAACAACTTTTGACTGACAAATGTAATGAGTTGACAGGCTTTATTAAAACACTGTTATTACCAACTTTTGAAAAATCAATGCCTTGACAGGCTTAATTAAAACACTGTTTAATGTTAAAAATATAAAGGACTATTTTCATAAGGGTTTTTATGTAATGTTTTTAATCTATGAAATGTTTTATTTAATGTTTTGGGGTTTAAGTTTTTTTTAATGTTTTATAGGTTTTATAACTCTATAAGACATAAAAAAAAATTTCGAATTATTTTTTTAAGTTTTTGTATTTTTTATTTTTTAATGTTTTTATAACTCTATAAGACATATTTTTTTTATATGTTATGAATTGAACACAAACAAATATTAAAACACAAAACAAAACTTAAAACACAAACATAACTTTTTATTAATTAAAACATCATACATATAAAAATAAAACACAATTTTAAAACTCTAGCGATGACGGGGAGGTTGTTGTAGAAGATGACTGTCGGTTCCACATCTTGTTCGTTGAGGGTTCCTGGCTGTTCTTCTACGTCGGTTTGCCCAGCTTCTTCGTTTTGTGCGTTAAGTGGCTGGTTGGTATCTATGTTTTCTGCCATGCCAAAATCGCCAAAACTTTGGAACTGAACCGGGCTATTATCAGCATAGGTAGACCGATGTGCAACCATGTCAGTATCAGGGTCTCTTCGGAAATTTGGTTGTACCCAGTTATTGTACTCCCCAGGAATATTGGGTGACAGCGAAAGCCTGGTACCGTCAGGGGTAGGGTTAGGGTCAGGGGTAGCAAGCAGTTCATTGATCATGTCTAGGCCAGACTGGGTACCACTACCTCCAGCCTGAAACTGCTGATATTGGGAACCACTCCCACCAGGCTGAAACTGCTGCCCATACTGGGAACCACTACCACTAGCCTTAAATTGATCCCCGTACTGGGGACCACTCCAACCACCCTGAAACTGACCTCCATACTTGGATTGAGACCCGGTGTACCCTTGAGGAGTTGGGGGACGTGGATAATAGGCAGGTTGGGGAAACTCATATTGTTGCGATCCGTAATTCATCTGGTCCGGATTATGTCCATATCCCATAGCTTGAGTAGGGATTTGAACAAAATCCTGCCACATGTCGGGGTTACCCACTCCACTATCGATGTTATGTTGTGCACGATCGTGGATTTCCCTCAATGTCTCGTTCTGCAAAATAAATTTAAATATATTAATATAATATACAAATATATATCGTATATATATATATATATATATATATATATATATATATATATATATATATATATATATATATAAATATATATATAAATATATATATATATATATATATATATATATATATATATATATATATATATATATATATATATATATATATATATATATATATATATTAAAAATATATAATACATATAAATATTTGAATATAATATAAAAATTTAAATTTAATATATAATATAAAATAAGTACGCAAAACATATTACATGAGTTTGTTGGACCCCACCCCATTCTGGATACACGTTAGGAGCGTTTTGTGCAGCCGAAGACGTGATAAGTAATACACTGCGTTCATAGAACTACTACATATAGCCCAGTAGAACACCGCCTCCTGCTGGTCCAGAAAAATGATAGACATTTGAATGTCTACTATTCCAACACCCTACCTCAACCTCCTTCTTTTCCATCCAGTCTGTACCTCGTCCACCCGTAAGCTTACCTTCGTGTATTTTCTTGTGTTGTCTAACTGTAAATATGTACAAATCATCAGGAGCCCCCTTGTACGTATGCAAACTGTCTGCATACTCTGTTCGGTACATGAGGTTCGACAACATTCCACCAGACAAGCCATCCAATGTATGCCCATAACTCGCTGTCATTGGTGCAATCAGCCGGAAGTTTCCCCAATACCGCACTATAAGGACACCATATAAACTGGCCCTCTTGCTAGGCGGTGAAAGCAGCACGGTATGTAACCAACACATGAGCCGGTGTGGCAGTATGACTAAAGTGCCGATTCCACCTAATATTCAAAATAATACTCGTAAAAATTTAATTATAATATTCGTAATCTAAATTAATCAAAATAATACTTATAATAATAAAAATATAATGCTATAAATATTACCTGCTCCCATAGCAATGTGGGTACTGAATAGGTGCATCCCCGACTAATAACATACGGGGCGCAATCTGTGGTATTCTCTCCCAGGCCCAAAGTTGGAGTAAAATTAACGGGCCCTGGATACCTTTAACGTCCTTCTTCTCCGCAACATTACATAGTTGTCGATACAAAAAAGACAATACTGCGGAGCCCCAGCTTTTCCTACAAGCTTCAGAAAGCTTGTCCAAGTTTTTGAGATAATTCAGCGAAACATCATATGACCGTGAATCGCTGAACAGGTGTCCACCCAAAAGAGCTAAAATAAACACTCTAGCTCTTTGTTTATAGCTTCTTTTACTCCTCCGGCACGGTGTTTGAATTTTCTCTATTAGAGTACGGATTTTTACTCTACCAGCATCAAGTTCACCCAGGTCTGCCATTCATCCTCGCTTTTGCACTCCCATTCTCCCGAAAACACAGCTCCGTTTACAGGCAAAGCCCACATAACTTGTACGTCCTGCAACGTAACAGTGGCTTCACCGACTGGAAAGTGGAATGAATGCGTCTCGGGACGTCACCTTTCGACCAAAGCGGTAATAAGAGCGTGGTCTATTTTGTGATACCCGGTGCGTAATACACCGTCAAAACCAGCACTTACTATCCACCTTCTAACACCGTCTTCAATTTCATCGGTGTGGTCCCAAAGTCCGGCATCACATCGTCTCGCTTTTATTTGTTCAAACGGATCTTGTTGACCGTTGAATAACCGAGCAGAACGATGGTGCTCACCGTCTTGTAAAAACAACAAACTAGTGTTTCGAGGGGTTGAACTTGCTCCAAATTACGCCATTTTAAAGCCGGGATTAACAAATTATATGTGTGTATGTGAGTTTCGGTGGAAAATGGGGGAGAAATTATATGTTTGTATGTGTGTATTTGTGTTTTGTGTGGAATAAATCGTGTAAACCAGAGTGTATATATAACCTCTATAAGCCGGAGTTGGCACCTCAGGCTTATACACGTGGCGCGTTTTGATTGGACGGTGGAAAAGGTTGCATGTAGGGGTGTTCAAAAGACACGGACCGGACCGAACCGGAAAAAACCGGACCGGACCGAGACAAAAAAAATCAAGAAACGGTGGACCGAGGACCGAACCGCTTTTTCCGTGTCATTTCCGGTCCGGTTCCTAGTCGGTTCTAGCCGGTTTTTCGGTTCTTTTCGGTTTTAATACCTCACACAATACACAACATAGTAATAAAAAAGGTTATTCAATTTAAAAAAGAAAAAAAGTCATGCAAAGATTAAGAATAAAGTAGGTTAAACGATAAGCAACACAAAAAGTACTCGTATCGAATTACAAATCATAAACGTAAATACGTAATAGGCATAGTAAAAAACTAAAACGAAACCAAATACGAATAGTAAAAACAAAAAACGTAAATTGTTTATTCATTCGTCATGTGCATTATCAATCATCTAGCTTCTCCACATCTTCCATCTCGACAATTTTTTCCAAAACTGCGAATTATATAGAGGACTAGATGTAAATCAAAACTGTTTCTGTAAACAATATAATACCAATTAGGATTCCTAATTAGTTTAATTATTTAATGAATATTAATTGGTATTATAAATTTAGTAAATGTCGAGTTTGGTTGTATTCGAATTTCAAATTTTTCAATGCAATGCATGTGAATTGGTGCATGGTCTCAATCGGAGGCTTACACTGAAAGTCAAAGTCAAATATAGTGATAGTTGACTCTAAAAACATAATCGAGTTTAATTATTTAATGAATATTAATGAATATAAGATTAAGTATTAGCATATTATTAAAGAAAAAGTTAACTTTTCGGTTCGAACCGGTGAACCGCCGGTTTAGCCACGGACCGGACCGGATTTATTTTTTGAGTATTTTTGAGAACCGAGAACCGGACCACCATAGCCGGTCCAGTTCGGTTCCGGTCCAAAGTCAGGCCGTTTTTGCGGTTCTAGCCGGTTCTCGGTTTTTTTGGTCACCCCTAGTTGCATGTGCCTCGTGACTCGTTGCAGGAAAAGCGCCATAAGCCGGCACTCACACCTCCAGCTTATGGTGTAAGTGGGTTATCTACGTGTAAAGCGCGACGGTGACCGGGCAAGGAGAAGGTGGAGAATCTAGTTGGCAGACCACGTGGCATAAGCCGGCGTTGGGAACACCGGCTATACCACTTTGATAAAAATTCGTCGGTGGCGTCCGATGGCACTAATTCCTGCTTGTATTTGTGCATTCCGGCCAAAAAATTATCTTATGTTGGCGTATAAATAATTCTGACTATAGACAATACCTCCTAATATAAATAAACAAGCAACATTTAAAATGTCTTTTTATATAAAACATATATGGATAATTAGTACACATATAATACCAATTTCGTAAGACATTAAGCATACTAAAGGATTCAGAAGTGACCTACATAAGCTTCATCTCATACGAAATTCATTAGAAAGATGTGGCACCATTTTCTATTAAAGAAACATCCAGAAGGACCACCTTCCTGAAACAATGCAATCTTCACGGGAGTTTCTGCACCATCTTCGACAGGTAATATGCCTTTATTATAGTTAAGGTCGGTTTTAACAAAGCCTGGACACACACAATTGATGAGAAAACTTGGGTATAATTTTTGGCCAAAATCCTTGTGTAAGCATTCATGGCTACTTTTGAGAGGACATATGCTGACATGAAAGCAGGCCACCCTTTGGCTTCTAATAATCCCTCTTTGAAATCGTTCAAATATTCATTTAGTACTTCTTCTATTTCCTCTCCGGTTAAGTTTTCGACATCACTAAATATTCCTTTAGCCCATTCATTTTTCAAACCCTGAAAAACATGCAAAAATGAATAATCACATACGTTCAAAGTTCCATTTGTTATGGTAATGTAACACTTTTCAATGAACTTGTATGACGTACCTTTAACTTTCCCATAGATGAAGAAACATTTACGATTCTTGGGGAATCAGATAATTCCAAAAGGGGAATGAAATGCTCAACCATTCTTTTCGCTCCATATTAGTTTGTTTGAAGACATTTTACAGCCCACTCATGAGACTCGGTCAGTATCTTTTTCAATATAAATTGGTCAGGGCTTGAAGTTGTCAATGCTTCTTCATTTGCCGCAACTCCACTGATCCCAGAATTGTTCACCTATTTCATTTAGAAGATGAAAAGCATATTTTTTTTTTTTAACGGCAATAAAGATGAAATGCATATTTTTTTAACGTAAATAAAGATGACAAGTATATTAGTATTACGTATTTAACAGTTTCACTTTCTAAAGGCCTGCGATTAAATAAAGATGTGACTGAAGGTTTGATTTCACGACGATTATAAAGAAAAGTACTCAAAGAAACAAAATTTCAAAAAATATGGATATGAATCATTCCAAGATATCAAGCTTTCCAAATTGGGTTTTCACAAATTGAGCTAAAGAAGTAACACTAACTGAATCAATGACATGAAGTTGATGAAATATAACAAGATCACAAAGGTCGGTCCCTTTGAATTTTTCAACGGCTTCAATCCCTCTGTTTTCATCTCTAGCCATCAACACTACTTTGACACCATTGATTTCAATGTTGGCTGTTTAATCACATTATATGTCAAACATATGTATTTAATATGTAAATAGTTATATTTATGGGTCAAAATAAAACATTGTAATGGGCTGTAAAATTGGGTCAAAACTGTTAACCCAAACAGCCGTTTACATAGCAGTTATTAGGGTACACGTTGCAACGGTTGAAACATAATTGTTGGTTAGTATAAAGTGTCAATCGAGTCTGTATATATTAAATCAATCTATACAATATAGTTTGTGTGTTTAATCTGTCTTGTGTCATTTTCTACTTCATTGAATTGTTTACCATACAACCATGATTCATTCAAGCATGTTAAGATCCAATTGGCTTGGCAAGAAACCTGTGCCACATTGGTATCAGAGCTATGGCTCAAATCCTGGGAAAAGGCCACAGCCAATTGATCGAGAAGAAGTTTCAAGTAAGTTTTTGCAAAGGGTATCACCACAGAGAAGATCTCCATGGAGCAAGAAGAAGAACTTGTCCCCAGAATGCAAAGAGATGCTGCTGCAAAGGATAAAGGAGATAGAGGCTTTTAATGCCTCACAGGAATCCAAAAGGTATGGAGATAATAGCAAAACTCAGAAAGAGAGAAAGGCTAGGTGTTACAAGTGCAAGACCAAATGGCACTTTTATTGGAATTTCCCAAACAAAGAAGACAAGAAAGGGAAGCAAAAGGCGGAAAGGATGGCTGATACAATCAAGTACCCATAAAAGGTAATGTTTCCAGAAAAAGTTCATGTTAATACCGATTTTATGGTTAATGGTACAGATTTTAGAAATTGGGAAAATATTTGGTTCATTGGAAGTGCATACAAAGTTCACATGTGTTCAACAAGGAACTTGCTTAAGAATTTAACATATAAGTTTGAGACGATAGCAAAGGAAGAAAATGAAGAAAAATTCATATTCTCATATGGATTTGGGGATGCTGTGATGGAAACAGGAGAAGTCAATTATGTCATACCAAATGTTCCTTACACACCAGAGGTTACTAACAATGTTTTAAGCATTGATCTTTTACAAAAGCAAGGCTATGTTGTTGAAATTAGTGAAAACAAATGTAATATCCATTACACGTTTGGAGGAAAGGAAACATGGAAGGCACAAGAAGAAATTCACACAAAGATCGCTGAATTAAGTGAAGTCATTACGCACCACAACAAGTATCTACAGAAGTATTTCGAATCTCTGGAACAAAAGAATGAAGAATCATGTGTAAAAGGGTTAGAAGCTTTAAAGTGGGATAGGGATGATGAGCACGATTACGTTGATGATGAGTACATCAGTTGGAATGGATCCCTATATGCCTTGAAGGTAAACTCGTTCTCAAGGTTTTTATCTTTTCTGAAATTGATAAAAAGGGATAGCATAGTATACAAAAATTGGGATATCTTCAGTAAAAAGTACATAGAAATGTTGAAATGGTTTTATCTAGTCTATCTCAATTATGATGTGATAGAAGAGATACCACCGGTCATAGGAGTAATGGAAATAAACCTGCTTAGTTTGCACAAATTGGTAGATAGTCTTGGAGGCTATGAAAGTGTCACCATAGATGATACATGGAAAACGATTGCTGGTATGCAATGCTTGATAGAAGAAAGTGGTGGCGGAGCAATTAAGGATTGCTACAGGAAGTTCATAAGTAAAGTACAGGTGTATTACGAGACGGCACGGAAACCTTGGTTTGAAGAAAGGCCTGGAGAAGTGGTTGGTGACAGCAGTGGTAATGCTGGAAAGAAAGACCCACAAGGCACGAAAAAAGTTGAGGTTGAAATTAGGGAAACACTCAGAGAGATGTCAATGAACAAAAGGCCTCATTTTGGAGTAAGCTTGGAAGGCAACTCGGATGGAGAAGAAGCAAATGGGAGCACCACAGACAGCAATGACTTCTTCGTCATTGTTTGAAGATCAGAAAGCATTACTCAGAAGACAGTTTGACATTAATGGATTAGGGGGGAATTGTTGGCTGTTTAATCACATTATATGTCAAACATATGTATTTAATATGTAAATAGTTATATTTATGGGTCAAAATAAAACATTGTAATGGGCTGTAAAATTGGGTCAAAACTGTTAACCCAAACAGCCGTTTACATAGCACTTATTAGGGTAAACGTTGCAACGGTTGAAACATAATTGTTGGTTAGTATAAAGTGTCAATTGAGTCTGTATATATTAAATCAATCAATACAATATAGTTTGTGTGTTTAATCTGTCTTGTGTCATTTTCTACTTCATTGAATTGTTTACCATACAACCATGATTCATTCAAGCATGTTAAGATCCAATTGGCTTGGCAAGAAACCTGTGCCACATTGGTATCAGAGCTATGGCTCAAATCATGGGAAAAGGCCACAACCAATTGATCGAGAAGAAGTTTCAAGTAAGTTTTTGCAAAGGGTATCACCACAGAGAAGATCTCCATGGAGCAAGAAGAAGAACTTGTCCCCAGAATGCAAAGAGATGTTGTTGCAAAGGATAAAGGAGATAGAGGCTTTTAATGCCTCACAAGAATCCAAAAGGTATGGAGATAATAGCAAAACTCAGAAAGAGAGAAGGGCTAGGTGTTACAAGTGCAAGACCAAAGGGCACTTTTATTGAAATTGCCCAAACAAAGAAGACAATAAAGGGAAGCAAAAGGCGGAAAGGATGGCTGATACAATCAAGTACCCAGAAAAGGTAATGTTTCCAGAAAAAGTTCATGTTAATACCGATTTTATGGTTAATGGGACAAATTTTAGAAATTGGGAAAATATTTGTTTCATTGGAAGTAGCTAATCAATTTTATTACTTTTGAGTCAAACTAATTATTTAATGTATAGTAAATGTTTTTAACGAGAATTTGAAGTCCTGCGCATTGCAGCGGGGATCCATGAACAAATGTAGAACGTCCAAAGGAATAACCACTTGAAATCAAATTAGATTGTACGTCATATCATGTACGTTGTTCGATATATTTTTATTGTTATCATAGTGTATGGGCAATTGAAAAACATTCTGATTTGATAAAGAATTTGAAGTTTCATTGTTTTTGTTATATTTACGTTTTTTTCCCTTCATGATATTTCATTTCCAGAGGAATTATAAGCATGAATTTGTTACACAAATGATAAGAATATTGGATTAAACGATCACCACGGTGAATTAAAGTCATTAGCAAAACTTTGAAAAAGTATAAACCATATCATAGGACAAAAAATAAGAAAAATGCAAAAATATAATACGAGAAGCTTAAAGTACAACACAAATATTTAAGTGTGAATCATGTTTACTAAACAAATATAAAAATAAGAATTTAAATGGCAAACACGTCTAGAGACCGGGTAAAAAGATTTGAGAAGTTTATATTTATTAATTAATATTTGATAAAAAGGAAACTAGATTAAGAAAAGAAATAAAAGTCAAAAACTGTGGTCCATACTTTCCCCAAAACCATCTAGCAGTATAAATAAAAAGTTAAAAAAAAATCAGAAATAGTATTAAATAATAATAAAAAAGTTACAAAGCATTTTTTTATAATAATTTTAAAATCTTTTTAGTATTGATAATTAATAAATTTTCTTTATCAGTAATATATTAAATGAAAGAATGTATTAAATTCTTTACCAAATTTGTGAATCTGACCAATAAAATGAGTATATAAATAACAATCATTTTAATTTTAATGGTTAACCTATCCAACAATTTTTCTATCTAAAAGAACATTACAATAATCTAGATGGCAGCCCTCATCAAGTCACACTTTGTGATTTTTTGCGTAGTATTACTCTTGTTTTCAACTTTTCATGAATGTAAGTGTAACATCTATAATTCTCTGTCTTTGGTAATCTTATAAAACGTCTAAAGTATAAAAGTAACACTTATTAGTATTTTATTCTTTTAATTTCCAGGCATAGAAGGTAACAGCAAGAGGTTCGATGTGATCTCAAAATATGCAAGTGAATCATGTACCAATCCTTGCGAGCCATACGATGTAGGGTCGATAATCTATTGTTGTTGTGATGAGAGCCCCTCAGTGGATTGTTATGACACCAAAGAAGAATGCAAAAAGAATTGTCATAAAATATCGCCATAAATGTGATATTATATGCATGTTTAGCAATGATATGAATGAAATCCAAATTTTGTATCATGTATTCACATGTCAATGATGAACTCATATTATTATATTATCCATATAGACATTTGACAAACTAATTATATTACAGATTTGGAAGTAATTTCTAATAGAGTTACTTACACGGATGGTCCTTATCCTCTTATCCAAATAACACTTTTCGTCCTATCTTTTGAAAAATTACATAGATAGTCCTTTGTTTTGAATTTCTGCACACGGATGGTCCTTTGGTCCGTTAGCGTTAACTCAATTCTGTTAGTTATATCATAATGACCAATTTACCCTTTTTTGTCTTATTCGTAAGGGACCGTTTTAGTAATTTTCAATATTTTTTTTTTCTTTTTATTTTTTTTTTGTAATTTTTATTATTTTTAGATCTCTACTTCCCCAACATTCAACGGATCAATCGGTTCTCCAGGATCCACACAACTGAAGTCATTTTTACAACCATCATCTTCATTATCAGCAGAACGCACATTCATATCCAATTCTTCAATATCTTCAAAACGCTCTTTCGTCACTCTGTTCCCAACACCAGTCCAAAACACAAAACCTTTCCCAACATTCTCATCATACTCTACCTTCTTTATCGCATTCGACAACACGTAAAACGCGCTCGGAACAAAATCAAACGCTTCATCAGCAAATGGTTAAACCGTTGTGTGATGATATCTAGGTTGTTAGTAAACCGATTGAGTTGCATAAATGCGTACCAGTCAGTTAGGTTTCCGGCGGTGGCGGTGGCGGCGAGTAACACGTCAGCAACGGCGAGGATTTGGGTAACGACGGGGAAGTTAGGGTTGAGTTTGTGAACGTGGTGAGCGTATTTCCGGCAGTCTTTGAAATGAGGGCGCCGGAGGAAATGCTCGGCGACGCGGAGGAGAACTGCCGGGTCGTTTCCGGGTTTTCGGGTCATTCTGTCCATTATATGACGACACCGTTAATGGAACAATGAATCACCTGAAGTGATGGTGGAAGCGTGAAGTAGCGGCGATGGTGATGATGATGCCGTTGATTTCAGAAACCCTAAATCAATAAATGAATCGGCAGAATTAGGGTTTTTATATCGAATCTGTGATGATGATGGCAAACAGTGAATGGCAATTCGGTGGTGGGGATGATGATGATACAGATGATGCTACCATGTCTATGGATATGGAATCCTTTTTAAGCATTCTTGATGAATATCCTCCCACTCCTCCCACTCAGGTTTTTACTTTTTCTTAATCACTTTTTCTTTCGATTTTAGATGCCATTTGTACCCATGAATTACTATTACTAAATTATATACCTACCTTTGAGTTTTATCTGCTGCAGAATCGACAAACCGCGAGTGTTTAAGCCAGGAGAGAATAACGGATCAAATGACGGGGATATCGGAGATGATGAAAGTTAATAGCGACGGAATGAAGAAATTGAAAGCTGTAGCTGTAGTTAAAACTCCGATTGAGATTAAAAAAAAAAAAGTTTGGAATAATAATTACACGGATGGTCCTTTGCGAATAAGACAAAAAGGGTAAATTGGTCATTATGATATAACTAACAGAATTGAGTTAACGCTAACGGACCAAAGGACTATCTGTGTGCAGAAATTCAAAACAAAGGACTATCCATGTAATTTTTCAAAAGATAGGACGAAAAGTGCCATTTGAATAAAAGGATAAGGACCATCCGTGTAATTAACTCTTTCTAATATATTACAGATTTTGTAACATACATTCACATGTCCAAATTTTGTGAAACTAATATATTAAAGATTTGGAAGTAATTTGAATACATTTCTAGATCTCTTTTTAATACTAATTTGAATACATTTCTAGATCCCTTTTTAATACTTTATATTATAATCCATAATTATATTCATAAGCTAATCAGTTTTATTACTTTTGAGTCAAACTTATTATTTAATGTATAGTAAATGTTTTTAACGAGAATTTGAAGTCCTGCGCATTGCAGCGGGGATCCATGAACAAATGTAGAACGTCCAAAGGAATAACCACTTGAAATCAAATTAGATTGTACGTCATATCATGTACTGTCACACCCCGCATTTGGCGGAACCGAGGTGTACAGAGAATACGGTATCAGAGATTCAAAGGTTACATCAACATAAGTAAACCATACATAATCAACATAGATAAATAAGTCTGAAATAGCATACGTTATTACAGTAATCCGAAAACATGTCAAAATACGGCTACAGAGTTGGGATACTAAGGAATTAATACAAAGCAAAATAAATTCCAAGCAAGTAATCCACGTAGCCACCAAAGCATAACGTCAAAAAGGTAACCTCAAATCCCTGAAAAGCGTTAAAATACGACGTCAACATAAAGTTGGTGAATTATTCGCAATATTTAATTTAAAACATAATAGCATAAAAGTTTCGATACGTTTTGACCCAAAAGTGATACGGTTTGAAAATAAGTCATTCGAAAAATGATGTTTCAAAAACATACGTGAAGTATACAAACCTTTTCAATAATATACCAATACAAGTACCATAAAAATACCATAATCATACCATAAAAATACCATAATGGATAGGTAACAGCCTTAGGTAAATACTATACACCTGAACCATAACAATAGTGGCAACCAACCCCACCTAGTGCATTACGCTAGGTCATCCTCGAATTCAACGGTCATAACATTGCTAACACGGACAGGGCGCATCCATCATCCATCGTGTTAACAATGAGGGCTTGTTAGACCCATATAGCGCTATATATACGAACGGCTAAAAGCTAACAGGTGTGTATACGGGGCCTCGTTCTACCACAAAGGCGGAACAAGTTGGGTAATGCTAACCTAAAGGCATTCATATCCAAAATACATAACCATAATACATAATATACCATAAAATACATTTATACAACGCTAATCATGCCCAAGATATAAAAACAGTAAAAAGGGCAACGAATAACTCACAGGATAGCAAAGCAATCAAATCAACGATACGTCGGGTAATAACAAATACGAACAAGCTCCCACGTCTAAGTGCCCTAACATCACGTAAATAAATATGTCTGAGTATCTCTAAGTCTAGTGGGGTTGCCTTATGCGATTAACGTCTCATAATATGCTATAATATGTTTTAGTTATGAAGGGCTTATAATCCCGATGGTTTAAAGGAAAGATGTAGCATTATGTAGCAAAATACACGTTTTCGACCAAAACCGTGTTAATAGTGTATATTATAAAATTGACATGTGTTTTAGGGTTAAAGCATAAGATTTGAAAGCGTGTAACACTTTAATTACGTTATAACGTCATTATAAATGGGTTTGATCAAAAACCTAATTAGTTACGCTAGGAACAGTTACTCTAGGAACAGTTACCCTACGTAACTAACAGTTACGCTAGTGTAACTATAGTTACCCTACGTAACTACAGTTACCCTCACGTAACTATAGTTACCCTCGCGTAACTATAGTTACCCTCGCGTAACTATAGTTACCCTCACGTAACTATAGTTACCCTCACGTAACTCAGTTACCCTCACGTAACTCAGTTACCCTCACGTAACTAACAGTTACGTGACGTAACTGAGCTTTTCGAGAAATACTTTCGAGATACGGTTTTGAGTGTTTTTAGGTGTCGAGATTATCAAATATTGAAACCTTATGTCCAGAATATGTTTATATATCGAAAACTTATATAAAATACATGTTTAGTCCGAAAAATCATATTTAAAAATAGGTTTTGAAGATTACAATGAATAGAAAACTTACCAAATCGAAGGAAAACGAGTTTGATGATGAAGGTGGATGAAAATCTTCAATAAAACTTGGATTTCTAGATGAAAATGGTGGGTTTTTGTGGTGATTTTAGAGAGAGAAGTGTGTGTTTGTGTGTGTTTTCTAGAGAGAGATTGAAAATGGAGAAATGGTGTGTATGTGTGTGTAGGTGATAAAAACAATGTGGAGAATAAGACAAAAAGTTTGGTGGGATTCTTTAAGGACCAATTTTGTAATAAAAATCCCATAGGACTAAATTTGTAATAAAATCTTGTGGGACTAAAATTGTAATACTTTTTAACGTTAATCTTAATCGTATAATTAAGGCATAAAACCCCCTAACTTATCTTAAGAGCATACTAGACTTATACTAAAGGCACTTAGAACTAAACGTTTCCGACATAAAGGTCCGAATCACATAAAATACACCCGACAAACGTAAAAACGCATAAAATACAAATACGATACCCATAAAATACGAGAAATACGGATACAATACTCATGAAATACGAATACGATAAAACATAAAATGGATACAATAGGGTCAAAACATAATCATAAGTAAATAAAACGAATACGGGTCGTTAGAAGTATACCTAGAAATTCGCGAATGTCACAGTCTCCCCAAGTAAAAAGAAATTTCGTCCTGGAAATTATCACTTGGTACTACTTCCGGGGGAAAGGTGAGGATACTTCCTCAGAATTTCATCTTCGCGTTCCCACGTGAACTCAGCTCCAAAACGGGAATTCCAACGAACCTTGACAATCGGGATCTTTCTTCGTCGTAGACGCTTAACATCACTAGCAACGATCTCGATCGGTTCCTCAACGAAATGAAGCTTATCATCAATCTGGAGTTTCTCAAGCGGAACTAATAACGTTTCGTCAGCCAGGCATTTCTTCAACTGAGACACATGAAATACATTGTGTACGCTGCTCAGTTCTGCCGGCAAATCTAGTCGATACGCAGCTGGGCCGACGCGGGCTAAAATCTTGAACGGACCCGTGTATCTCGGACTCAGCTTGCTGCGCTTCTGGAATCGGACAACCCCTTTCCATGGAGATACCTTCAATAATACCATATCTCCAACACTGAACTCAAGAGGCTTCCTGCGCTTATCAGCATACTTTTTCTGTCGATCTCTTGCAGTAATTAATCGTTCCTTGATCTTGAAGATCTTGTCAGTGGTCTCTTGTATAATCTCCGGACCAGAAATCTGACTATCTCCAATTTCTGCCCAACATACAGGCGATCGACACTTGCGGCCATACAAAGCTTCAAAAGGTGCACACTTGATACTCGTGTGATAGCTGTTGTTGTACGAGAACTCAATCAACGGCAAATGAACGTCCCAACTACCACCAAAATCAATTGCGCAGGCTCGTAGCATATCTTCCAAGGTCTGAATAGTTCTCTCACTCTGACCATCGGTCTGCGGATGATACGCGGTACTCATATCTAACCTCGTACCCATAGCAATCTGGAATGACTTCCAAAATCCGTGAGGTGAAACGAGCATCACGATCGGAAATAATCGATACAGGGACTCCGTGTTTCGATACAATCTCTGCAATATATAAACGCACGAATCTCTCCATCGGATAATTCTCACGAATCGGTAGGAAATGAGCAGACTTCGTCAATCGATCAACAATAACCCAGATACTGTCATAACCACTCGAAGATCTCGGAAGCTTCGTAACAAAATCCATAGTAATACGCTCCCATTTCCACTCGGGAATCTTCGGTTGTTGGAGTAGCACAGACGGTTTCTGATACTCAATCTTCACTTTGGAACAGGTCAAACATCGACTAACATACTCGGCGACCTCCCGCTTCATACCCGGCCACCAATAGAACTCTTTCAAGTCATGATACATTTTGTCGGAACCCGGATGAATGGAATAATTAGACTTATGGGCTTCGTCCAGAATCAACTGACGGATACTAATCGGAACCCAAATACGCTCGAGGAAATACAGAACTCCATCCTCCTTCGGTTCTAATTCCAAAGTTAATTTATACAACCTTTCCTCCTTAACACGGTCCTCTGTCATGATACCTTCCTGTGCCTGAATAATCCGAGCCTTCAAGCTCGTCTGAATAGATACCATCATAGAACGGATACGGACTGGTTTGACTGTTTCCTTACGACTTAGTGCATCAGCAACAACGTTCGCCTTACCAGGGTGGTAGCGAATGTCGCAATCATAGTCGTTCAATAACTCAACCCAGCGTCGTTGTCTCATGTTCAGCATCTTCTGATCGAATATGTGCTGAAGACTCTTGTGGTCGGTAAATACAGTACACTTGGTCCCATACAGATAATGTCTCCAAATCTTCAATGCGAATACGACGGCTCCCAATTCTAGATCATGTGTCGTGTAATTCTGCTCATGGACTTTCAACTGACGTGAAGCGTAAGCTATAACTTTACTATTCTGCATAAGCACACAACCCAGACCCTTGTGCGAAGCGTCGCAATAAACAACAAAATTCTCGGAACCAACTGGCAGACTAAGAATAGGAGCGTTACACAACCGCTGCTTCAATATCTGAAAGGCCCTCTCTTGATCGGAACCCCAAACGAATGGTTCACTCTTCTGTGTCAACTTTGTCATAGGTGAAGCGATCTTGGAGAAGTTCTCGATGAATCGACGATAGTACCCAGCAAGACCCAAAAACGAACGGATTTCGGTCGGAGATTTTGGTGCAACCCAGTTCTTAACAGCTTCAATCTTAGCAGGATCAACGTGAATACCCTTCGCGCTAACCACGTGGCCAAGGAACTGGACTTCGGATAACCAGAACTCGCACTTAGAGAATTTCGCATACAACTTTTCCTCTCGAAGCACCTCTAGAACAAGACGCAAATGCTCTTCATGTTCCTTGCGACTTCGGGAATAGATCAGAATGTCGTCGATGAATACGATAACGAATTTGTCAAGATACGGACGACAAATACGGTTCATTAGATCCATGAATGCTGCAGGGGCGTTTGTCAGACCGAACGGCATCACCATGAACTCATAATGACCATATCGAGTACGAAAAGTGGTCTTAGGTACATCATCTTCCTGAACTCTCAACTGATGATAACCAGAGCGAAGATCGATCTTAGAGAAATAGCAAGAACCCTGAAGTTGATCGAATAAGTCGTCAATACGAGGAAGGGGATAACGGTTCTTCACAGTCAGCTTGTTTAACTCCCGATAATCAATACATAAGCGCATGGAGCCATCCTTCTTCTTAACAAAGAGGACAGGAGCACCCCACGGGGAGAAACTAGGACGGATAAAACCCTTATCAACCAATTCCTGAATTTGCTTTGACAACTCGAGCATCTCGGAAGGAGCCAAACGATACGGAGCTTTAGCAACAGGCGCTGCTCCAGGAACAAGATCAATACGAAAGTCGATTTGTCTCTGGGGAGGGATTCCAGGTAAATCTTCAGGAAAAACGTCAGAAAACTCGCGAACAATCGGTACACCATCAATCTTTATCGTAGAATCTTTCTTCACCAAGTGAGCGAGATATAAGGAACAACCTTGACGGACATACTCGCGAACTTTCAAACTTGAAATGACTTTAAGGCGTTTCCCAGCCTTCTCTCCGTGTACAATCATCTGATCTCCATCCGGCTTCTGAATACGAATAAGCTTCTCATAACAAACTATTTCGCCTCTATGCTTAGCTAACCAATCCATACCGACTACGACATCGAAACTACCGAGTTTCATAGGAATAAGGTTGATGGAAAAAGGAATATCGGCTAATACGAGGGGAATATCACGAATAACTTCTCTAACATAAGCACATCTACCATCAGCTATTTCTACCTCATAAGCAGGCTCTAAAGGACTAGAAGCACGGTTTACTAAGGGGCGGAAATCACTAGATATAAAGCTTCTATCGGCACCCGAATCAAACAAAATAAAAGCAGGATAATCACCGACAAGAAATGTACCAGTGACAACAGTAGGATCCTGGCGAGCTTCAGAAGATTCCATGGAGAAAGCTCGGCTTTTGGCAGGATTTCCTCTCGCACTAGTACCAGCACCATGAGTAGGAAGGGAAGTAGATGATACAAGCTTGGGACACTGATGACGGCGGTGACCTACTTCTCCGCATTCAAAACATGCTCCAGTAGCCATTCCACAAAACTGCTCGGTGTGGCCTAACTTCTTGCATCGGTTACAAACCCAACAAGCCACATTTGCTGCATGAGCACTGCCGCACTTACCACACTTCGGGCGCTTGTCCTGATAACCAGATCCAGAACCTGTCAAAGCATACACTTGAGGAAGTTGGAGTCTCTGATCCTGACCACGACTTCTCTTCCTCGAACTACCCATATCTCTCCTATCAGATCTACCAGAATCTCTTCGGCTCACAACCGGCTGAAGAACACCACCACGGATCATACTTGCGGTCAACCGACCAGCAATATCAACCACACTCTGTAGAGTACCCGGACGGTGAGAAATAATGTGGTCCCGCATAGTCTGGGGCAAACCTTGAGTGAAGCGTTCGATTCTCTCATCCTCCGTGCGAACCAAACGAGGAGCCAAAACGCACAAATCGTAAAATCTATTCGCATACCCGCGAAAATCAGAACCTTGCATAGTCAGGTTCCACAACTCATTCTCCAACCTCTGCGTCTCAGATGACGGCACATACTCCTTTCTCATCATAACCTTCAGGTTTTCCCAACTCATCAAGGCAACAGCAGCTCGGCCCTGAACCCGTTTCACCGAGTTCCGCCAGGTGAGGGCTTTACCCTGGAACAAGAACGTAGCATACTTAACTTTGCTTTCCTCAGCACATCCCGAAACATCAAACACAGACTCAATCCTCTCAAACCACTGCAGGGTAGCAACCACATCCTCGTTACCCTTAAACTCAGTAGGTTTGCAATCCAGAAAAGTCTTATACGAACAGCCTCGGGGTGGATCCTCAATAACAATACTCGGTCCATTGGCTCCCACATGCACTGCTCTTCCCACATCAGAACCATCGCGCCCAGACGCCGTACCTTCTGATCTTATACCCTGCATCACGGGTTCTCCGGACCCTATGTCGGTATCCTGCACCTGTGTCTCCTTGATCTGTGCCACAATCACGGGTATTGCCGCTGCAATCTGCTCCGCAATCAACTGGCTGATATCCGGAGTAGTGGTAGTAGCATCGGGGGCAGCAGTGGCATTTTGAGCCGTAGCACCCGCTCTCACACTGGGGCGACCTCGCCTCGTCGACCCTCTCGTAGTAGTGGCGGCCGGAGTAGACCTAGCAGAAGCTCTCTTTGGCGGCATCTTCTACGAATGTCAAACAGAATAAATCAGAACGATAACCGGATGTGCGACTAAAACAAACAGGCCTCAAAGCATAAAATGCAAAACAAAAGCACATAAAGCATACAAATCACATACAGGCCCACAAAAGAAAGAAATGCGCCCATAAATCAGATAGGTCCAAAAGCCTAGGTCATAGTCTAAGTGATTCCGTAAGGTCACTTAGTTCGCTATAACCATTGGCTCTGATACCAACTTCTGTCACACCCCGCATTTGGCGGAACCGAGGTGTACAGAGAATACGGTATCAGAGATTCAAAGGTTACATCAACATAAGTAAACCATACATAATCAACATAGATAAATAAGTCTGAAATAGCATACGTTATTACAGTAATCCGAAAACATGTCAAAATACGGCTACAGAGTTGGGATACTAAGGAATTAATACAAAGCAAAATAAATTCCAAGCAAGTAATCCACGTAGCTACCAAAGCATAACGTCAAAAAGGTAACCTCAAATCCCTGAAAAGCGTTAAAATACGACGTCAACATAAAGTTGGTGAATTATTCGCAATATTTAATTTAAAACATAATAGCATAAAAGTTTCGATACGTTTTGACCCAAAAGTGATACGGTTTGAAAATAAGTCATTCGAAAAATGATGTTTCAAAAACATACGTGAAGTATACAAACCTTTTCAATAATATACCAATACAAGTACCATAAAAATACCATAATCATACCATAAAAATACCATAATAAATAGGTAACAGCCTTAGGTAAATACTATACACCTGAACCATAACAATACTGGCAACCAACCCCACCTAGTGCATTACGCTAGGTCATCCTCGAATTCAACGGTCATAACATTGCTAACACGGACAGGGCGCATCCATCATCCATCGTGTTAACAATGAGGGCTTGTTAGACCCATATAGCGCTATATATACGAACCGGCGGCTAAAAGCTAACAGGTGTGTATACGGGGCCTCGTTCTACCACAAAGGCGGAACAAGTTGGGTAATGCTAACCTAAAGGCATTCATATCCAAAATACATAACCATAATACATAATATACCATAAAATACATTTATACAACGCTAATCATGCCCAAAATATAAAAACAGTAAAAAGGGCAACGAATAACTCACAGGATAGCAAAGCAATCAAATCAACGATACGTCGGGTAATAACAAATACGAACAAGCTCCCACGTCTAAGTGCCCTAACATCACGTAAATAAATATGTCTGAGTATCTCTAAGTCTAGTGGGGTTGCCTTATGCGATTAACGTCTCATAATATGCTATAATATGTTTTAGTTATGAAGGGCTTATAATCCCGATGGTTTAAAGGAAAGATGTAGCATTATGTAGCAAAATACACGTTTTCGACCAAAACCGTGTTAATAGTGTATATTATAAAATTGACATGTGTTTTAGGGTTAAAGCATAAGATTTGAAAGCGTGTAACACTTTAATTACGTTATAACGTCATTATAAATGGGTTTGATCAAAAACCTAATTAGTTACGCTAGGAACAGTTACTCTAGGAACAGTTACCCTACGTAACTAACAGTTACGCTAGTGTAACTATAGTTACCCTACGTAACTACAGTTACCCTCGCGTAACTATAGTTACCCTCGCGTAACTATAGTTACCCTCGCGTAACTCAGTTACCCTCACGTAACTCAGTTACCCTCACGTAACTAACAGTTACGTGACGTAACTGAGCTTTTCGAGAAATACTTTCGAGATACGGTTTTGAGTGTTTTTAGGTGTCGAGATTATCAAATATTGAAACCTTATGTCCAGAATATGTTTATATATCGAAAACTTATATAAAATACATGTTTAGTCCGAAAAATCATATTTAAATATAGGTTTTGAAGATTAAAATGAATAGAAAACTTACCAAATCGAAGGAAAACGAGTTTGATGATGAAGGTGGATGAAAATCTTCAATAAAACTTGGATTTCTAGATGAAAATGGTGGGTTTTTGTGGTGATTTTAGAGAGAGAAGTGTGTGTTTGTGTGTGTTTTCTAGAGAGAGAATGAAAATGGAGAAATGGTGTGTATGTGTGTGTGTAGGTGATAAAAACAATGTGGAGAATAAGACAAAAAGTTTGGTGGGATTCTTTAAGGACCAATTTTGTAATAAAAATCCCATAGGACTAAATTTGTAATAAAATCTTGTGGGACTAAAATTGTAATACTTTTTAACGTTAATCTTAATCGTATAATTAAGGCATAAAACCCCCTAACTTATCTTAAGAGCATACTAGACTTATACTAAAGGCACTTAGAACTAAACGTTTCCGACATAAAGGTCCGAATCACATAAAATACACCCGACAAACGTAAAAACGCATAAAATACAAATACGATACCCATAAAATACGAGAAATACGGATACAATACTCATGAAATACGAATACGATAAAACATAAAATGGATACAATAGGGTCAAAACATAATCATAAGTAAATAAAACGAATACGGGTCGTTAGAAGTATACATAGAAATTCGCGAATGTCACAGTCTACCCAAGTAAAAAGAAATTTCGTCCTCGAAATTATCACTTGGTACTACTTCCGGGGGAAAGGTGAGGATACTTCCTCAGAATTTCATCTTCGCGTTCCCACGTGAACTCAGCTCCAAAACGGGAATTCCAACGAACCTTGACAATCGGGATCTTTCTTCGTCGTAGACGCTTAACATCACTAGCAACGATCTCGATCGGTTCCTCAACGAAATGAAGCTTATCATCAATCTGGAGTTTCTCAAGCGGAACTAATAACGTTTCGTCAGCCAGGCATTTCTTCAACTGAGACACATGAAATACATTGTGTACGCTGCTCAGTTCTGCCGGCAAATCTAGTCGATACGCAGCTGGGCCGACGCGGGCTAAAATCTTGAACGGACCCGTGTATCTCGGACTCAGCTTGCTGCGCTTCTGGAATCGGACAACCCCTTTCCATGGAGATACCTTCAATAATACCATATCTCCAACACTGAACTCAAGAGGCTTCCTGCGCTTATCAGCATACTTTTTCTGTCGATCTCTCAGTAATTAATCGTTCCTTGATCTTGAAGATCTTGTCAGTGGTCTCTTGTATAATCTCCGGACCAGAAATCTGACTATCTCCAATTTCTGCCCAACATACAGGCGATCGACACTTGCGGCCATACAAAGCTTCAAAAGGTGCACACTTGATACTCGTGTGATAGCTGTTGTTGTACGAGAACTCAATCAACGGCAAAAGAACGTCCCAACTACCACCAAAATCAATTGCGCAGGCTCGTAGCATATCTTCCAAGGTCTGAATAGTTCTCTCACTCTGACCATCGGTCTGCGGATGATACGCGGTACTCATATCTAACCTCGTACCCATAGCAATCTGGAATGACTTCCAAAATCGTGAGGTGAAACGAGCATCACGATCGGAAATAATCGATACAGGGACTCCGTGTTTCGATACAATCTCTGCAATATATAAACGCACGAATCTCTCCATCGGATAATTCTCACGAATCGGTAGGAAATGAGCAGACTTCGTCAATCGACAACAATAACCCAGATACTGTCATAACCACTCGAAGATCTCGGAAGCTTCGTAACAAAATCCATAGTAATACGCTCCCATTTCCACTCGGGAATCTTCGGTTGTTGGAGTAGCCCAGACGGTTTCTGATACTCAATCTTCACTTTGGAACAGGGCAAACATCGACTAACATACTCGGCGACCTCCCGCTTCATACCCGGCCACCAATAGAACTCTTTCAAGTCATGATACATTTTGTCGGAACCCGGATGAATGGAATAATTAGACTTATGGGCTTCGTCCAGAATCAACTGACGGATACTAATCGGAACCCAAATACGCTAGAGGAAATACAGAACTCCATCCTCCTTCGGTTCTAATTCCAAAGTTAATTATACAACCTTTCCTCCTTAACACGGTCCTCTGTCATGATACCTTCCTGTGCCTGAATAATCCGAGCCTTCAAGCTCGTCTGAATAGATACCATCATAGAACGGATACGGACTGGTTTGACTGTTTCCTGACTTAGTGCATCAGCAACAACGTTCGCCTTACCAGGGTGGTAGCGAATGTCGCAATCATAGTCGTTCAATAACTCAACCCAGCGTCGTTGTCTCATGTTCAGCATCTTCTGATCGAATATGTGCTGAAGACTCTTGTGGTCGGTAAATACAGTACACTTGGTCCCATACAGATAATGTCTCCAAATCTTCAATGCGAATACGACGGCTCCCAATTCTAGATCATGTGTCGTGTAATTCTGCTCATGGACTTTCAACTGACGTGAAGCGTAAGCTATAACTTTACTATTCTGCATAAGCACACAACCCAGACCCTTGTGCGAAGCGTCGCAATAAACAACAAAATTCTCGGAACCAACTGGCAGACTAAGAATAGGAGCGTTACACAACCGCTGCTTCAATATCTGAAAGGCCCTCTCTTGATCGGAACCCCAAACGAATGGTTCACTCTTCTGTGTCAACTTTGTCATAGGTGAAGCGATCTTGGAGAAGTTCTCGATGATCGACGATAGTACCCAGCAAGACCCAAAAACGAACGGATTTCGGTCGGAGATTTTGGTGCAACCCAGTTCTTAACAGCTTCAATTTAGCAGGATCAACGTGAATACCCTTCGCGCTAACCACGTGGCCAAGGAACTGGACTTCGGATAACCAGAACTCGCACTTAGAGAATTTCGCATACAACTTTTCCTTTCGAAGCACCTCTAGAACAAGACGCAAATGCTCTTCATGTTCCTTGCGACTTCGGGAATAGATCAGAATGTCGTCGATGAATACGATAACGAATTTGTCAAGATACGGACGACAAATACGGTTCATTAGATCCATGAATGCTGCAGGGGCGTTTGGTCAGACCGAACGGCATCACCATGAACTCATAATGACCATATCGAGTACGAAAAGCGGTCTTAGGTACATCATCTTCCTGAACTCTCAACTGATGATAACCAGAGCGAAGATCGATCTTAGAGAAATAGCAAGAACCCTGAAGTTGATCGAATAAGTCGTCAATACGAGGAAGGGGATAACGGTTCTTCACAGTCAGCTTGTTTAACTCCCGATAATCAATACATAAGCGCATGGAGCCATCCCTTCTTCTTAACAAAGAGGACAGGAGCACCCCACGGGGAGAAACTAGGACGGATAAAACCCTTACAACCATTCCTGAATTTGCTTTGGACAACTCGAGCATCTCGGAAGGGAGCCAAACGATACGGAGCTTTAGCATCAGCGCTGCTCCAGGAACAAGATCAATACGAAAGTCGATTTGTCTCTGGCGAGGGATTCCAGGTAAATCTTCAGGAAAAACGTCAGA
>CAJVGC010000060.1:49768074-49819253 GCA_910822075.1 Senecio squalidus
GGCTTACCATTTCGGATTGATGATCAGGTGAGCGTACTATTCAGACCTTGAAGGATATGCTTCGAGCGTGTGCGTTAGATTTTGGTGATCGACACTTACCATTAATCGAGTTCTCGTATAATAATAGTTACCACTCCAGCATCAACTACGCTCCAGTTGAGGCTCTTTACGGTAGGAAGTGTAGATCTCCAATATGTTGGGCCGAGGTAGGAGACGGTCAGATTTCAGGTCCCGAGTTGATTCAGGAGACGACCGATAAGATTTTCAGGATCCAGGACCGTTTGATAGCCGCCAAAGACCGTCAGAAGAAGTACGCAGTTTTGCGTAGAGACCTTTTAGGGTTCCAAGTTGGGGATATGGTGTTTACTGAAAGTTTCTCCGTGGAAGGGCGTGTTTCGATTTGAGAAACGCATCAAGCTTAGTCCACGTTTTACGGGTCCTTTCAGGATATTGTCTCGTGTTGGTCTAGTGGCTTATCGACTTGAGTTGTCACCTGAGTTGTGCGGTGTGCACCACGTATTTCATGTATCGCATCTCAAGAAGTGCCTTGCTGATGAGACCCTGATTGTACCACTGGAGAAACTACGTTTGGATGAATCACTTCATGTGATAGAGGAGCCGGTGGAGATTGTTGACCGAGATGTCAAGAAGTTACGGCGGAGTCAGATTCCGATAGTGAAGGTCCGATGGAACTCGAAGTTTGGAGCTGAGTTTACTTGGGAGCGGGAGGATGAGATGTAGAAGAAGTATCCACATCTCTTTGCTAGCAGCAGTGTTCAGTAGAATTTCGAGGACGAAATTCCTTTTTACTGGGGGATGCTGTGACAACTCGTCTTTTCGAGTTATTATTCTTTACCGACATTTATTCTTTTTATTCGCAATGATTTGGACCCTTACATTTCGCTTTATTTTACTCACGTTTATTGCATTTGAGTCGGGTTTATGTGTTTTATACTTTGTCTCTCGAGACGGAAGCTTTAGAATCACCTAAGTGCCTAATATCTAGTATTCTCACGTTATTAAAGTATTGCGTTTACGCCATGATCGTCGGTTAAGAAAAATCATATTTCGAAATTTCATTACAAAGTTAGTCCTCTAACTTAATCTGTTACAAAGTTAGTCCTTTAACGGAGAACTAACGGAATCTGTTACAAATCTGGTCCTTTAACGAAAAGTTAACGGAATCTGGCCAAGAATAAGCCCGGTGCGCAGCACCAAGGTACTTGGTGCGCAGCACCATGTGCTTTTTCGGCTAAAATCCATTTTTTCGAGTTTTGGTCAATTTCTTGAGGTTCTACAACCCCTTTTCACGTGATTTTTACTGCAAACTACTCCATTTGGGTATGTTAGATCCATTTGTGGATCTCTAAGCATGTAGAGACCATTTCTCTTTCCAAATTCCCAACTTTTACATTCAAACTTGTATTACTTTTGTCACTCAATTCTCTCTTCACACTTGTCTCATATTCTCTCAAACTTTCCAGAGAATTGAGACCTCTTACACTAGTGTATTGAAGAGGAATTCAAGCTAGGAAGTCCACAACTTCCCCACTCAAGAGTTCCATAACAAATTCCTCCATTTCGGTAAGTGTTTTCTTAAGAGTTTTCTTCATTTCTTTCTCTTTTCTTCCATTTAACTTGGAGTTCTAACTCATAAATCTTATTTCCCTTGTCTCTACCAAGTTTTGATTCCAATGACACCCATGAAGATGAAGAGTTTCGGTGATTTTCCTTGAAGAAACTTTTGTTCGGTTTTGGGGTATGTAAACTCTCCGAAAATTTCTATATCTCTTTCTTCTTTGGAACCCCTCTAACATCTTTCTATTCATGTGTGAAATGGAAGCTCTCTTACTTTCCCGGAATCCTCCCATCGCCTTGGAGCCTAGTGACTATCGGTGGAAGTGACATCTTGAAACACTTGGTAAGAAAGTTTCCTTCGAAAAACCTTTATTCTCTTTTCTTTATAAGACTTATGCTAATGATGGATTTTTGGTATTTTGGAGCTCCTTACCTCCTCACCACCATCATCATAAAGTCTCTCTTGCCGGTATCCTTGCAAGTATCAATAATCGACACGTCTTGCGGGTGAAATCGGTAGAATATTATTAACCTCTTATCTTTTCATTTCCTTACTTTCAAATTCGGTTTTAAGCCTTGAAAATGGTTAGGTTAACCTATTAGACCAACACCTAACAATCTCAGAAAGTTTGGACTTAAAACATGTAAAATAAGTAAAGATAAGATATTTGCCGAAATTAACATATCTTATGATAAATATATGTAAAACCACACATTTAGACATATATGACACTTGGTAAATGTTAAATGAACCTAAACTAACAATTATCAGTTTACACTTTCGCCTAAAAACGTCAACGAAACAGTTAGCAACAAAAACGTAAAATTCGGTTTTCGGGAAACACCCCGGTGCGCAGCACCTACACCCTGGTGCGCAGCACCGGGGGTCTGTCCTTCAAAAATTGTCGTTTTTATTCGTTATCGACTTAGACTCTTAACGTGTTTTGACTTTAAACTTATATCAGTAACTTATTATGTATAAAAGTATCAAATAAGCCAAAACTAACGTCTTTGGACTCAAAGACATATCGCAATCTTAAACTTTAATCGAGAATATGTAATCAAACGTTTACTTACTTTTACGGAAAATTGTTAAAACCGTCATAAATCATTTTCATTCTATTATTCTGAAAATAAAAGCGTTTTTACTCATAAATAGTCAAAGTTATATTCCAATTTTAAATATCATCAATTTTGACTTTTCTATAAAACGTTGACTTTGACTTTTCTATAAAACGTTGACTTTGACTTTTCTCAAATAGTTGACTTTTGACTAATCTAAATCAATATCTTTAATTTGGACCTTTACTTCCAATTGTTGACTTTGACTTTAACCAAGTCAACATCTTTGACTTTAACCAAGTCAACATCTTTGACTTTAACCAAGTCAACATCTTTGACTTTGACCAAGTCAACATCTTCGACGTTGACTTTGGTTGACTTCAATAAACTTTGGTAACGGTATTCCTTTCAATCGACGTTCCTGTTAGTCAAGTTCGGCTCGGAATGTTATTCCTTTCTAAAAGTCATTATGACGTGAAACTTATCGATATTTTCCCATCGTCCTTATCGACGCGGAACATCGTCACTTTGAACCATCATCACGACTCGACTTGGAAATCGTTGGAATACTCTAATAAATCTTAAACTCTAAACTTAACCGACAAGGCTAAACCGAACTATGTTATTGAGATACTTAGACTTTGTTATTGATTTAGGGCACTTAGGCGGCGGATTGTTAGCTTCTTATTGATTATTACCCGATCTCTTGCCGAGCTTATTTTGTGAGTTATTCGTAGCCCCTTTTCTCTTACTATTTTTGGGCTGGAAAGCGTATTTTGAACTGTTTAAATGAATGTATATCTTGTATGCCTAGTGTATCAGTATCACCTCAGATTAGATGGTTCATAGGCTTGGTTAAGCCCCCCTTATGCACTTGTTAGCTTATTGCCCACGGTACATATATATAGATCTATATGGGATCGGCCTACCCTCATTGCTCAATAGGATATCCCTATGAGTGGATGTTATGACCGTATGATTATTACCTTTGGTTTACCATCACCTTAGGACAGGGGATACAATGTGGTCAGGTTCAGTGTATGCTTAATCTAGGTATCTATACTCACACTTAGGTTATGATTTCAAGATATACTATTTGAAACTTACTATATTTATCAAATCTTTTATTGGGTCAACTTTTATTTACATATTGCGAATAATTCACCAACATTGTGTTGATGTCGTTTTTAACGCTTTTTCAGGAGTTTGAGGATTTATTTTGATCATGCCTTGCTTATTTTGGGATCATCTATTTATTGTATCTGGAATTTATTATGTTGATGTAATTCATTTATGGTCCACCTTATGACATTGATCTGTATTTGTATCTGACGTTTGGTCACTTTTGACTTTGTATTGTATTTGTTAAACCTTTGGCATGATTAATATATTCCGATGTTTTGTTTATTGGTTGTAAATGTTGTAATCCTTGACTCTTGATATCTTTAACTGGAACACTCTGCGTTCCGCTTTTAGCGGGGTGTTACAGCCATCGTCTTGATCTCTTTCAGAATAATAGACGTATCACTGTTACCTTCCACTTGAGCAACATGTCCTCTTGCTCGTCGAACTCTACCATCGTCTCGATACCACCTCGATAAGCTTATGACTAACTTATCATCCATATGCTTCATTTGTGGTCTTGTATATAAAGTCTCATCCTCCGGCTAAATCCAACTCATTCTGTGACTCCTTGGTTAACCCGTAAAAGAAATGCTCTATAATATTATCCTTGCCTAGACCATGACCATAGCAACTCTTCAGCATTTCCTTCAACCTAGCCCACGCCTCAGTATACGTCTCTCCATCTTCCTGTCGAAATCCCCTAATGTCTCGTAGTAATTTCCTACCCAAGGCGGGTGGGAAATATCTTTTGATGAAGGTTTCGCGCATTTGTGTCCATGTTCTGATTGAATTCTCATTCAGCTCCTCAAACCAGACCTTCGCATCTCCGGTGAGAGACGAAGGGAACAACCTCAGTTTGACACTATTGCTTTTTCCTTCTCCATACTTGAACATCTCGCACAGATCGTTGAATTTTGCTATGTGCTTATGTGGATCGGCCTGGTATCTTCCATCGAAAGTGTTGTCTTGGATCAATTTGAGATGATGACCCTTGACAACGAAGTCCTCACCCAATTCCGGGGTGGTAATAGCTGACCCTCTAGTGGCTGGTACTGGAACGACTGCAGCCCGTAGGTGCATCGGCATGTCCAATGGATCCATAGCCGCTTGCGGTTCTGGTTTGTCTTCGCAAGTTAACTCTTCGACTTCGGATTATGTAGCGCTTCTTCCTGCTTCTGAAGATGTGATATCTTCAAACTTCACTGGTGAGAACGGTCCAAAACCTGGTGGTGTCTGAATCAATATGTTGCTTTTCTTCTTGCGTCGCTTCTTCGATACTCCTGGATTGGATTTTGGACTTAGGAGTGGTAATCCCGAAGCCCTTGTGTTCATCCACTACCTGAATACCTACAAAGACAGAAACAAGGAAACCGTAAAACGCACCGGTGTAAATACAATAAAAAGCAACTTCCAAGTATATTAATACTCGAAAGGATCGTATCACAAATTCGAAACAAAAACTTAAAATCAGTCCCCGGCAGCGGCGCCAAAAACTTGATGTGTAAAATCTAGTCTATTTAACTCGACCTACTATTTCACTTAATTACACACTATAGGAAGTGGACCTATTCGTATATAATATAGCTTTAAGTAAGTAAATGTTCGAACAGAGGGACTAATATAGCTTTTAAATAACGAATTAATGATACTAAGTTTGTTTTTGGGTTTTTGTGTTGTCACGATTAATTAACTATTTAAACTAAAGAGTGATTATAAAATCGATTTGAGAAAAAGAATTGTTTTTTTTATCAAATATCGGAAAAGTATACTCGTTTGACACTTCACTTGTTTTCTAATTATATATTACGATATTGAAAGTATATTTAACTTCTTATTTATAGTAAAACTCCTCTCGAATATTTTACTAACTTTAACTATTTCCAATTATAATGTTTCTCTCGAATACAGTTACAATTATCAATAATCAAACATTAATCAACAAGCCGGTGTTCTATGATGTAATCTTATGAAGTTTCCTCTCGAATAACTTCTCTAATTATTAAGTCCTCTCGAATCTTAACAAATAGACTTACTCGTTCATGTTTTATTACCTAAATTGTTATTACTAGGTCCTCTCGAATCCTAATAATTTTAAACCGATTAAAGACCGACCGATTATTTCTTACAAGTTAATTAATCTATCTAGATTCCTCTCGAATACCTAGAATATTGATTAACTAATCTGAATATAAAAAACTTATAGTAATATATCAAAACACAAACAATTAAGGATCAACGATTAAACATAAACACCTAAAAATCAATAACGAAACATAACCGTCAAACAAGATCCATAAATCAAACGAGCATAAAAGAGTTTTAGCTACTCATTATTAAGTCTAAATAAACAACAAAAAATGAATAAAACATACTGAAAAGTCTCGAATAAAGAGAAGAAAACAAACTAGAAAATTGCATAAACGTCTTCGTGACCGAATTGTAATCGTACTCTGACTCTAACTCTTTTCCTTGCTTCCAATCGAGATCTCCAGCTCCAGATACATGATAGAATAGTTGATGATGAAAACGGGTCGTTTGGGTTGGTATTTATAGAGATAAATCATGAGGAAATCGAGTTCGAGTCAAATTCCAAAACTGCAAAAATTACACTTAGGACGTCGCACATGAAGCCTAGGACGTCGCACCGTGAGTAATATTCCATATCCGAAATTCGTTTCGTGACCGCGACGTTCTGGTTGTTTAGGGCTTCGTTCTCCTTGTCAGATTTCACCATTTCTCGTCATTTAAGCTCATTTCTTCCACCATTTCCACTTCCCAATCATATAAACCTATAAAATGGACAAAAACAACTTTTCCACACGATTAAATGCAAAAACCTATCCTATCCATCATGTTTATTATGAAAAAAACAACCAAATATCGCATAGAAATAAACGTATAAATATGCGATATCAAACATCTTCTAATGTAATAGCGTCTCTACCAGTAACAAAGGAGTTCACAAATTTTTCATACGAGGGAGGTAACGACACAAGAAGAATGAGAGTTGCATCTTCATCGTCAATCTTTACGTCAACATTCTTCAAATCCATTAAGATTGAGTTCAATGCATCAAGATGCTCTTTCAATGATGAGCCCTCGTTCATTCGGAGCGAAAACAAACGTTGTTTAAATAACAACTTATTCGTCAATAATTTTGTCATATACATCGATTCTAAATTTAACCAAATTTTTGCAGCCGTATCGTGATTTACAACCTCGTATAAAACTTCATCAGATAAAGATAGCAAAATAGTTGAGTGCGCCTTTTCGTCTTGCAACTTATATTCAACATCATTCATAGAAGCCGATTTTGGACCGGCAAGAGGTGTCCATATGCCTTTTTGTTTTAACAACGCTCATATCTTGATCCTCCATAAACTAAAATTATTTTTATAATTAAACTCCTCGATATTAATAGTATGCGCGGACATACTTATTACGCGTTATTAAAACTAATACGAAGAATTAATATACTCTCTTTTGTTAATGGACCTAAGATATATAAAATATAAGTTGCCCAATTCAAATAAGAATAACTGGCCCAAATTGAGACCCAACAAAGAAACCGGAGAAAACCAGTCGACCTGTTTTTCTTGGTTTCAGAACAACAACGATCAAGAATTACAATACTTGAAATCGAACAAATAAAAAACCCAAACAAAGAGTCGAAGAATCGATCTTCTGACTAATTCAAAACACCAGCCGATTCAATTATTGGGGATTTGAAGAACGACTCTGTCGAAACCCTAGATCGATGATGAAGAACCACGATGATTGATCGACTGGCTCTGATACCAATTTGTTAGGATCAGAGACAAGAAATCAGACGAACAAAGACTTAATTCGTATTCAAATTCAAATATACAAATTCTAATTTTGCTATTTCCTATTTATAGGAAAACTTGCCGACTAAAACAAATCCTAATTCTAAACGAAATTAAATTACAAAACGAGTCAAATACCAATTAACTAAATTACTCTTCTAATTTAAGTCACATTACCTAACAATTTTAGTTTAATGGTTCTTGTATATTTACCCTTTATAAATGGAAAATTTCAATTATAACATCAATAGGAAAAAACATATAATTTTTGACAAATTGGGGAATAACAACTTCATGTATGCATGTAATCTTTGTGGATACATTATTTGCATTAACATATAATTTTTGTTTTTTCTATAAAAGAGATATGTTTGATTTGTTCATCTGATTTAAAATTCACAGTTTACATGTATGTATGACGACAAACTTTTTGGTGTTGGGAGTCTTTCCTTCTCATTTTTTATAAATAAGATAGTAAATCTTTAACTTTTATTTTGGAAAAAAAAAAAACTTTATAATGATTTAAAATAAAAGCCTTATGAGTTATGACTATAAAGAAAACGCTCTGATTTCGGTTGCAACTTGTAGTTCAAGCTACACCTATTTACGATAAACATAATATCGATATACATTTTATATATACTTATATCATAATAATGATCAATACGTCAAATACAAGACAATAGGTTTTGTATTATGACATAGAACTTATTAAACAAATAGTTTAAATTTATAATAATTATTTTTAATGAATAAAACCAAGTTTAAAGGTAACAATCAAGAATATTCTAACATGTACTTATTACATATTTGAAAAATTGATTGCATTTTTATCTCATATAATAATTACTACATTATTGTTCCGCGATAATACGGAAAAAAATATAAATTAAATTATAAATTTTATGTTTATATAGATTTTAATTTTTTATGAAAATATAATGTTATATGTATAATAATATATAGAGTTTTACGTTTATATCCATGTTGTTTATAGTTATAATAACATATACACCTTTATGTTTATACACATGTTTTGATATTTTGTATTAGAAGATTTTAGAATAATAATAAGTTAAATCATAATCCAAATTGAACGATTCTATAAGTAATTATAGTTATGTTTTTTATTTTAGTAAAGATAGAAAAAAAGATAGAATGTAATTATGTATTGTAAAAGTGTGTAAAATGAAAATAATCTTTGATAACATCATCAATCTCATCTAACGGCTGTCATCAAAGAAGTTAACTCATCCAAGGGACCTAAATTCGTCATGTGACATTTAAAACTCCTCTTTTATTATATATTAAAGATTTGTGTATCACGATGGAATTAGTTAGCGGTCGGAACATATCACTTAAAACAAAGGTCAATGGTTTGACACTTTGATATTTCTTTTGTTACTTTATTATTTAGCCGTGACATATAACACAAAACAAAAGTGAGCTTAAAACTTATCTTTTCTCTATTATGTTATGTTGATAACTAAAGAAGGAGGTGAGGGAGCAGGACTATTGATGTAATTATAATTATCCACCTTATATATCTAAGTTGAATAAAGTATGATGATTACTTAACTAATAACTCGTCAATATTAAAACCAAAATTATGTAAGGAAAACTTAACTTTATTCAAAAGAATCTTTAAAGTTTGAAAAGCAAAAATTTGGAGGTATTTGCTTGTAAAAGTGGGGAAGATGGACTTTTTTATCCTGAAAAGTCTATTTCATTCTCTCAACTCATGTATTATTTTAATTTCTTCTTTCTTAAGTCAAAAATGAGAAAAACACATTTGACATTATTGTCCTTGTAGTATTTGAAAATACGGTCAGGGTTCACATTGTGAGAATACATATATGTACAAGACAAGATAAATAAAAATAAAGTTTTATGTTAGATTTAGGCCTCGTTTGTTTTTCTAATTAAGATCTTAAAATGACATATTTGTATTATTCGTTCAGTGCAATTCTAAATAAGATGTTTTGAAAATTATTTTGGATAAGATCTATATATCTTTTATTATCCTCCTATTCGATAAGCCAAATTTTAAATCTTAATCCCTCTTATTAAAACTAACTTCCACGCTCATTGTGTTGTCTATTTTTTAACTAGTATTTTAATAAAATAAGAATTATTATTACTTTGGTTTTTATTTATCTAGCATTTTTTTAAAACAAGCGGCATAACTGAATTATGATCATTTTTGTATTTCCTAATGAGCAATAACATTTTTAATGATAGTTTATGTTTTTTTTCTTTTTTTTATAATCATAATTTAATTTAATTTAATGTTATTGTTTTTATGCAATTTAGCTAGTATAATATCATTAAAAATGATAAGAGAAACCAAAAGAGAAAAAAAAATTAAAATAAACATATTCAGACTATTTTTCAAACAGTCTTACTGATTATGCTTTCAGATTTCAGACACTACCTCTTATCATTCAGAACTGGTTTTCAGATTTCAGACGAAAGTATTCAGAAAAAACAAAAGACGTCTTAACGTTGCATTATATATTAATGAATAAGTGGTGTAAGTAATACTACTTATAGCTATTGAAATAGATGCAAATATAAATACACACACGCAACTCGGTTTGTGCATAATTAGTGGTTATCGAATTAAATACTTTCATGTCTTGTCTTATAGAATTTCATTAATTTGTAACATCTACTTTATATTTTCGGTTATACCTCATAATAGAATAGTTTAATTGTTAATTGTTGTCTGTATAAGTTATATAAGATATTGTATTTTATAATTCATTGTACTTTGGACATTTAAGGCAAAAGAGACAGTTTGGTTTTCTTCCACTATACATACTTTGTCAAGACTTATCCGGCTTTTATAATCACCAATTCACCATTTAAGGGACATATAAAAGAAAATACTATTTAAATTAGATTTTATTCGTTTATTTACTATTATTGAAATTTGATTATACTTTTTATAAATTTAAATAATTTTTTTACAAAATAATTTACTTAGACTGGACGGAGTGGTGCGTTATAGGGACGTTATTTTGCCAAATCAGCAGCTATAACGCCCCCACACCGCTCCGGTGGGGGCGTTATGGTGGTAGGCGTGGTCTGCATCACGAGCAATTGGTTGGCGTTTTCGAAAAAGAAACGGTCATATGACCGTTTGAGAGTAACGGGCAAAAAAAAAGGTTTATAAATTCAACCCAAATTTATACAATTCAATATCAAAAAAATATACAATCTCTTTCAACTCGTTCAATCTCTATCACAAATTTATACAATTCAATATCAAAAAAATCAAATGGATCCCAACAACAATCAAAACCCCAACCCGAATTGGTTCAACAATTTTTTTGGTGCAAACCCTAGCCAATTTCCAAACCCTAACCAATTTCCAAACCCCAACCAATTTCCAAACCCCAATCAATTTCCACAATTTTATCAACAAACTCCACCATCACAAAGACCTCACCAAGACCCGGTATACCAAGGAGGGTCGTTCCAACATTTGCTCAATTTTGGCGAATTTCCAAACCCGCCTCCATTTGACGTTGACCGTAACCGCCTATCACAAGATCCCGAAGACGATGACGTTGTTCCGGAAACTCAACCGGAAAATAGGAGGACCCGTGGGAAGAAAGTTGCGGAAAGACGACATAGGAAGAAGGAAGCCGATTCGCAGAGAGGCAAAGGCGAAAAAAAGAAGTGGACCGAACGGGAAGAGGTAGCACTTTCCGCATCATGGTCGTCGACATCCGAAGACCCCGTTTATGGAAGAGATCGAGCTTTACCCGTTTTTTGGGAAAGGGTTCGCGAACAATTCTTCTTCAAGATGCAACAACAAGATCCCGATTATCATCGTACCAAGGACATGATATCGAGCAAGTGGACCGATTTATCCCGAAAAGTAAAAAAATTCAACGGGATTATGCGACAAGCAATGCAATCTAGAAGAATCGGTCAAAATGATCAAATGTTGCTCGAAGAGGCTATGGTGACATACCGCACCAGAATGGGTACGTCTTTCCCACATTACGCGTGTTGGGAAATATTGAAAAATAGCCCGGTTTGTCAAGCGATACCAATTATTGGAGGGTCCTCAAAAAGGTCCAAAACATCGGAGTCTAGTAGCCTCGCCACTCCAATATCGCCTTTTGCTTCATTCGATCTCAACGAATCGGATGATGATGATGATGATGAGCTTCGAGTGTTGGAGGAAGATCTTCCAAGACCGGTTGGTAGAGATCAAGCAAAAGCAAAAGCGCGCAAAGGAAAGGGCAAAACCGGGTCTTCTTTGAGGGCCGAAGAACAACTCGAGTTGATGACACAACGGTTCGGGGAATTTAATGAAAAAATCGACGAAAAAATGCGAGCAAAAGCATTAAAGACGATCATGAAGGACATTAGTCATCTCGAGGAGCCTTATCGAAGAATAGCGGAGAGCGAAAAGCAAAGGCTTATCGCAAAATATTTTTCGGATATGTAGTTTTTTTTTTTTATTGTAGTATGTTTTTTTTTTTAATAAATTGTAGTATGTTTTTTTTTTAAATAAATTGTAGTATTTTTTTTTTTTTTTAATAAAAATACAACTTTTTAAATTTCATTTATATAAAAAAAATAATAAAAAGTAATGATTACAAAATAATCTCTATCACTCCACATCATCACTCACCACTCCACCCATTTTCTATCACTCCACATCATCACACCATCTTTCCTAAAATCACACTCTCTTTCCTACAAATCACACTCTCTTTCCTAAAAAAAAACCTCTATCACTCCACATCATCACTCACCACTCCGCATAGCCTTATGTTTTTAGAAAAGTTACAGTAATGAAAATTTAATTTAAATGCTATTTTTTTTAATAATTTATTACTTGGTATTATTTATGTATTATTTAATGTTTATGTGAATATTGTTTAACGTTCCTAAATATTTAAATTTATTTATGAATATTAAATATTAAACATAAAATTATATGTTTTCAACTATATATATAATTAAAACAATAATAAAACACGACAAAAATATATTCAATAATCAACAAAATAACAAAAACAAAAATTAGAAGTGGGTGCTGCTATTCCACATTCCCACCCTTTTATTAAGTTAAAAATCATATCCGAGGAACTATTGAAAATCAGCAAATATATTTAAACAAAAATAATTTTAGTTAAATTTACAATAAACGTTTGAGCTATATAAGATTGAGTTTGTCAAGTTAAATAACTCATAAACTTAAAACATAGTGATTAATCACATGGTGATCAAATAAAGACACCTAGCTAGTTATATATGATCAATTAAGGGTAGTGTACGTTTAGAAACGGTGTCTTGTCATTGTAAGTCGTTTTCTAAACGACATTTCCTTTGAAGAGGAGGTTCTCATCCCTTAGTCTTCAAGTAATTAACGATCCTTTGACAAAATGTGTAGCTAGGGTTTGACGTAGACTCAATTGTATACTTTGGCTTAGGGTTACTAAGATTTGCTATTTATTTGTATTATAAACAGAATCTTTTGAAACCTTATACAATTTATCTAATATATGCAACCCACTTTCTAAAGTTAATAACAACTAGTTAACGTATATAACACCCAAGTTACAAAAATGAAGTTTCTTTAAATGACATGGGCAATCTCAAAAATAAAATTACAAGGTTTTATTACCCGTAACTTGCAATGGTAATAACTAACAACGTACTATTAAAATTTATAAGCTAAAAGTGTAAAAGATACTAGTTAATGGTTGAAATTTAAAGAGAGTTAATTACATAAATCGTCCTTAAGGTTTACTCAAAATTACGGATTTTGTCCCTAAGTTTAGAACGTTGCATAAATCGTCCACTTTTGGAAACTAATTACGCTTTTCGTCCCTAATTTCTAACGGACGTCCATTTTAGGGACGAAATGTGTAATTAGTTAACGAAAATTTTAACGGACATCCATTTTAGGGACGAAAAGAGTAATTAGTTTTCAGAATTGGACGATTTATGCAACGTTTTAAACTTAGGGACGAAATCCGTAATTTTGGATAAACCATAAGGACGATTTATGTAATTAACTCATTTAAAGATAAACCGTAAGAGTTAAAAGTTAAAAATCGTAACTAATAATGCTAATGTAAAATAAATTATTATTTATCAAAAATTTAAAAGTTAATATTAAAATATAATATCAAGAATGTGTCTGATTACAAGTTTCTCTTCAATTTGGAGAGTCCATAATAGATTTTATTATGGTTGTCGGCAGGTCCGGCCCTGACATTTCGGTGACATGGTGCAAAAAATTAAAAGAGACCCTATAAAATTTATAATAAATAATTTTCTTTATAATAAACACGAGTTACATTATTATTTTCTAAACATCGATCTTCTATCATATTTTGAAGCAAATTCATCTATTATACTTTCATAATCAATATTATGAAGAAACTCGTTCTCAATTGAAATTAGAGCCAATGCATTTAATCTCTCTTGAGACATGGTCGACCGCAAATAAGATTTTAAGAGTTTTAGTTTAGAAAAGCTTCTTTCCGCGGATGCAACAGTAATGGGAACAGTCAACAATATTCTGTATGCCAAACAAGAAACCGGATAAGTGTTTAACCGTTTCAAAAAATTAAGTATTGAGTTGGTTGTGTCGTGTTCGACAGGCAAATTCTTTTGTAACAATTTTATTTAGTTGAATAAATCATCACCATCAATGTCTGAGATATCACCATTTTGTAACCTCTTTTCAAGATTTTTGCAACTTGCCTTTAGTTCATCAGTATTCAGTGATTTCAACTTTTCAGCTGTGAATAAAAAACCAAAAATGCCTTCATACTGTTTGTATTGCTCAAATCTTTGCTCCACTGAAATAATAGCATGATCAACTATGTACACAAAATAGTGAAAAAAAACTTAACAAGTTAACAATTATCTACTAACCCGATTCAAATTTTCTAGTTGGAGGCGTCCTTTATATAAAAAAAAAAAAAACTTAACAAGTTAACAATTATCTACTCACTAACTGTGTAACAAATAGTATATATTGTATTCTTAGACAATAGATAAACTATCCAATACGATATTTTTGGAAATATTAAACATAAATAATAATCAAATTCGTACTTGAAATTGAAAGTATGTGGTGTGATTTTTTCAAATGCATATGTAGGTTAATTTATAGCTATCTAATCAATTAATCATTTTCTTCTTCCAACGATGTGGGGAAAAAGTAAAAACTAAACTTTTATTTCTCTTGTGACTCAAATGTGGGACAAAGATAATTTGTAAGCTTGTATCAAAAAAAAAAAAAAAAAATTAAATCGGAGGCCCCTAAAAATTGGAGGCCTCGTGCGACCGCACGACCAGCACACCCCCAGGGCCGCCACTGGTTGTCGGATGACGATGATCATTATACATTATCCTCTAATTTAAAATTTGTGAACTCCTATGGAAATGTGCATTATATTATTATTAAACTAGGCGTATTCCCGCGCTTTGCGCGGTGACAATTTTTAAATAGATTTTTCACGAACAATGATCAGAATCGGGAGTTAGAACAATATGAACCTGAAACTGAATTAGAACAATATTGATGTGACCAGTCAAATAGCTAAGGGATTGACTACAAAAGTCAAACTTTTCAAATACATATGTAAAAATAAAAAGACATTCCTACATACACTATTAGATATTAGATTAGATACATATATAATTCAGCAAACTGCTGCATATTTTTAAGTAAGGTATAGAAAGAATATAACATGTTGTATCACTTGTCTAATCAACAACATGCACATGGACCCTATACATGCAACAACGAAAACAGACATTACAAAAGGCAATAATTGGGTAGGTTAATACCATAGTCCCTACATAAAACAACTCAAAACACCAACCTTATCATAGGGTACTTGCAAAAGTCATTGCAAATATCATAAAAAAAACAAACCATCCTTTACAACTAACTCTTTGTTGCACTCTCCACAACTCTTGTAGCACCAACCGGATTGAGTATATAGACGATCAACTGTTGCCAAAACAGTGAAAACATGACGACCAACTGTTGCCAAAACAGTGAAAACATGGTCAGTTACACATTTATAATATAATATAAAAGGTTTCCATCGTTGTACATAAAAAACATGGTAGAAATTATTGTATATTAACTGTTTTTGTGGTGTACCTTTTTTCCGGCTTTTAAAATTTTCAAACAAATTAAAAATTACCTCATCATCAGCCATAACCATCTCCAACCCAAGTAAGACATCACCGAGTTTCGTATTTACTGCCTCCCACATTCTACAAACCCTTACATGGGTCAAGGGCGCCAATCTTGGAGTGAGACATGTTTTTCGAAAGAGACATAATTGTACGTGGTTATGGGGTTTGTTGATGCAAAAGAACTTATATAGAAAAACACAAAACCACCATTATACCTTACATTATGATAATTAAAACACATGGCAACCAAAGAGTCGGGCGTTTCAAATGTGTTATTAACTTAGGGTAACTGAACAGTTTAAATATCATTATACCTCACATTATGGTAATTAAAACACATGACAACCAAAGAGTCAGGAGTTTCGTGTTATTAACTTAGGGTAACTGAACAGTCTAAATATCATTATATCTCACATTATGGTAATTAAAACAAAGGGCAACCAAAGAGTCAGGAATATCATTATAACTCACATTATGGTAATTAAAAGACATGGCAACCAAAGAGTCAGAAGTTTCAAATGTGTTATTAACTTAGGGTAACTGAACAGTTTAAGTATCATTATACCTGTCATTATGGTAATTAAAACACAGGGCAACCAAAGAGTCAGGAGTTTCAAATGCATAAGTATGCCATTAATCACATTATGGTAATTAAAACATAGGGTAAACAAAGAGTCAGGAGTTTCAAATGCATACCATTCCACTATTTGGAATATCTCAAACATTAGCTATCCGACGACTCTCTATTATAAGTAAATATAGATTTGTTATGATTAAATATTATTTATTACAACATAATGTGCCCATCTTGGGCTTGGGTGTTGGGCCTGGGTGGGTTTGGGCTTAGATGTTGGGTGTTGGGTTTATGGGTTGGTGTTGGGCTTTCATTTCTTTTTTTTTTTATTTTTTTTTAGATTAGTATCAAATAAAAAATATACTTTGCTAATCAAATAATCTCACGAATACGATGCCTTTTTTCTTGGCTTGAGAATGTAAATTTACATTATTTAATGGTCATAGTACAGGTTGGAACAGAAACCCCCGAACTCATGCAACGCACGAGTCCCTACTCGTTAACATTGTATGCTAGATCTAATAATATAATTGTTTTTAATAGGTCAAATACGAGTAATCACTTTTTCCAATTCACTATTAGATTAAAGGGTTATTGTTTTATACATACATATACATATATAGAATGTAACCCGGTTCAAGGCCCAAAGTGTAAATAGAAATGATTCAAATCTAATTATATATCTAATTCTAAACAGAGCTCATTAAAATGTAGCTTATCTTCATTTTGTTTTCAGCATATTAACAAAAATACCATTGTATATAACAAAGTCATCAAATCTATGTCAATGTATTCAATACTATCGTTTTGATAACCGGATTATGTGACAGGATTTGAATTATCTTAAATCGAAATACTAGGTGATGAGCTTAACTAGATGATGACGAAATCATGATCTAGTTAATAAATTGATGAATTGAACAAGTAATCAAACAAAGTAATGCAAAAGATTGATTATGATTCAAAGCTTAGTTTTAGTAAGAAAGTTTGTTACATACTAAAACACACATTCAAGCACACCCAACTATGGAACCCTCTCCCACTATTTATAGACCTGAATCTAGACACTAATCTATTACATAAAACATTCTTATATTCATTAAAGAATACTTCGGATGAACTCACTAACTTAAGTCTTCATATAACTTTACTTCAGATTATTTTGAAAAAACTTGATCGAGTTATGGGAAATGGTGAATTTTTAAGCTCTTTTGTAAATTCATATGCTGTTTTTCAACCATACCGTATTTCTGACCATAGTCCGGCGGTCCTGAAAATTCCCCTAAATAAGAGCAAAAAGCCCAAGCCGTTCAAATTGGCTAATTTTGTCACGCTCAAGAAGGAATTTGTTCCGTTGATTAAGGAAAAGTGGCAGACTGAGTTTGAGGGGTATCACATGTTCCGTGTTGTTCAAAAATTAAAAACTTGTAAGCCGAGTATTCGGAAGCTGATGTGGAAAGATGGGAATGTTGGGCAACGATTTAAAATTCTTAAGCATGAGCTGAATGTAGTACAAGCCTAGCTCGATAAGGAGCCAGACTCCACTGATCTTCGAATGGATGAAAGCATTCTCTTAAATGCTTATATTGAGGCTCGGATTTTTGAGGATCTCCTGCCGAAACAAAGATCGAAGATTAATTGGCTACGGGAGGGTGATAGTAATACCAGTTATTTTCATAATATGGTGAAAGGTCAGCGGAATAGGAATAGAATTGTTATGGTTCGAGGTACAAATGATGAAATAATAGAGGGCGATGGTGTGGCGGAGAGGTTTTTATCCCACTATACTGCTTTTCTTGGCATGGAAGATTTCGTTGAACCTTTGCAAGATGAGGGTACACTTTTTACAAACAAGTTATCTAATGAGGTTTCAACACATATGATTCGCCAGGTGACAGATGAGGAGATTAAATATGCTATGTTTAGCATTGGGGTCCTGATGGGTTTACTTCCGCTTTTTTCAAAAAATCGTGGGATATTACTGGTCCGGATGTGTGTTTGGCGGTAAAAGAATTTTTTTATGAATGGGCGTCTTTTGAGGGAGGTAAATAACACTATTATAGCTTTAATTCCGAAGATTTCAACTCCTACTAAAGTCACAAACTATCGGCCTATTTCGTGTTGTAATGTCCTATACAAGTGTATTAGTAAAATAAACACACTAACTTAAATCTTCATTTAACTTTTATTCGGATGAGCTTCATTTAACTCTGATGTAGAAACTTGTTCTTCCGAAATAAATGTCTTCATGTTGACTTCCTAAGGCCTAAGTCGGATGATGAACTTTGTTCATCCGACTTAAACACTTAGACAAAACTTTAACTCTGATGTAGATTTGAAGTTTCATCCATCACACCAATTTTAGCTCCAACATTATAGGTCACCTTCTATGATTATTTTCCAACTAATGTTTTGGCGACACCATTTTCTCTGACGTCCAACTTTCGAAGACATTTTTCTTTTTTGATAACTTTCTAATCAAGAATTTTTAGTCAAATTCATGATAGATTTAGTTTATAAAATGTAAAAAACCATCATGTAATCATCTATCACTAAATTTAACTAAATCTTTGTAAAATCAAAACCAAATTCAAAAGTCAAAACCTTCTATATTGATCCAACATTATTGCAAATTAATTCACCAAATCAATCGATCAAAAAAATGATAAAACAATGTGAAGAAAAAGACGACGACCAGGAGAAGCCCTTTAATTGGTTCAGGTTTTCAAGAAAAAACATGTCGTTCTAGAAGATTGCGCTACACGCTATGATAAACTTTATTATCATAGTAAGATTATAGTTGGCCAAAAGTCGGAAATATCTAGTTGTAGGATTCGCTCGAAGATGAGAAAAAAACTTGTCTTTCTCCAAAACATTCAAGGAAAGGTTATTAAGCTTAAATAAACACATCATCATCAAGTTCCTGTTGATGAATTTATAGAGTACTTGGAGTACTTAACCGAATATGGTCTTGAATTTGATTGATGAGGTGTAGATTAGCCTTTCTAGTTGGTTTTTGAATGTTCGCTTTTGGCATTTGAAAGGTGTGTAGTGTGTTATGAGTTACAGAGTTAGCGTATTGATTTTAGTTTTGGTGGTTTAATTTTAGTATATTGCAACTCCTAGCTTGTTGTTAGTTTTATTAATAGAATTTATCTTTTACCATTCAAAAAAAAAAAACTACAAACATTTTGGGGAAAATTAAAGTAAAATCCTAGTTTGTGTGTGTCAATGAGTGAGGCAAAAGTAAAATATATGATTTTCGTAAATCTGTAGAGACAACCTTTTTCAATCTTCAAAAGGAGATTTAAAAGGTACCAAATAATAAGAAAATAAAAAAAAGAAACAATTAATCATAAAAATAAACATCCAACATTCATAATTTTCAAAAATAATGATATGATTCACGACAATTTTTTTACGACACTTTTTCATTAGGAGATATATATAAAACATTTAGACAAATCATAACAAGACGTAATGTCGCGAAAATGAACAGTGTCGTAAGAAATGAATAGTGTCGCGTGACTCGCGACAACGTATTTAACTTTTATTGGGCCGGTTATCATTTATATACTTTTAACAAAAAATGTCGCAAAAATCCATCGTGAATCAAATAATTAATTTTAAAATATATAGGTGTTGAGTAATTGTTTTGGTGGTTTGATGGGGGAAAAAATCATCAAAACGAACCTATACAATGTGTAGCAACCACTTTGTTATCCTTATTTCGTACATGAAGGCAATTACCTATATCAAATTCAAATTGCATATAAAAAGTAAAATTCAAAATATGATTACATCACAGATTTAGATATTATATTTAAAATAAACATTCAAAATATAATTACATAAAAAATTTAGATATTATATTGGATTAATGATAGTTTAATCATCATATTTTAATATATTTAATATGCTTTTAAGCGCTTAACTTCGGGTAGTAATATTTTCTCTCTTTAACTTACAATGACAATATTTTTATCCTAAAGTTTTTAAACAATTATCGTTTTAAACCTAAACTTACAGCAAAATTAATGTCTAAACCATAAAAAAAAAAAAAAGAAAAAAAAAAAAAAAAAATTGGTCCATTTACAATTTCAAAATGTTTTAGTTGTCTAATTTAATAGATTAAAAGTATAACTGTTTGTAAGAAATTAAAATGATATATAGTTGTTTAAATGTTAAAAGTGAAAAAATGTTAAAAAGGTTTCTAATCGAGTAAATGGTTAAATTGATAACTAGTTATATAATTAAACGTACAAGAAACCATCAAAAAAGTTCAAATTGTTAAGGTGATAAATGTAATTAAAGTTGAACGATTAAACCATTATTAACCCTATCATATTTGGGACAATTGTATATATACCCATTTAAACTTTGATAATTACATATTTACCCACTTAAACTTTAAAATAACGAATATACCCATTTCAATATTGGAAATTACATATTTGTCCACTTTTTTAATATTAATTTAAAACAATTTATTATATGGCCAATATACCCTTAAAAAAAACCCACATGCAACTAATAATATATATTTGTAATTTTAAAATACTAAATAAAATATAATCATCCAAAACAATAAAAAAGATATATTAAGTTTCAAAAAATGATAACATACGAGTTTTATGTGCTATTATTAGAAGTCAAAAATGCAATCAAGATCCAAAAGTTGGATATCCATATAGATGTGATAGCCTTCATCATATTAACACAAACATGTATATCTAATCCTTTCGAATAAAATAAAAAACCACCGCATCCAATTTTACATGACATCGATAAAATGAATTTCACAATTTTAAAAGTAAATATGACTTCACATAAATAATGGGATATCAACGAAATTAATATGACAAAAAGTTAGTATACTCTTACTGAGAATAGTGAATAATTGAGATTTTTTCTTGGCTTTGGATCTTAGTAGGAGATGTACAAGTAAGAGTATATGTGTCGAAGATCTAATAGTTTTTGAAATAGGGGATATTGTTATTTTAAATTTTGAATAGATAAATATGTAATTATCAAAGTTTAAGTGGGGATATATGTAATTCTTCCTTAAAAAAATGGACAAATATGTGATTTCCAATATTAAAATGGGTATATTAGTTATTTTAAAGTTTAAGTGGGTAAATATGTAATTATCAAAGTTTAAATGGGTATATATGCGATTGTCCCATCGTATGGTATCAACTTTTAACATATAGAAGGGAAGTTAGTCGACGATCAGTTCGGATCATGTCCATTCATAATTCACTATGTTACATCAGGTGTCATTTTCTTTAACATAAAGATTGATTCCAATTGAAATAGAATATTGTAATTATATATGTCGGTGATAAGAAATAAGATACCTAACGAGACATCATGTTTTTTGAGTGTACACCAAAAAACTGATCAAGTGTGTACAAAAGACTATATATTTTAACTTGTTGAGAAATTTAGAAGGTTTTTAGGTTAGCTTATGTACCTAACTTGTTAGCTTCTTTTTTTTTAGCCTATTAGCTTATGAAGATCGTATAAGCTTTTTAAAAAGGACTTAAAAAGTTAATAACATCATATTATAAACTAAGCATAAGCTGTTTTTCAGTTTTTGAGTTTCAGTAATTACTATATAACCCTAGTAAAATAAAGATAATTCTCAACGAATTGACAATATGTGAGTACTTATTTGCCGAATGTAAAGGCGTCTCTAGCTAATATGTCCCAAATTTATGGATTTTAGTACGGATTTGTTGAAAAATTATCTGTGTTTTGCGTCGGTAATGATCTGTTTCCGTCTGAAAATCCGTCAATAAGAGCTTCTTACCAAATGTAAACAAAGTATTTATCGAAGACTTTTACTATGTTGCATGTATATATCAAATAAGACATTATATTTACTTTAAAACAAATCAAAATGAAATGAATCAGAAAAAAACGAAAGCAAAGAATTTGTTTTGGGGTGGTGCATTAAATACATGACGCCAAGAGAGAGCTATCGACCAACACACACCTTCTTTCCATCTGTGCATTTCTCATTTATTGCACCTCATCCCCATCCCCATCCCCACCCCACCCCACACCACCCCCGACCACCTCATTTCATTTCGTTATCATTTACTTACTTATTTGTAACATACGGATATTTATATACATATATTATATTTCATTTCTCATAAATATTTATAAGTATATAACCCGAGTCATATTATCAAACAATATATAATAGTGGAAAAACAGAATCGCATAGGAATAATTTCGGATTAAATAATACTTTTATGTCTTTAATACGAGTAAGCTATAGATCTAAGTATAAGATCTATTCCACGGTTACGTACGTGACACCTTCTTTAGCAACAGACTTGTAAGCTAGTACACGTTTAGATTCAATCAACCAATTGACAATCTTTTCTTTTCTTGGAACCCAAAAACCGAAACACAACTAGATGTTGTTGTGTTCAGCCGAAAATCTCCAAAAGAGAGGGAGAGGATCGATTTCAATGTGTCCCAAAACCATAAACCTAAGATTTATTATATAGGTGATTTTTACTTGGAGCACAAGTTGTATTACAATTAAGATACCTCCATAATTACATAATATATCCTTCCATTTATTAATTATTACAATTAACTCATTTAATTAATAATTAGCAAATTATAAACGTATAGTCGTGTCTAAATGTCGATGTGTGCGTTCCCGTAGGCTCACACATTTACGGACACATATTTGCTAAAACGATTCAAATACCAACAGCTCCCACTTTTGAATGATTTTCAAACAAATATGATAACATTGATTAATGTCTAGCAACATATAAATGTTCCCATAAATGCACGAGTGAAGTTTCGCCAAAGACACTGTGAGTCTATGTCCGGTTAATATCCTTTTGTTACAGATACTCTAGTTAAACCTTGGAGATGGATCAAAATCATTCCATTTTAACTTATGTTTCTCATTTCGCAAATCATTTAAGATTACCGAATACAGTCGAGACAGTTCTTGACTTATTTGGGTCCGGCCAGACAAACATCTTAAGTATCCATGAGTTGCCCAGTAAGTATCTAACTTCAGTTTTCACTAAGAAACAAATCCTATATTGAATACAACTGGTAGTCATTGTATTTCGCAACATTACCAAAAATAGCCTTTTGCCACCCTTATCCAGGAGTAGTATTTACTATGATCAAATAATGCACTAAGTACATGAGTAGCAACTTGCATCTCAAGTCTAAGGATAATAAACCTTATGAATTATACTTAATGACAAAGTTTCATAAGTAATAATTCATGTGGGATAATCCATTATTCATTATAATGAATACCATGTGAGTTAGTGAGCCAATCAGACTAAACACTCAGATATTGTCTTAATTCAATCATATTCCCATATGATTAACAGACAACGGATATTTAGAATAATATTACACAACATTATTCAAGGATAAAACATGAAAAATAGGATAACAATTATTATAATAAATGAAAACAGAATATCACAAATATTATTTCATTCATAAATAAAATTGTTTATTACATCCATATATCCAAATACTAAATTCACAGATTTACATGTGAGTACTAGATAAACGAAGTCCTATGCCCTCAGCTAAGTGAGTAAACTTCGTCTTTGACAGCGCCTTAGTAAAGGGGTCTGCTAAGTTATCATTCGTGTGAACTTTGAGTACTCGAATTTCACCTTGATTGACTTGCTCACGAACATAGTGAAATTTCCTCTGAAAGTGTCTAGCTCTTTTCTAAGCATCGGGTTCATTGGATATGATAATTGCACCCGAGTTGTCGCAATACATATCCATATGAGACTTGGCGACACCAAGTCCAGAAATAAATTTCCGGATCCAAAGAGCTTCCATTGCAGCTTCAGCAGCTGTTATGTACTTTGATTATGTTGCAGACATGGTTGTAGTGGATTGCTTCTTGCTTTTCCAAACTACAACTTCTACATTCATGGTGAACACATATCCAGTTTTAGATTTTGTGTCATCATGGTCAGTTTGAAATTCAGCGTCACAATAACCAGTAACTTTTAGTTCAGCCTCAGGATTTCCACCATACACCAGAACCATATCTTTAGTAGCCCTAAGGTACTTCAATATGTTCTTTACAGCAATCCATTGTCTTTCACCTGTATTTTGTTGAAACCTGCTAACAACATTTTGAGCAAAAGAAATATCAGGTCTTGTGCATCTTACCGCATACATAATAGACCCTATTGCCGAAGCATAAGGTATCATTTTGTTGGGACCCGAACTGATTAGATGAAGCTATGAAGTCTTAAAATGGTACTTGAATAAAGATGTTTTAAGTTCGGGAAGATCCGAACTAAAACATGAATAATCTGAAGTGAAGATTTCAGTTCGGGGGAACATGTTAGTTCATCCAAACTGATTTCAAGCTGAAGATAACTTAAGTCAACACAAGTCAACATTGAAGATTTCAGTTCGGGGATGAAGACTTTGACTCCGAATTTAAGTGAATTTCTTCAGAACTAAAATTAAGATGAAGACTCGTTGTTTAATTTAATTTGTATGTTTAGATTTCTATAAATAGGGTGATAGGTTGATAGATTCAGTTGTCTTTGAACCCGAACTCATCTTGAGTGCCATTGATTTTAATCTGTCAGTTGTAACTGCATGTTTCAAACCGATTCACTTTATCAATGAAATCTTAAATATTTTAGCCTATAGATCTATCAGTTCTTTCAATTTCACTTTTTGCTTTTTTTTATTCAACTCAGGTCATGAGATTCCGCATCATGACCTGTTTTATTCGATTCACTGAGTTAGAGAGCTTTCAGGACCTGTCACATTTTCATGCGCTCCACCTCTTGAGGTGTAGATGCACAATCCTTGATACTAAGTTTAAGTCCATCTTGCATTGGTAAATATCCACGCTTGGAATTTTCCATACTAAATCGCTTTAGTATTTTATCAGTGTAAGCATTCTGACTTAATTCTATCAACCACTTAGATCTATCTCTCGAGATCTTGATTCCCAAAATAAATGTTGTTTCTCCTAAGTCTTTCATGGCAAAACACTCTCCAACGTGAGATTTAACATCTTCAAGCATTGGAATATTGTTTCCCATTAGCAATATGTCATCTACATATAAGACTAGAAAAGTAACATTACTCCCACTGGCTTTTTGATACACACATGGCTCATCGAAATTCTGAATGAAACCACACTTTTTGATTTCTTCATCAAATCTTTTATTCCAACTCCGTGATGTTTCCTTAAGTCCATAAATGGAGTTTTTAAGCTTGTACACCTTGTTGGGATGTAATGGATCATCAAAACCTTTTGGCTGATTCATATAGACGTCTTCGTCTAGATAACCATACAGAAAGGCTGTCTTGACATCCATTTGCCATATCTCATAGTCATAGAACGCTTCTATGGCTAAGAGAATTCTAATAGCCCTAATGTCTGCCACTGGGGAAAAGGTTTCCTCATACGCTATACCATAAACTTGAGTAAATCCTTTTGCCACGAGACAAGCTTTATAGATGTGTATATTTCCATACATGTCGGTCTTTATCTTAAAGAGACATTTACAATCCACCGTTTTGGTATTTGGTGGTGGACGATCAACCAAATCCCAAACATTGTTGTCTTTTATGGACTGCATCTCCACATTCGCAACCTTAAGCCATTTGTCAGAGTCAGGCCCTGATAATGCAGCTTTGAAGGTTCGAGGTTCATTAATATCCCCTGATACGCCATCCTCCTCTAGATTAACGTTTAAGTTCAATCTATTAGGTGCACGTATCGTCCTTTCAGACCTACGAATTGGAGCATCAACAATTTGAGTTTGAGACTGAGGCATATCATGATGCTCAATCACAACTTGAGGATCAGATTGAGGTATGACTTGAGTCTCAATTCTTTCCCCCCAAATTGTTGATCACCAGTGTGAGTAGAAGGTGATGTATCTTCCTCTTGAACCTCGTCATGTTCTACAACCCTCCCACTGTTTCTTTGAGCGATAAGCCTTGTTTCGAAAAACTCAGCATACCGAGCAACTGTCAGGGTATTCTCGAAAGGACTATAGAAGTAGTAACCCATCGTTTCCTTTGGGTACCCTACGAAGATACGCTTAACGTATCTTTGCTCGAGTTTGTCAGGCGTATCGCGCTTAACGAGTGCATCACATCCCAAGACCTTTAAGTAAGACAGATTAGGGGCTTTCCCATACCATATTTCATATAGTGTCTTATCAACCTTCTTAGTTGGAACCATGTTGAGAATGCGTACAGCAGACTCTAAGGCATAATCCGAAAAAGATAATGGTAAAGTTGTAAGGTTCATCATAGATTATACCATGTCAAGAAAGGTTCGATTTCTCCCTTCTGATACACTGTTATGTTGTGGTGTATAGGGAAGAGTAAGTTGTTGGACAATTCCACGCGCTTGTAGATGATCCTTAAAATCTAGGCTTAAGTATTCAGCACCTCGATCCGATCGGAGAATCTTGCTGGTTTTTCCGAGTTGGTTTTCTACCTCGTTTTGAAACACTTTGAATGTCTCAAACACCTCATGTTTATGTTTAAATAAATAAACATAACCATAACGGCTGAAATCATCCGTAAATGTTACGAAGTAGTAAGCTCCTTTCCTAGACATATGTCTAAAGGGACCACATACATCACTATGTATGATTCCTAGTAGGTCGGTTGCCCTTTGATTCTCATGCGAGAAGGGTTTCCTTGCCATTTTTCCCGATACACAAGACTCACACCTATCAAATGAATCATCACTTGATTTCAAAAGCCCTTCAGGTTGAAGCCTTTAGATACAGTGTTTGCCTATGTGTGCAAGACGACAATGCCATAGGTAGGATGAGTCCAAGTTACACTTGACTCGTTTAGTGCTTATATTAAATATTGAATTATTAGTATATGAAAGACGATCATGAAAATCAATTTCAAATATTCCATTAATAAAAATACAATTAAAACAATGGACATTATTCTTTAAAACTGAAATACCAAAATCTGTAAATGCATTATTAAAACCATTATCTTTCGGTACCGAAACTGAAAAAATTCCCATAACAATAGATGGAACATAATGACAATTGTCTAATACAAGAATCATGCCCGTAGGTAATTGTAAGTCATAAGTTCCGATGGCTTCTACTGTTACACGTATGTAGTTGCCGACGTATGCATACAAGGATCCATTCTTCAGCTTCTTCTTTGCTCTAAACCTCTGCAAGGAGTTACAAATATGAGTACCACATCCAGTGTCATATACCCAAGTATTTGATTTAGAGAAAGAAAATAATTCGATAGTCAAGATACCTGAAGATCCGGCATTGCCAACTCTCTTCTTATCTTGCACGTCGGATAAATACTTAGGACAATTCCTCTTCCAGTGTCCTATATGACCACAATAGTGACACCCATCATCTTTAGCGAACTGTGCCTTTTTAGCTAGAGGGGTTTTCTTAGGCTTGGAATAATAAACAACAACTTGCTTATTTTTAACAGTCTTTGCAATTTTGCCCTTAGCTTGTAGCGGTTGCTTTTTCTTCCTTTTCTGGGCCTGACCACCACCAATCGCAAGGATTTGGTTGCCATTCACCTTATTCTTGGAAATGATCTTTTCGAATTCCACCAGCATAGCATGGAGTTCATTAATTTTCTTTTTCATACTCTGCATGTAATAGCTACACGTAAACTCCTCAAACTCCGGTGAAAGAAAATTGAGGACAATACTTACAGCCACAGGTTCATGATATGAGTATTGCATTCTATCCAAGCGATCAAACAAGCTTTTCATGACTAGAACATGAGTCCCCACTGGTGTTCCAGAAACAGCTTTACATACATGTACATCTCGAATCAAGTCATTTACCTCAAGACCATCTTGTTTCTCAAACAATGCACACAACTCATTGATCATCTGATCGGGCCATTTTCTCTCGAATTGCTTACATAACTCAGGAGTCATACTGCTGAGTATGAGACAAGCAACTTCATTGTGAATCTTAACAGTTGCCTTATAATGATCCTTTTCTGCTTGAGGATCAGTGTCATTTGGCTTGGCGATCATAGGTGTAGTAACGATTTCAAGTGTTTCCATCACTCTTAGGACAATCCTCAGTGATCGATACCAATCGTTAAAGTTTGGTCCAGAATGTTTATTGCTTCTTAATGTTGTTTTGGTTTCACTCAAAATCTCATCAGTAGCGGATTTTTTGTGTCATTTCTACAAAACAAAAAGAAAGTTCTCATTAGTACTGTCGACATAAAATTTCTTAACAGAAATGCAAAACCCATGGTTTACTTTTCGTTAAGTCTAGGAACCAAGAGACATATCACCGTTCCATCAATTGATCTGCTAGGAACAAAATGATACTCTAAAGGTAAGTGACGTTCAGTAATTGCATTTACCGATTCAATTCCTAGATTATGGGACTTAATGTCATGGCTCGATCAAGCATCAAAATGGTGATCGTGGCATTAATCATGTTTCACCACATCTTATTTCCATCGGCGTTTACAGTCTCACTGAATAACCCGATGTAAAGTCGTCCAACTGAAGACGGTAGATAGTCCACCACCGTCTCACGATGAGTGTTAATCCACCTTGGATACCCTTCACCTACGTCTCACGTAGAGTGACGAGCAAGCACAACTTTTCTAAGCAATATGGATAGCAATATGACTTAATTCCATGGGTGAAAAAATCTATGTACGAAGAGGCATGCACACAACTCCGTCTCATAATTTGGGTGTTTAAAAACAAACCGTTTTTATTACTTGTTTTAAACGTGTTTCTATGATTACCTAATTCATATACACCAAGTGTATATAATAAGTAAACGTACCATCGTCATCATAAACCCTTTCGGTAGCTCTAGACAAGGTACGACCAGAAAAGCAAGTGAGGGTAGAGGATGACAAAGCATCTCTTAAAATCTGACCTCGTTAGGAGTAGAATACATCCGCAAACTTTCCTAGACATCGTCCTTTATGTAGGTGAGTCTAGTTGGGAATTATACACTGAGGATGTACATTTAATTATGAATTACCAATCACACGTTTTTTTTTAAGTTTCAATTTTTTAAAGTATTTTGCAATTTAATACGTTCTATCACGGGAGAAAATTACGGTATAACCCGACCCATGGTTTAAGAACATATAAAAGAATCAAAATAAATCAAAAAATACGTTATCTTCTGAAAAAAAACATTTGTTTTGTATAAATTTGCCCGCTGCTTCGCAGTAGATGATCAGAGCGGCGCAATGAAGTTTCAGATAACTATTCGTCAGTTTTAAACAAAACCTAGATCCCCCTACAATTTTTGATGTTTTTTTTTACGATCCAAAATAAAAATTAACCTATGTTTTGGCTGATACCACTATAGGTATACAATCAGAGTCATATTGTCAAACAATACAGGGCAGCGAAAAAACAGGATCACATAAGAATAATTAAATCGTATTAAGTAATACCTTTATGTCTTGAATTAATAGCGAGTAAGCTATAGATCTAAGTATAAGATCTATTCCACGGTTACGTACGCGACACCTTCTTTAGCAACAGACTTGTATGCTACTACACGTTTAGATTCAATCAACAGGCAATCTTTTCTTTGCTTGGAACCCAAAAACCGAAACACAAGTAGATGTTGTTGTGTTCGGCCGAAAGTCTCCAAAAGAGAGGGAGAGGATCGATTTCAATGTGTCCCAAAACCATAAACCTAAGGTTTATTATATATGTGATATTTACTTGAAGCACAAGTTGTATTACAATTAGAAAACCTCCATAATTACATAATACATCCTCCCATTTATTAATTATTACAATTAACTTATTTAATTAATAATTAGCAAATAATAAACGTGTAGTGGTGTCTAAATGTCGATGTGTGCGTTCCCGTAGGCTCACGCATTTACGAACACATATTTCCTAAAATTGTTTAAATACCAACAATATCTACGTACCTATGCTATAATTAACGATTAATTAATTAGTTATATCTTCTTCGTAATTTCAATGACATTGAGTTGATAGAGAGACACTGCAATGATGCTAACGGCTTTTCGCCTTTTCGCTGGGTTTATATGTAAATAAAGATTATACAGAAATGTGAGTTCATGTTGTTGTATACTTGTATCAAATTGAACTAATTATTAAATCACTAAGACATTAAACTCGTGTTGCTATGTTGATGTTGATCTCTAAAACAAATTCGTTATGACGAAGACCCATGATAGATACGAAATTGGGGCGTCATCAATGGAGTGACATGAAGACTATGGTATAATCAAAAAAAGGAGATGATGATGATGAGGTGGCCTATTTTATGATCATCCAATACATTAGAGAGGTAACGAATTTGAAAAGAATATTGTAGGTTTGGACTTATTTTAGCCACAAATGACGAGTCATTCTTTTTTATTCTTTTTTAGTATGTAAAAGAATATGTTTATGACATTAGATTATAGGTTCGAGTCTTATAATGAACATCTTATCTAATTATATGTGAAAGTTGGGTAAATATAAATTTGCCTTTCTAAGAAACTTTGTCCAAATTGTATAGAAATATTACAAACTTTAACTAAATTAAATTTTACATATAATGTTAACGTAATAAAAGTTTTTTGATAAAAATCAAAGTTGGTTACACACAAATACACAATAACAATATGAGTTCGTTACATTTATTTGCAATTTTCCCAAAAAAAAGATATATATATATATATATATATATATATATATATATATATATATATATATATATATATATATATATATATATATAGAGAGAGAGAGAGAGAGAGAGAGAGAGAGAGAGAGAGAGAGAGAGAGAGAGAGAGAGAGAGAGAGAGAGAGAGAGATCCCTAATTTTCTAGAGATCCAGAAATCTCTTCCTAATCACCCATTTTTCCTTATATCTTTGTTCTTTTTTTTTTACTTTTTTTCTAAAAAATATTTTTACTTTTTTCTTTTACCTTTTTATTTACTTTTTATTTTTTTATTTCTTTTTTCTTCCGAAATCACATTTGATTTTCGACAAAAAAAAAATTCACGTGTGATTTTAAAATTTATAAATTTTGGTTTTTGAAAATCACATGTGATTTCAATTTTTTTACAAAAAAATCACATTTGATTTTGAAAAAAAAAAAAAAAAAAAGTTAAGTAAAACATAGCAAAAAAAAAAAACCGAATTAAAAAACGAAAAAAAAAAATATATATTAAGGGAAAAATGTATGGCTAGGAAGTGGATCACTGGATCTCTAGAGAATTGGAGATCCCTTTTGAACCTCACCATATATATATATATATATATATATATATATATATATATATATATATATATATATATATATATATAATAATTCAATATAGATGTTTTCGTATAAAAATAATAGCTATATCGAAATGTTAAAATAAGAATGTTAAATGTTATGAAACGTAAAACACTATAAAATCACCTTTTAAGGCATCAAAATACGATTTTTTAAAATATTTTCAAAAAATCTTATTTCAATAACTTTTTAAAATTCTTGAATTTTAATAATTTTTTTGGATTTTTTATATCTTTTTTTTTGTTTACAGTGGTGAAAATAATCACAAAAAATAAATCGGTAAACATATTAAAAAAATTTGTGATTATTTAGTTCAAATATGTGTTTTTCAAAAAAGAAAAAAAAAAATTGATAATCACAAAAAATAGTGTAATAATCACAAAAAAAAAAAGTATATGATTATATGATTATAAAATGTGATTTTCTTCACTAATATATATATAGTAATTCAATTTTGGAACTAGCGACAAATATTTATACTCAACTCTTATGAAATTGAACATTCGGTCTCACACATTTAAAAATAGTAATTTCAAATAAACCATCATGCCAACTCGTAAAGACATATTCATGCTCTTTCATTGCTAAGTAAATGTTAAACAATATAGTGACCGACGAAAACATTACTCAATCGGGGACTTGCATTTATTATGTGTAAGTAGCCGAGGAGGCAAAAGACCCTACACCATTTTTTTACACGCACATTTTTTCATATATGGTGTTTCAGAAAAATCAAATAAGAAAACCTGAGAGAAATAATATAATGATTTGCAATACGATACTCCCTATACTTTGATTTACAATATCAATTTTTATGTGAGACGGAGTTTAAAAAAGGAACAAAAGAATGAAGTATACATTTGAAAAGAGTTAATTACATAATTGGTCCCTGAGTTTGTTCCAATTTAACGGGTTTAGTTCCTAGGTCGAAAATCGTTCGGGTTCAGTCCCTGGGTCATCAATTTGGCTACAAAAATAGTCCATTTGTCACTTAAAATGACTAAAATACCCTTAATAAATAAATAAAAAATAAAAAAACCTATAAAACTCCTTCCTTATAATCTGGGTCCCACTTGTTCATAAAATTCAAAGACAAATACATATATTCAATTCAACAATTGTTATTTCTTCCCCTTTTCAGATCTGATCACATGTCATGAATTGATCAAATTCGTTTCTGGGTTTTTTTCACCAATCTTCCAATCATAAAACCCATCAACCGATTTCAATTTGGTTGATTGTAGTTGTTGAATAATATAAAAGTTTCACAGGCTGTTTTGGTTGCAAGTGAAGCCCATGCAGTTACTTTGGCTATTGAAGGCCTGCTTGGAGTTGTGTTCACTGTGGCAACCTTGACAGATGAAGCCGTGGATGTTGGTGAGGTAACTTTGTGTTTATTTCTTTATAAATTCATTTGCTTATTCTTCTGTAACATATGGCATGGTTATTTCCCCAAGCTTGAATCCCCAAGATGTGATTCAGAACCACCTGCAAAGTTTACTGGAAAAACTCCAGGTTTATGCACGACGTTGGTGGATTCAGTGTGGTTGACTATCATCTAGAATTTTTGTGAAAGATGGACGGTGGTTAATGGGGTGTTTGGACGAGCTTGGTGTTCTTGAACAAGGGCAGTGTTTTATTCAGATTTAGAACAAAATTGAAAATTTAGGGTTTGAATTTGATGAAATTGGGGATTGATTTTTGGTGGTTTGGATTTTTGGGGATTGATTTTTGGTATTGGTTTGATGAAATTGGGGATTGATTTTGAGGGGTTTTTTTTTCTTTCTTTTTTTTGATTTGGGAATGGAATAATTAGTTTTTTATTTTTTATTTATTTATTAAGGGTATTTTAGTCATTTTAAGTGACAAAGGGACTATTCTTTTAGCCAAATTGATGACCCAGGGACTGAACCCGAACGATTTTCGACCCAGGGACTGAACCCGTTAAATTGGAACAAGCTCAAGGACCAATTATGTAATTAACTCATTTGAAAATGTAGGGGTGTATTCATAAACAAAATTACTTCCTATATCTCTTTAATAAATTTACAATTATTTGAAATTAGACATATGACAAACGAAGTAATATGGAGTTAGGGTTGAATAGAGTGGTTGGTATTAAAACTCTTATTGTTATAGTTTAATTCCATTATTACTTTTTATTAGTACTGCTAGTTAATACTACGCAATGATACTTCTTAAGATAATACAGCTTGAAGACAAAGTCAGTTACTACTGCTCAAGTTACTACTCCTGAAGAAACAAGTATTGGTTACTACTGTTGGACCTCATTACTACTGTCCGCTTCTCATTACTACTGCTGATAGAGTTTTAGATAATTATGGAATGTTTTGTAATTATCTATTCCGAAAGTTTATCAATTGTAATTAGAATACAATTGTAATTGTTTTTAGATGTTTCCTAGTTTAGCTAGGTTTAGTCTCAAGGTCTATATATACATAGATCCTTGTACTAGGAAAAACACGTATGTTAATCTGTTTTTTGTGATTAATATATTGAGGCTTAATATTCGAAAAACATTATTGTTCATTAATTATTCTTATACAATATTTGTTTAATCGATTAACTTGTACTATCAAAGTGTTTATCCCCTGCTAAACTTCTTTAATAGATCAAGATCTTTCATTAATGTGTGTTGGGTTTATATAACTCAAACGATCCTGACAAGTGGTATCAAAGCACAGGAGGTGCTCAAGATCAATTGATCTACAATTTTTGTTGAAGCCTCAACAAGAAGAAAACTACTATCAATCATGGCTGATGTGGTAGGAAACAAGGACCCAACACTTTTGATCTTTGAAAGCTAAGGATCAACAACACATACTGCTATCCGATTATGCAGTATGGGATGTTATTGTGCATGGGAACAAAGAAGCTCTTGATCTGTCAGCTGATGGAACACCTGGAGTTATTCGTCGTCCTACAACAGACCAAGAAAGAAGAGAGAAGCAGACCGAAATCAAGGCATTAAGTGTCCATCTAATTGCTATTCCCAATGAATATCAAGCACAATTTGAAGGATACAATGATGCAAAGTCTCTATGGGAAGCTCTTGAGAAGAGATTCAGTGGAACCAAAAACACAAAGAAGAACAAGAAGGCTCTTCTCAAGCAGGAGTATGAGAACTTCAAAGCTCTGAAGGAAGAAAGAATGACCCAGACCTTTGACGGATACAAGAAGCTTACTGGAGAATTAAGCAGTGCATGTGTAAGGATTGATAAAGATGATCTAAACAGAAAATTTCCCTGATCTTTGAGAGATGAATGGATCATCTATACAGTCTCTTACAGACAAGGTGATTTGCTTGAGGAGATGGAGTTGGATGATATCTTCAATGATCTAAGGGTGTTTGAAGCAGAAGTTGAAGCCAAGCAGCAGCAACAACAATATTAACAATTTTAATACTGCTCTTATCACACCTTCTGGAACAGCTCAGAATGAAGAAGATCTGACCTTTGAAGCCTTTCTATCACAAAGCTCTTGCTCAGGATTAACTAATGAAGACTTGAGACAAACCCATCAAGATGATCTAGAAGAGATGGACCTCAAGTGGCAACTGGCCATGCTTTCATTGAGGGCAAGAAGGTTTGTGAACAGAACAGGAAGAAGATTTACTCCAAAAAACAATGACAGAGTTGGGTTTGATAAAAGAAAAGTCAAGTGCTATGATTGTGGTGAACCAGGACACTTTGCAAGAGAATGCAAAAACAAATCAAAGCCCAACAACTCAAGGAACAATCAAGAGAGTACATCAACTGCCCTGATCACTCAAGATGTGTTTGGATATGATTGGAATGTTCTTGCTGAAGAGACCACTCAAAATAGAGCATTAATGGCATATGTAGTTTCTACTGAAGATGTGGTTTCTACTGCAGATATGGTTTCTACTGCAGAAATTGTTTCTACTGCAGTAGATGTTTCTACTGCATCTGTTACTACTGCCATCACTGATGATGCTTTTGGTTTTGATTGGAGTGAAGATGTAGAAGAATATAAGAGAAGAGACTTATGGAAACTGCAGCATCTTCCAAGGATTCTGAATCATCATCATCTCTGCCAGCTGAGGTAAATTCCAAACTTTGTTCATATCAATGTAAAGAAATAATGATTAAATATAGAAATTATTAGCAACTTGTATGTGACTCACTTAAAACATAAGAAGAACAAAGAAGATCAGCTGCTACGGGTATAGATTATCTAGAAACACAAATTAAATCTTATAAAGCTAATGAATTAAGCTATCAAGAAAAGATTAAATTTGGTGAATGACAAAGAGATGATTTGTTAGTGAAACTTAAGGAAGCTAGGGAGGAAATTAAAAGAATCACTGAGGAGAAAGAAAACGTTGAATTGAATGTAGGGAAACTAGAATATGCTTCAAAATCTGTAAATAACCTTATTCAAAATCAAATCATTGGTAAAGCAAAGACAGGAATAGGTTATAAAGAAGTTGCCCCACCATTAAATCAAAATTACATTCCTCCATTTTTAGAGTCACCTAGAATCCCTATAACTCAGTCACCACCAACAAAATCATTCAAAGTTGATCCAATCAACTATGAAGAAGTTTTGATTGAGGACTTAGTGGAAGAGAGTAAACTGAAAATTGTGAAAAACAATGATATTCCACTTGAAAATCATTTGATCACAATTGAAGGTGTTACTCAACAGAATTCACAAAGTCTAGTGACCCTGGTGCCCACTAAATATATAAAGAAAGAAAATAAATGTGAATGTAACTGCTGTAAAAACACTAAAGGTCTTAAAGAAAAAGAAAGGTCTTGGGTTCACATAGATATTAGAGGAAATCAAAGAAACCAGAACCAGTTAAAAGCTCAAAAAGGCCAAATTTTTAAAAGTCATGCAAAAGTGTGTTTCATTTGTGGAAAGGCAAATCATTATGCTAAAATTTGTTTCTATAATCCTGAAAATCAAAAGAAAATGCTTCAAAAGCATCACAAGGGGTAGGGGTGTTGATTGGGTTGGGTTACCGGGTTTTGGGTTATACGGGTTGGGTTATTCGGGTTTTTTATAATTGAAAATATACCCGTACCCGACCCGCATAAGTACTCGGGTTACGCGGATATGGGTTAAATGGGTCGGATGTTACGCGGGTTGGGTCACCAAACCCGAATAACCCGTAATCGATATAATAGAAACACTAACTTAATAAGTATTCAAACTTCAAACAATCAAACTTTGCAACATGCAAACAAATAACAGTACATTATACAATTAGAAACAACTATCATGCATTACCTTTACCGTCTTGGTTTTCAAGAGTTGTGGAATTTAGTAGATTGGTTATTATGGGGTGAACTAGCCGTATAAAATCATATATTACCTTTAGGGTTTTGCTTGACACTTAGATGAATAGAATATGTGATATAAGAATTACTGGACTATTAGTTTATGTTAATGCATGGATAGATTGATGGATTTATATTTGACAAATTATTGAATTGGGCTTAATACATTAGGTTGTAGTACTATTAAAAATAGATTGAAATATTAGGTTTATAAAAACATGGGTTATTTGGGTTATTCGGGTTGACCCTAATAAAAAACTTTTAACCTATACCCGCACCCGTATAAGGTTTGGGTTATTCGGGTTTGGCCCATTTAACCCATTTAATCCGTTTAACCCAACCTAATTTACCCAAACCCGATTAAGACCGGGTAGGTTATTCGGGTTCGGGTAAAAATGACACCCCTAACAAGGGGGTTGGGTTATAATAACAAGTTTGAATCATCTCAAAACCATGGAAAATCTATTCAAAAATCCAAACCTATAGTTGTTAATAAATCTAAAAGAAATTCGCGACACACAGTATTAATCAAGTTAATACTGCAAAGTATAACTCTGTTAATACTGCAAAAAGTAGAGGAAGTATTAAAAATTCACATGTTTCAAAACACAGTAGAAACAAAGTTAATATTGTACGGGTTAATACTACAAAACATGGTTGTGTTAATACTGCAAAGGTTACTACTGCAAAACAACATTGTGTTACTACTGCGTCTATTAAGACTGCAAAACAGAATGGTGTTAATATTGTAGCTATTAATACTACACAACAGAATCATGTTACTACTGCATCTATTAATACTACATAACGAAAGTTTGCCAAAACTAACTCTGTTAATACTGTTAAAAATAAATCTTTTAATACTGCATCTTTAAGAAAAACAACTAAGAAGGTTTGCAGACCAAAGATCAAAGTAACTGAACCACCTGCAACACTTGATTTTGAAAATCTAATTCAAAGGAAGGTGAGTTACTTTGATGAGATGGGTAAACCCAAGTCAACTTTGGCTTGGGTTCCCAAAAGAAACTAATCTTTCTTCATCATGTGCACGAACAACCAACAACTAAGGAAGAGAGCAGTTGGCATGTAGATAGTGGTTGTTCCAGGCACATGACTGGAAACATATCATGTCTTCAAAACTTTGAACCATTCAATGGAGGATAAGTTGATTTTGGAGGAAACCCCAAAGGAGGAAAGATCACTGGAAAAGGTACTGTAAGGAATGGAAGAATCAGCTTTGAAGATGTCTTCTATGTTCAGCAGCTACAATAAAACTTACTAAGTGTGTCACAAGTGTGTGACAAGGAGAATAAGCAGCTACAATACAACTTACTAATTGTGTCACAAGTGTGTGACAAGGAGAATACTACAATCTTCACAGCTAAAGAATGCTTGATCATGGAGCCTAGATATGTCATAGATGAGAGCAAAGTACTGCTAACAACACCAAGAAAGGATAATGTCTATTTCTTTGACTTGTCTAAGGTCTTCCCAACTGGAGCAGTAAATTGCTTCATCTCCAAAGCAACAATTGATGAATCCACACTATGGCACACGAGGATGTGTCACATGAACTTCAAGAACAGCAATAAATTGGTCAAATCAAATCTAGTCAGAGGCATTCCTAACAAGCAATTCTCACTTGAAGATAATTGTGTTGCATGTTTGAAGGGAAAACAACACAAATATTCTGATATCGCTCGATTATACGCATATTCTTTGGCGATATTTATTATGTTTTTGTGTAAAAACGTAATGGATAGACCCATATTACTTATTTTTGAATAAAGTTTATGTTTTAGGTGTTTAAACATGTTTGGAGTGCAAAGAAGTTGTTTCGGGACTAAAAGAGGCTTAGAAAAACAAGTTCGGAAGCTACAGGGGCTAGTTGAGGCGCACCAAAGTCCCCACTCGACGCAGCTAGCAGCAGCAAACGATTCTGGCACCACTGACCTCCAGATGCGCCGCACCTAGGGTGTGGTGCGCCGCATCTGGCCCCTCCAGCAGTTATATTTTCGTTTTCAGTGCCAATCAAGGGAGGAAGTGAAGGGTCTTTACACCAGCTTTCTTAAGGACGATTTTGGGGACATTTTTACATATCTTACACACCATTTGGGGCCTCATAATCAGTCCCAAATCATCAAATAATCATTACATAATCATTGAAGATCATCAATCTTAGCAATTTTCGGTTAATTGGAGAAGTAATCTTTTGAACACTTTCGGTTTTTCTAATCATCTTGATACTTTGGAAACTCATTGGAATCATTGTTTTCTTTTGGTATTGAACTTTTACTCTTTTAATTTCAATTTAATCATGTCTTCTTATTATTATTATTCGTGCTTGATAAACATTATGCGTAGCTAATTTCATTATACGTTTGCTTGGATATGTGATCGTTTGTATGATTAATCTTGAGTATGAAATTGTATGATTATGATGTGTAGAGGTTAATTGGGGATCCGTTTGGGTTAAAACTTTAGTAATCTTGTGAGAATTGTTTATACTTTTATTTGGTAATCTAAAAACGGGTATTTAAAAGGAATCCGTAATTTATACTAAAATAGAAACGAAATAATCAACCGGTCTATAGTTGATGTAGAGTTTGCGGGTATTCGAAAGGAATCGCTAACAACAATTAGAACAAGTAAGGGATAACACAAACGCTAGTTAATAAATTAAGAGAAATCGGTTTATTGATTAGTAAGCTATTCGAAAGGAAGCTTATAGGTTAATTCTCACACATCGACTTGAAACTTTATGCACGGTTATTTTAGGTGTTAACTATATTCGAAAGGAATAGTTACATGGATAAATAATCGTAGAAATCCGGTATTCGAAAGGAACTTAGGATTTTACATTAGATGTTTATCATCAATTCATACTTAGGAAAGATTATATATTCGTGAACGGTCCAAGCAAGCGTCTTTTAATCCATATTGGAATTAGAAATCAATTTTAGTCGTTTTTACATTAAGTCTTACGAAGACTAAAAACCCACTTGTTACGCGTTATTTGTTACTTTTATACTAATATCTCAATTATAAATAGTTCCCGTGTTCGAACCCGGAATTTGCCCATACTTTACTACAATAGACAAGGGTACACTGCCCGGTGTCGTAGTCTAGTTAAAAGCTTATTTTCGGAAAACTAGGTTTCGCACATCATATTCTCACAAATCTAAGGAAGTCAACACCATCACTACTCCTTTATATTTACTTCATATGGTTCTCTTTGGTCCCACTAATGTAAATAGTATAGCCAAAAAGTCCTATTGTCTTGTAATCACTGATGATTATACAAGATATACATGGGTGTACTTCCTAGCAACAAAAGATGAGACAAGTCAGCTAATCATCTCATTCATCACTAAATTTGAACATCAAATCAACCTGAAGGTTAGGAAGATTAGGTGTGATAATGGTACAGAGTTCAAGAATAGTGTGATGAATGAATTTTGTGAGAAGAAAGGCATTGAAAGACAATTCGGTGCAATAAGGACTCCACAACAAAATGGAGTTGCTGAAAGAAGAAATAGGACTCTCATTGAAGCTGCAAGGAGTATGTTAGCAGACTCAAACCTACCCATCTTCTTCTGGGCAGAAGCAGTTAATACTAGTTGTTATGTGCAAAATAGAGTTCAATTGGTGAAGTCACAAAACAAGACTCCATATGAGCTATTGCATAAGAGACAGCCCCTAATAAGTTTCTTAAGAGCATTTGGATGTCCTTGTACAGTCCTAAACTCAAAGGACTATCTTGGCAAGTTTGAAAGCAAGGCAGATGTTGGATATTCATCACAGAGCAAAGCCTATAGAGTTTACAATCATAGGACAAGCATAATTGAAGAAAGTGTCAATGTTTCCTTCAATGAAAGCACCCCAAACACAAAAGTCCAAGGACCAAACTGGTTGTTTGATATTGATGCTTTAACCAAATCATTGGACTTCAACTATGACTTCCAACAATCTTCATATGTTAGTACTGCACCTGTTCCTACTGCTACACCAACTACATCACCATTCATTGGTACTGATAGACTGGATGTGATGGAATATGTATATCTTCCCATCTCTACTAATGATCCTCTCAACATCTATGATACAATTGACAAGGTGATTGAAGAGGAGGCATTACCAAAAGTACCTAATGATAGAAGCAATTTCACTGATGGGGAAAGCAGTTCACCTGCTTCTGAAACTCCACTCTCTGTCATAGAATCAGGCCAAATATCAAATGGTGTCCCACATCTGGTAGAAGATGATGACAATGGTGTTGAACACATGGTAGCTGATGAAGATGAATATGAGGAAGTTTTCACACCCAAGAGTTCTGGTCCTTCATCCTTTGAAACTGCCCAACCAGACCTCAATGACACAAACTTGGAAACTTCTATTAGAGTGGAAAAGGTTCCAACTTCCAGAATTCATAAGAACCACCCTATCTCTCAAATATTTGGTGACTATGAAATCCCAATGCAAACAAGGAGACAACTCAAGCCACAGAAGGAAGCTCACAAGGACATTAACACTTGTTTATATGTCTTCTTTCTATCTCAACTTGAACCAAAGAACATTCAAGAAGCTCTTTAGATCCAAACTGGATTGAGGCTATGCAAGAAGAACTGCTTCAATTCAAAATTCAAGATGTCTGGAAATTGGTTTAGTTACCAAGAGGGAAGAAAGTCATTGGCACTAAGTGGATCTTCGGGAATAAGAAGGATGAAAGAGGAATAGTTATCAAGAACAAGGCAAGGATGGTTTCTCAAGGCTACACACAGGAGGAAGGGATTGACTATGAAGATGTATTTGCACCAGTAGCAAGGATGGAAGCTATCAGAATATTTCTTGCTTATGCATCATTCAAGGGCTTCAAAGTGTTTCAAATGGATGTGAAGAGTGCCTTTCTGTATGGCCTAATAGAAGAAGAAGTATATGTCAGACAGCCTCCAGGCTTTGAAGACCCTCAACATCCTCATTTGGTGTAAAAATTGGACAAAGCTCTCTATGGGCTTCATCAGGCACCAAGAGCTTGGTATGAAACACTCTCCGACTATCTTCTAAAGAACAACTTCCAAAGAGGGACAATTGACAAGACACTTTTCATCAAGAAAGTTCACTCAGACATCCTACTTGTCCAAATATATGTGGATGACATCATCTTTGGCTCCACCAAAGATGTTATGTGCAAGGAGTTTGAAAATCTAATGCACAGTAAGTTCAAGATGAGCTCCATGGGAGAATTGACCTTCTTTCGTGGTCTTCAAGTCAAACAGAAGGCAGATGGTCTATTCATCAGCCAGTCTAAATATGTGAAAGATATTCTAACCAAATTTGGATTCTTAGAGGCAAAGACTGCAAGCACCCCTGTGGAGACTCACAAACAGTTAACTGCAGATCTTGAGGGGGAGGATGTAGATATTCATAACTATAGATCAATGATTGGATCTCTAATGTATCTCACAAATTCAAGACCTGACATCATGTTTGGAGTTTGTGTTTGTTCAAGATATCCAACCAAGCCCAAGATGTCACATCTTCATGCAGTCAAAAGAATATTCAGATATTTGAAAGGAAAACCTTCCTTAGGTTTATGGTATCCCAAAGACTCTCCTTTTGAATTAATTGCTTATACTGACAGTGACTATGATGGTGAGAGTTTGGATAGAAAATCCACTTCATGTGGATGTCAATTTCTTGGATCAAGATTGGTGTCATGGCAGTGCAAGAAGCAAAAAACTGTGTCCACTTCTTCAACAAAAGTTGAGTATGCAGTAGCATCAAGTTGTTGTGCACAAGTATTGTGGATACAAAATCAGATGATGGACTATGGATATGCATTCATCAATACTCCAATCTACATAGACAACAAGAGTACAATCAGCATCATCAACAATCCTGTAAAGCACTCCAAGACCAAGCACATTTAGATTAGATACCATTTCATAAGAGACTGCAATGAAAAGAAATTTATTCATGTTGAAAAGGTCCATGCGAATAATCAGTTTGCTGATTTTCTCACAAAAGCTTTTGATGTGGTAAGATTTACATTCTTGATTACTAGTATTGGCATGATCAACATGGAATAAAATATATAATTTGGTCCCTTAATATCTCAATAAATGTCCCTTCGAGAAAGCAGTAGTAACCTTATCTTGAAACAAGTGCTCTACTCTTTAGTTTTGCACTATGTTACTACTGCAACATTAACAGTAGAAACGAATTTGACATAAGAATTATTAGTACGGCAAGTATGTTCATTCCTACTGCAAGTATTGATTTGTACTATAAGAAGTTTCATTACTACTGCAGGACTGGTTACTACTGCAAAAAGGTTTGTTAATACTGTTGGAATGGTTAGTACTACTAGTAATCTCATTACTACGGCTTGCTTAATTCATACCGCCAGTGGTTTCATTACTACTACAGGACTGGTTAATACGGCCCGTTTTGTCATTACTACTGCTTTCCTGGTTACTATTGTCTTATGTGTTTCTACTGCAACGGTTAGTACTGTAGGGTAATTTTTAAACAATAAATTACTTTGTTACTACTGCGTTGACAAGTCAAACTTCAAGTTGCAACTAACTTTTTACACGTGGCAGTTAACAATTGGACCTCTTTTTTCAATCTCGGCGTGCGTCTAGTCCAACATGTCCAACTTGTTACACTAATGGGCCTATAAAAAGGGTTTCTTTCTAACAATTCAAATTTTCGGAATCCCCAAATTGAAAAAACCCTAATTTTTCTCAAAACAGTTGCAACTGAAATTTCTTTCTCAAAACAAAAATGTCTTCTGTAAAATTCATTGACGGCCACAATGTGGTTGCAAACTTGATCAAAACACAAGAAAATCAAGATTTCCACCCAATAATAGACTTTCTCTCTAATTCATACATCAATTATGCTCTAACCATCTCTCCAGATATTCATGAAGAGAATTTAAGATGTTTTTGGAGAACTGTTATTGTTACCTCAGAATCAAAAGTACCTACTATCTCAGCCACAGTTGATGGCACCAAGATCACAGTTACAGAGGCTACATTAAGGACTCGTCTACAACTGCAAGATGCAGAAGGTATAACCACTTTACCCAATCAAACTCTTTTCGAAAATTTTCAGAGAATGGGCTATGAGGGGACTCTGACTACAACCACTTTTCAAAAAGCTCTTTTGTCCCCTCAGTGGAAGTTTTTAATGCACATAATGCAACAGTTCATGTCTCAGAAAAGAACGGGATGGAATGAAGTGGGCAGATCCTTGGAAACTATCGTGGTCTGTCTTGCTTTAATTTTACAAAACTTATTTTTGATGGAATGATGTGGAATATGGCACATCAAGATCAAAAATTATTGATGTATCCAAGATTCATACAACACCTTTTAAACTGTGAAATTTTAGATCTTTCAAGATCAGCAACTGTTTTCCCTGCCAACTCTCATGGCAGAAAAGTTTTTTCAAACATGAGGAGAAAGAATAAAGGATTTTCTGGTCATGTTACCCCATTGTTCTCTACAATGGTGGGTGTAACTACTTCTACAGGTGAGAGACAGGGTACTCAACCTGTGTCTCAACCCACACTTATCCTTGTTAGTACTGCTAGTACTACTGCAGTTTCCACTGCACAAAGCCTCCTTGTAATTTACTACCGCTCGTACTCCCTCTCTAGGAAGCTACTCGACCTACGGGAGAGGTACTAGAAGGTCATTTCTCTTTACTCAAAAGCGTACTGCTGAGGGTACTCTATAGTTCCTACTATAAGTATTCCTCCAGTTACTACTGTCACCTCTCATGTGACTGAACCTTTAATCCTATCTGCTTCACAACCTCTTCAAACACCTCCAGTTATTGCACAATTTTCAAGAAGGGCAAAGAGGAGTCCTCTTACTCTTGTGTCTAAGCCTACCCCTACACTCATTATTGCTCCTACCTTACCTGAACAATCTTCAGGTGAGGATTTCTTGTGGGAACACAATGAGCTCTTTCCCAAGTTCCATGAGGTGGTCTTTAAGGAGAGGGATGACCATATTGGAAGGGCTCAAACTACTGCAGCTTCACCTAGTGATGCTCAGGCCAGTTTGACAAGCTATAATACCCAACCAGTGGCAACACTTTCTGAAGTTGCCTCTTTTGAGGAAGCTTTAGAAAGTGGACCCAGGTGCCAAGAAACCTTGGGGGGGGGGGGGGGGGGGGGTTAGATGCTTCTGCTAGGCAGAAGGCTTTTTCTGTTCCTTCTTATGATCTTCCACCTGTTGGTACTCAACAGGAGAGGGGTGAGGACAGATATGAATACTCAAATTTGGGATTGATGGAACTGTGCCAAATTTTATTCTCAAAGTTGATCAACAAGGGGAGGAGTTATCAGCCCTAAAGAAAATGGTTCTTGAGTTGGTGGAAAAACAGAAAACACTTGAAACACAGCTCAAGAATCAAAAGACTGAAAAGAAAGATGTGGGAACCTCTCATATGCCTTCAAGCTCATATAGCTCTTCAGATGATTCTAATGATGATCTCAAAAAGGGGGAGAAAATGGAGAAGGCGAAGGAGGTGAAAGATGTTGTTTCTACTGCTTCCATAGAAGATGAGGTTGAAGTAGTTATGGAAGAAGAGAAAGGAGAAAAGAGTGATGAGACTGTCATCACTGCCACTGAAGATCCAATAATTGCAGACCAACATCAAGAAGAAGGTGGTGGTGATAGTGAAGCATCCAAGGGGGGGAAAGTAACGGAACTGAAGTCAAGGGAGAGCAGGAAAGAATGGAGGTTGAGGCAGTCAAGGGGGAGCAGGAAGAAATTAAGGAAATTGTTAAGGTTTTGATAGAGGAAATGGTTTCTACTGATGTTCCTACTGGAGAAAGTATTGATACTGAAGTACCAATTTCTACTACAGCTGAAGTGATTACTACTGCAGATTTGTAAGTGATTAATACTACAACTCTTCTTACCTCAATTGTTTCTACTGAAGAAGAAATCAACATCATTCCTATTGCTACTGAAGATATTGTTTCTACTGCAGTACCTGAGATAGTTTCTACTGTAGTTTCTACTACTGAAGTCATCATTCCTACTGCCATTCTTACTGAAGCTACGACAATTACCACCATTCCTACCTCCATTATCACTGCAACTGAAACACTTACATTTGAACCATATGTGGAGGAAAAGACTCTTGCTGCAGAGTTACTTAACATCAAGAGTAAGATAATTCAGAAAAGGAAGATAGAACAAGCCCAAAGACCTAAACAAAAGGGAATATCTATTCCCTTTGAAGATCAAAGCTCAATAATAGAGGAAGGGGTGGATTATGTTCTAGATCCAAATGCAAGGTTTGGAGTGGTACCTATCATTCCTCCAGATGCAAGGCAAATTAACATACCCATACCACATTATATTGGAGGAAGAAGGATTAGTCTATCTGACTCAGCAATCAAAGATAAGGGTAAAGGTGTGTTAGTTGTGGAAGACAAGAAAACAAATGAAGCTTCAAAGAAAATCAAATTGGATGAGCTTGCTGCACTTCAATTTGCTTCAGAGACTGTGGATGTTGGAGGAGATCCTGGAACAGGAAGAGAGGTACATGCTCAACTCCAACAGGCTGAGCTTGATAGGATTGAAAAGTTAGAGAAAGAAAGACTATTTTTGTTGGCTGGATACAATAGTGTTAGGTCTCAATAAGATCTCAAACAATGGCTAATCAATCACAAATAAGTATTTAGACGTTAATTATTATTAATCGATTGATTACTCAGTTTCTATTATTATTATCGCGGAATATATAATAACAAAGAATGAAAATAACACACAGCTATATTTCTTAGAAAGGTACAACGATTACAATGTTCAAGCTCACTATTTATACACAATAATAGTGAGCTTGATAAGTATGAATCTTAGAAAATCTTCAAAAAAGATAGAAGATTTTATCTAACTAACATACCTAAATTAAAGCACTAAGTCTCTTTATGAAGCTGAGTAGTCAGCTCCATAATGCCTTAGTTGATTTTAGTCACTCAGACTCAGTCACTCAGACTCAGAGTTACTCAGACTCAAATCACTCAGACTAAGACTTTAATAAACAGATTTATTAACTTGGGTTAAATCGTTGATTTTCCCAACAATCTCCCCCTATCTGTTTGAATTAAAGTCTTTTACAAATTATGCACCAAAAATAAACACAAACTACACTTGTTTACTTAACATTGTTTGTGAACAAAAAGATACATAAATACAGATCACTTCCTCTTCTTGACTGATCTTTTCTTCTTCAAAGATGTCTCCCATGGCATAGGCTTGCTCACTTCTTGTGCCCATTTCAGCCTCTCAGTTTTCCAAGCGAGCAGTTTCTCCATTTCAGCATCAGATTTATGGAAGAGCATTTGATACTCTTTCTTGATCAGATCCACCTTATCCATCAAAGTCCCTATTTCTTCAATTCTTCGAAGGTTATTAAATAACCAACTAATCAGCTTCATTCGGAAGGGAAGACATTGCTCAGACTCACATTCGCCAAGTAGGGCAATGCAATGATAGATGGAGGTCATGTTCAATCTGTCTTTGGCTTGGAAACATTCTTCTCCCCCACAATCAACATAACACAAGCCCTCATGATTTTCTGTTTTCACATAGGTCCTATCTTGAAATGTAACAGTTTTGGGGACAGGATGCATGTGACTTGTTTCCAGACCCAGAGATTTAGCACCAGCTCTCACCCTGTGGATAGTGCAAAATGCCCTATAATCATCATCCGACATCAGCTTCAACATATGAGCTACATTGATGTTAGAAACAGCTTCTCTTTTGATATCCATTCTGTGAGCAATGTTAGTTATTCATGTGCTCAGACTGGCAATCTCTTTCCATTCCTCCAAACCCAGTGTGTGCATTCTATGTAACCCGATTCTGAAAGATCCTCCTTTATGATAGCATGTCAGCATAAGGTCAGATCCACCAGTATTAGTACACTCCAGGTTATGAATTTTATTCTTATGCTTTCTCAGAGTGAAGTTTGTCTCTATAAAGTTAAGTCTGGCTTCTTCTCTAAGCACCTGTTTGGCCATTAATCTGTCAGCCTCTACCCTCATTTGTTCCTCTTCAATAGCCAAATCCTCTTCTTCCTTCATCTCAGCTTCAAGCTCTTCAGCTGCTTTCATTGATTGATCTTGTGGATTTTCATCAAATTTCTCCATATACATCCCTTTGACATACTCTTTGTATTGCTCCACAGTCATTCCAGAGTTATAAGCATATATCTGAAGCTTAGCCAGTCTCTCAGCTTCATCTCTTCTTTTCTGTATTTCAATTTCTAACTCAGACTGTACATTTGGGGGCTTTTCCATCTCAATCTCCTCATCAGTTTGTTGGTCAGTATCACTATCTGCTCCAACCTTCCCTTTTCCCTTCGTATCCTCTTTCTCAGACTCACTGCTTGAAATGTCACTGTAATCAGTCTCATAGAATACTTCAGACTGACCAGTTTTCAGATTGAATCTGGTGGTCTTGTAGTACTTCTTCTCACCTTCATCCCTTTTTCTTTTTAAATCTTGCTTGGGGAGATCAGACTCATCAGTTGGTGTATTTGTTTTCTCCCCCTGAGTCTGAGCACCCTCAGCAACCTGTTTCCTTTTTCTCATCATGCTGATCTCATAAGTCAGCTTCAAAACCATTCCCTTTAAATCCTGCATCTCCTCAGCATTTTGTCTTTTCATGGCTTGCAACTCAGTCTGCATTGCACTCAGCTTGACATCAAACTGAGTTGACATGTCCTGAATTGCTTGTAACAGCACAGGGACCGTCAGGGCAACCTCAGATTGAGGGATCGTAGTAACAGGGGGTGTTGAAACAGATGACACAGCTTCACTCCCTCCCTGTGTTTTAGGAGAATGATCATGAGCCATAGAAAAGGAAGTCTGTACCTCACTCAGTTTGGGGAGTGAGGCATTGACGACTTGTGCATAAGAGTGTAAGAGATTTGATGGTACCTGATCGTGAACTAGCACAGAGCTAGTGAAAATAGCCTTTGAAACTGGCTTTGAAACTGAAGGGGGTGGACCCATACTAAGTACAGGGATATTCAGGAGGGGAATATCGTCTTCAATGCTTACCACATGTGTCAGTGTGGCAGCAGCAGCGTGTGTCTCCAAGTTAACTACTCTAGGGGGGCTCTGGGTAGTCATGGTAGTCAGATCCAGCTCTTGCCCTAGCAGAGGGAGACTGGTCTGATCTACAGCACTGGAGGGGAGTTTAGAACTCTCAGCCTCATGGAAAAGTGAATCCATTAGTGCTTGATTTACTGTGGGGCTTGATGTGAGTGCTTTTTCAAATGAACTGGGAGAGTTCATCAGATTGGTCGCTTGAGTAGCCAAGACATCAAGTTTAGGAGTGGACTGCTCAGACTGAGAGGGGATACTCTCAGACTGAGGAGGGGAAAGATTGATATTCATACCTTGGTCAGCCTCATCGTGCCCAACCCCACCCATTTCCACCTCAGCATCGGCAGCTGGAATATGAACCTCCAATTGTTCGTCAATTCTTTCAGACTGATCATCTGAGTCTGACTCGTCAGACTCAGTGAGTTCATGATCGATAAAAGGATTTTCAATCCACTGAAGCATAAATGGGGTTAACCCTGGCTCAGCCTCAGTGATATTGATATATGTAAAAATCTTTGGAGTCAGCCTGGGAAGATGACATACGTAAAAAGTGTGTTCAAGCTGCTCATATGCCACGTCTCCCTAGGCCTCCTTAAAACACAGTGATAGGACACGAATGAAAGGAACGTCATTCGGTCTTTTCGTTTTCAAGGCAAGGGAGAGAATCTCTTCAAAATATAGTTGAGAATAGGAGATTCTTCGACCCGTTACCATAGAATGAAACAGATGGGTTTCAAATTCGTTCATCTGATCCAAACTTCCAGATTTGCCCCCCAAGCACATTGTTATACTAGAAAATAAAAACTTCCATTTCCCAGTGAAAAATTTGTACTGAATAACACCTTGGATTTCAGGCTGAGCAATCAAAGGAAAGGCCTCAGCTCGAGCCTGCTGTTTGGTCCGTTTGGGCTGAAATCCACCTTCACCAGCTTCCTCAATGGTGGGAAGGAGTAAGGCTGCTCGTATCGTCTCTTCAGTAATGGTGATCGTCTGTCTGCCATCATTATAGGTGCCAGTGAGGGCAGTCTTTGCGTCATTGGCAGTGCAGGTATACCACCATTCACACAACACCGACGGGTACATCACCGTGTCAAAAAATTAAGCTCCATATAGAGGATGGGCTTTCATGTATTTAATCAACTGCTCAAAACCCCTGTTTCGACGATTGGCGGGAATGTCAGCAGTGGCCACCTTGTTATTATCTTTGATTTGAACTCTGTGTTGAAAATCTGCACCAGGAATCATACGCGGGGTAACATGAAGGATCATATTTGCATTCGCCATTAGAAAGAAAATCAAGCAGAAGATTAGAGAATAAAGCAATTAGGTTAAAATTTGAAATTCAGTTGAATATAAACTATAAGAGCGAAAATTAAGGAACTAAGTTAGGAAACTTTCAATTTAGTCCATGTAGGTTTGTCCTATTGACACTTTTGACCCTTGACTGTACATTGACGCAGTAAAAAAAATAAAAAATAATAAAAAAAACTTTAGAAAAGAAAAACTAAAATATTTCAAACGATATTTACTAAACTTAAAACATAAAAGATTTCAAAAGATATTTACTAAAATTACACTCCGTCTGCGCACCTGGTCAGACTGAGATATCTGGAGCTGACTTTCAAGTCAGACTGAAAATGCACAAGCTGACTAAGAGGTCAGCTTGAGATTTTATGATTTTGACAGATTAAGGATTTAACATGCCTAGTTCTCCAAACAGATAGAAAAACCTGTCCTCACTCAGAGGTTTCGTGAATATGTCTGCCAATTGTTCATTAGTAGCTACAAACTCCAGTCTGACCTTTCTTTTCTCCACACAGTCTCGAATGAAATGATGTCGTATTTCGATGTGTTTGGTCCTGGAGTGGAAAACGGGATTCTCAGTGATTTGAATGGCACTCTTGTTGTCACACATGATTGGAGTGTTTTGAATCTTGATTTCAAGATCAGCCAATTGGTGTTGCATCCATAGTAATTGTGCACAACAACTCCCTGCAGCCACATAC
>CAJVGC010000060.1:49819353-49855968 GCA_910822075.1 Senecio squalidus
CTTCGATGAAACTGACTTAGACTTTGGTGAAAATGACTTATGTGGAGCTGACCTATGTTTTGGTGAGACTGACTTTTGAAAAACGTTTTTCTGTGGTCTAGACTGAGTCAGTTGTTTACAAAACACAGCTTCATGTCCTTTTTCACCACAATTGTAGCAAATTCTCTTAGGAGGGGTCTTTGGCCTGATGTGATTGGGTGATTTATTCCTGACTAGAGTTTTTACGATGTTTGTCAGTTCCAGTAATTGATTTCCCAATTTATCAATCGTTTTTGTTTCATGACTTTTGCTATGACTTTTGGAACTGACTGGAGACTGAATCTTAGGTTTACTCACAACCTTGGGCAAAATTTTATTTAAATGTGTAGAATTCTTTTCAATCTGCACATTTGCATCAGTTTCAGATAAAGTAACACATTCAGATTTAGAAGAAGATGAAGAATCACTTTTATTAAAAACTTGGGAAATTACAGGTTTGACAAAAGCATTTGACATCATTATTTTTTCTCCTTTCATATAAGTGAAAGTGTTTGGAAGAATTTCTGGTTTGAAAATAATTTTTTCTCTTTCAGCTTTTTCAGCTTCTTCTTCTTCTTCAGTCATATGTTTCTTCAGACTGAATCCCTCACCCAACACAGCTTGAACTTGTTTGGGTACCTGTCTGCTCAAACAATCTTCATTTTTTAAGGATGATATGCACCATGATTTGCAAATTCTTTTATAATGCTCAGTTTCTTCTCTAAGTTTATGGTTTTCTTTTGCAAGATCACTATAAGCTTCAGTCTGAGCATTTAAAAGAACTTTTTAACTTTCTAGTTCAATTATTTTATCATCTTTAATTTTCAAACTATTTTCAAGATCTTTGATTTTTTGTTTGAATTCAGATTGTTCTTCTAAAGTGGTTGTCAAGTCAACAAACATATACTCAAACATTTGAAGTTTTTGTTCATTAGTATAAGTGTCAAAATTGTGTACCTTATAGAGTTTTGACTTGTTCCAGTCTGAGTTGCAACTCAGTCTCTCAGCTTCCTTCAGATCCTTTTCGAACTGAGATGCAGATTTCTCAGCTTCAGTCACCTCTTCTGTAAATGTCATTAAGCATTTATCCACCACTTCTTCATCTTCATCAGAGGACAGTTCCTCATCTAGCCATTCTTCAGCAAAGAATGCCTTTTGCTCAGTTTGAGGCTTCTGTGTGTTTGAACTGTTGCCTTTCTTGTATTTAAGATACTTCTGTCGATATCTTTGGGCCCTCTCAGCAACCTCGTCCATGTGTTCAGTCTGAGCATTCTTTACTTTACAGTCAGCAGCCATGTGACCATATTCATTGCATTTAAAACATTTCACTTTCTTCAGATCGAAATGTTTCTTTCCTTTGTAGCCTGTCTTCTGTTCAAGCTTCATAGTTAATAGAGCAAGCTGACTTTTCAATTTCTTGACCTCAGTTTCATCATCTGATTCTGAGTCTGAGTGGGACTCAGACTCAGATGAGTCAGCTTTAGAATAAATTTCTTTATTCCTTCTGCTTGTTGCAACTAATGCAGCTTCAGGATCCCTTGCAGTTCGTCTATTGTTTATCTTTTTCCTTTCTTGAGATTCCTCAAAATTTAACAATAATCCAAAGAGCCCAGGCAGCTTGTAGGTGGACAGCTTCTCGCTAACTACAAGAGATGTAATGACAGATTCAAATTTGTTAGGTAGGATGTCAACAAATTTCTTACATATTTCATCATCTTCCTTTGTCACTCCTAGAGCTGACATATCATTCAGCATAATTTGAAATCTTGTGTGAACGTCAGCCAAAGTCTCCTTTTCTTTCATATAGAAATTTTCATAATTTCTAATGAGACTGTTTAATCTTTGCTCTCTCACAACAGGAACACCTTTATAGGACACAATTAATGTGTCCCATAGTTCTTTTGCAGTTTTGCAGCCAGCTATTTTTGAGAATATTTGTTCAGACACTGCATTTCCTAAAATGCTTCTAGCTCTAGGATCAAGATTGTACAACAGCTTGTCTTGATCTGTCCATTGTGATTTAGTGGTTTGAACCCATCTTGCACGTTGAACAACTTTATCACCTTCTTTGACTTCATCAATGTGTTTTCCAGGAATGATGGGTCCTTCAGTTATTATTCTTATCATTTCCTCATGAATTCCTGAGAGATGCCACTCAGCTTTAAGTTTCCAATGGGCAAAATTATGTCCATTGAACACAGGAATTCCTTTTCCAGCCATTGCAGGTGGGTTTGAAGATGATGACATTGTTTTGAGATTTTATGTATTGATCGTTTAAGATTTATAAATTTATTAAAATTTAAATCTTATTTGCTCTGATACCAGTTGTTAGGTCTCAATAAGATCTCAAACAATGGCTAATCAATCACAAATAAGTATTTAGACGTTAATTATTATTAATCGATTGATTACTCAGTTTCTATTATTATTATCGCGGAATATATAATAACAAAGAATGAAAATAACACACAGTTATATTTCTTAGAAAGGTACAACGATTACAATGTTCAAGCTCACTATTTATACACGATAATAGTGAGCTTGATAAGTATGAATCTTAGAAAATCTTCAAAAAAGATAGAAGATTTTATCTAACTAACATACCTAAATTAAAGCACTACGTCTCTTTATAAAGCTGAGTAGTCAGCTCCATAATGCCTTAGTTGATTTTAGTCACTCAGACTCAGAGTTACTCAGACTCAAATCACTCAGACTAACACTTTAATAAACAGATTTATTAACTTGGGTTAAATCGTTGATTTTCCCAACAAATAGAGAATTAGCCAAGATTAGAAGGGCTGAAGAAGCAAAGAAGTCTCAGTTGGTGGTGAAGAAGCAAGTAAAGAATGAAAAGAAAGGAAGTGATAAGCATAAATTCATGAACTACTTGAAGGGTAAGGGTTATAGTGGAAAATCCTTAGGCCCTATGAATTTTGGAAACCTCCTTAGTTTAGTTGAAAAGGAGAGGAAGAAAGATAAAGAAGAAACTGCAAAGTTGACTAAGAAGGAAGAGCAAGATAAATATGAAATGGAGAGGTTAATTAAGAGAGCTCATGAGCTTGGAAGAAATATGTTTAATCCTCAAGGAGAACCAATACCTAATCCTTTTCATACAAAGATTGTTAGTCAGACTGAGCAGCAGAATAGGAAGAAATCTTTTGCTTCAAAAGTACCAAGTAAAAATCCTAGAGTAGAAACACAAACAACTATTGCTTCAACTACAAAAGAAAAGGAGCAACCTGAAATTGAATCTACTCACACTGAGGTACCTATTGATGAATCAACTACAGCATCAACTCAATTTATTCTAGTTGACTCTTCATCAATAGTGGAGAAAAAGGGAGATGTTGAAATCTCTGAAGATGATTGCTCTGCTCTAATTGTACATGAAGAAGGAATGTATGTTGAACCTCTGGCTGTGGATCTTCCTGAAATCATTGACTGGGAGTATATTGTAGGTGCTAATAAGACAACCTACTTGGTGACTAGAGCTGATCAGAAGAAATATGTAATGCGAGCTTTCTACAGGATGATCAAGGATTTTTCAAGACAAGATGTGCAGAAGTTGAATGACATTGGTGTAAGAAAGTACTCTCAAAACAGAGGTACTTGTTCAGGCACAGATCTTGCCCTTTCTTGGTTGAATGGAATGTTTGATCCTGAAGCAGAGATGTTAAGTGCAGTATTTCACAAAGGAGGAGTTGATAATTCAGTTATCAGATGGTTCCTGTATGAAAGAAGTGGAGTTCACTCCATTGTTAGAAAACATGGTGCCATGAGATTCTACTTGGTGGACAGAAAATATAATCTGGATTTTGGAACTCTCCATGAGATGATCACAATTTGGTTGTATGCAGTAAGAACATCCCAGATGGCACATGATTTAGTTTGGAGGATGGTGCTTCAGCGAAATGAAGAACAAGCCAAGTTCAAGGAAGAGAGGGAAGCTAAAAAGAGAGAAAGAAAATGAGTGTTTTGTAATCATCATTCATGTATTATACTTGTTTGAAACTTGATACTTTAATGTGAAATAAAAGTACAAGTTAGAGGGAGATTGTTGAGATTAAAACTGTTATTGTTATAGTTTAATTCCATTAATACTGTTCATTAGTATTGTTGGTTAATACGGCTCAATGATACTGCTCAAGATAATACTGCTTGAAGACAAAGTCAGTTACTACTGTTCAAGTTAATACGCCTGAAGAAACAAGTGTTAAGTGTTGGTTACTACTGCTGGACCTCATTACTACTGTCCACTTCTCATTGCTACTGCTGGACCTCATTACTACTGCTTCTATACATTTTGGATATCTTAACCACTTAACCATTATTTTATTTATTTATATCATAATTAATTTAGGATTATTTGTCTAAAACTAGACTATATATGTTTAATACATTTCATGTCTTCCTACAATTATTTATTACCTATAATTAATAAGTTGTCAATTTATTTAATTTCTGATTATTTTTCAAAATTCTATCAATAAAATAGTTTATTCAAATGTAACAAATTGGCAACTAATAATAATAACAATAATAATAATAATAATAATAATAATAATAACAACAACGATGACCTAGAAAAGATAAAAACATAAAGAATTTAATAAATTCAAGAGTTTTAGACAAATAACCTAGAAATTTAATAAAGTTCATGTGTTTTTTATTTTTGTAATTGCTGTTCTTCAGGGATTACCTTATTGGTGTTCAATTTCCTTTTTATGTCATTTTAATTCTTTCATGTTGAGAGACTATTCGTTTAAAGTTTTGTTACACTTTGATTTCCTAGAAATTACGTAGTAACATTTTACCACAACTTACGGAAATGACAGTAAGTGACTATGTCACAAACATACACGATGCATTGCACGAAGAAGTCTTGGAATTTAGAGTTCAGGGTACGGAGGTTGAATCAACAATATTATGATGTGCACGCTATATGACACGAATTATTTTCCAAATATCCTAGGAACGTTTTATTTTGGTGGACTGATTACACGTTTCACATATGTTTTTATGTTTTTGAGGTGTTGAAGTTAATTCGACATCCCTACAATTTACTCAAAATATTCACGGTAATTCACCTATAGAATAGGTGAGTACTCGACTCTTTCAGTTTTACCTGTTAAAGATACTCCCTCCGTCCTATATTATTCGTCATGTATCACATGTTAGGTTGTCCCAATTTAATTGTTTAATACTAAAAGTAGATAGGAAAGTTTGATAAGTTTACCAAAATACCCTTAATGGAAGTTATTATTACATATTAGGGTCACTCTACTATTCGTGAAAATCCAATTGGGTGATTGAACAAAAAAAATATATATAATATTCACCTAACTTTATAAAACCGTTTGTTTAGATCATTGGGACCCACCACGACTTGTTACAGCAGGTCATAAGATAAAATTCAATTAAAAAACATTTATCATTTATACTGATCTATGGAAAACGACAAAGAACACTAATCCTGGTACACATCTTACTGCAAATAGTACAACCCATTTGATAACCTTCTTTTTGGTACACATCAGTCTGTTATTCCACTACGTTACTCCACCGACGCTCGAAACCAAATAAACTAAATCAAAATCCGTTATTCCTTTCTTTCAAAGCAATCAAAAACAATTCCCCGATCAAAATGTCCACCGTCTCCGTCATCCTCCTCCTCCTAATCACCACCATCTCTGTCACCATCACCACCACCACCGCCGAAATCCGCTTCTCCGAGGTCCGATCCGACCCCCGCCCGATCATCCCCTTCGACTAATTCGGTTTCACTCACTCCGGCCGTTTAGTAGAGTCCTTAACATGCTAATTTTAGTTTCGATAACAGGAAGTGGTCTCTGTTACCAAAGGCGATGCAGATTTCAGCAAGGCCTTAACGGATCCATTCTATGGTCACATTCGTGAGGCACTCTACTCGGAAAATAACATAACAACCGAGGTTTCGAAACAAGAAAATGTCAAGGTTTTAGATGAGGTTTTGGAAGAAAAGGACATTGAGATTGTTGATGTCGTTTTGGAACAAGAAACCGTCAATATTGTTCAGTTAGTGAAATTGAGGAGATTGAAGAAACTGGTAAGTCAAATGAAGATTATAATAATAGCAACGGATTATTAGTCGTTAGTAAAAAGGAAATAGTTATAAGTCCTGAAGTGAATCAAGCACCAGGAACACTAAAGGTCATCTCTGTATTTAGAGGTGGTTTTTAAATCATATTTTTTTACCCTTGTAAATTTTTGATGATAACCGTTCAAATATAAATCGTATAATTTACATTAATATCCAATCAAATGTTGTTTCATCTTTGGTTTCTGCAAATGTTGAGAAATGGGTGAAATTGGATGAAATTGGGTAATAGTGGTGATAAATGGGTGAAATTGGGTAACAGTGGTGATAAGGGTTTAGTCAACAAGTCACAAGTCAACAAGGTCATCCGGTTCAGCAGGTTACCAGTCATCCAAATGACGAATTTAAACTTTTTTTAAAGCATGAGTGATCATTTTAAACATTTTTTGAAAGTATAATGAAAACTTTACAACTTTTTTTTGTTCAATCACCCAATTGGATTTTCACGAATAGTACAGTGACCCTCGGGTGCATTAACCCTTACATATTATATAGAAAATACTAATTAATTAACTAAGAGTAAAACTATCATTTTGCAAAAAGTAAGAAACATAAATCAATAATAATTATGTTTTTCTAAAACTATGTGTTTTTTGTCTGAGAACAATAATTTTGGGACGGAGAAAGTATATTTTATGGAAAGACTCACCAACATTAAGATATATGTTAGCATCCAAAATTAGTAGGTTTATAGGTATATTATCTCTCATATCAATTTTCAAACTAAGTTTTCTAATGAATAGTGTTCCGTCTCTTTATATTACATTTTCGTTCGGTTATTACATATATATACTAACATTATTTTTATTGTAGACCCTCAACTTTAATTCTTTACGTTTTAACCCCTCGAATTTGATTAATTAGAATTGTATTATTACATTACGTTCTAGTATTACATTTCAATTCTATTTAGCTTTTAATAATTAACCCCGTGGCAAAGCGCGGGCACATAATACCTCTATCAATTTTCAAACTAAGTTTTCTAATGAATAGTGTTCCATCTCGTTATATTACATTTTCGTTCGGTTATTACATATATACGAATATTATTTTTATTGTAGACCCTCAACTTAAATTCTTTGCATTTTAACCTCTCGAATTTGATTAATTAGAATTTTATTATTACATTACGTTCTGATATGCCATTTCAATTTCGTTTAGCTTTTAATAATTAACCCCGCGGCAAAGCGCGGGCACATAATACCTCGTTCTTATCAATCTATGTACTATTCTTTATGTTTTTTTAGTCCACGACTTTTTATATTTAGATGTCTAAGTCTAAATTAAGCGGAAAAAATGAATAAAATTGAAATAAAAGCTAAAACGATGAAAATGGTCGTAAATGAAAAAAAGTTGAAGAGGTGGTTTGACAATCCTTGGAACAAGGTCGCTAACTTCCTAGTCAGAAGTCAATTAACCCCAAGAGAACGCTCGAGAAACCCATAAATAACTTGACAAGTTACTTGGTGGATCATCAAGCTCTAGACCATTTACAAACGGAATTAAACGAACACATCGCCACACATTTTATTTCAAGTCATGTTTTATGGTGTTGTATAAAACTATATAAGGTTATATAATTGGATCAAATAAGAGATTAAATACATGAAAGATTTTGTGCATCATGCCACATAGCATGTCACATACTAACATGTCGCTTCATATGATGCACGATAGAACTTCTCACGTCATATAATGTACAAAAAATGTGATTCAAAACTATGATGAACAATACAGGGGTGGATCATAGTTGGATCGAGGGATGGCCACATATACCCTTCAACTTGCCGGACACCGTGATTTTGAAGTATAAAAAATAGATTTTTTCTATATGTTAGGTTATTAGATTTATGAAAAACCTTGTTTCTGATAACCCTCAATTATAGTCTTGCCGTCTGTGCACAAATAACGTGATATAACATATGTTGAGATACATAATTATAAAATCAGAAACTATGATGGACAAATGAGAATGGACACCATAAACCACAAACTTTCATAAACTTTTATTAATATACTTTTTATATCAACTCACTCCTATATGTTTTACATAAATTCGAAAATGGCACTTACCAAGTTACCATACCGTTTATTTGTTTTCAAATTATAATATTTAACTGAATTGAAATTCTTGTAAACTGTATTAATTTCTCCTTGTCTTAGATATTGCTTTCAAAAGAATCAAGGTTTTACGCTAGTCGGTAGCATTTGTAGAGAGATTATTTTTCTCCCATGAGCTAACCGGTACATGTCGGTGACTATCACTACAAAATAAATAGGCTTTGGTGACCAAATTTTTTAGTGATGACTATTTTTGGTCACTAATCACCTTATTTAGACACCATTAAAAAAAAAAGTGGTCATTAAATTTGGTCACTAAACAAACTTAGTTACCAAAAATAATCTTATTTGGTCTCTAATCAAACTAGTGACGAACCTATAGTGACGAAATATGACCACTCAAGATTGGTTCCTAACCATGTTAATGACCAAACTTTTGGTCTCTAATGATGTTAGTGACCAAATTTTGAATGATCACTAAAGACAATTTTTCTTTCTTGTAGTGTATGAGCATTCACTAGTACTTGTCATCTAGCAACACCCGCAAGTAAATCCGCAAGGTTATAAAGCTAATTACTACCGCTCATGTGGTCATTCCATCGTTTTACAACATTATCACTTCGTGAGCTTTGCTAGATGAAATAATACCCCATCAAAAGATAACAAAATACATTTTTCTCATGTAATAAGATACCGTATGTTGTTTTGTGTTCGTGATATTAGTTTCTAACTTATAGATAAATTTGCTACATTTTTTACCTTTTTATGTATTTAAGAGAACCAGTAGATCATTGTAACCACCTAAAAAGAAATTAATGGAGTTCAGATTGCAACAATTAGACTTATACCAATATAACATTTATATAAACTTAACTTACAGAAAGAAAAAATATATTATATATATATTAGGATTAATCCAGAAACAAAATTAACAGAAATTAATAATCCACAAATTCAGATTAGTCATATAAAATCAAAACCCCATGAGTAAGCCTGTCATACAAAAAGAAAACCAAAAAGATTAAAATACCCTTCATATCACACTTGAACATTTTCGAATACAACCATTACCCGACCTAACCTGATCGGGTTGACCGAGTCAATACCCGAACCACCCACCATTGCTTTGCCATACATGTACCACAAAGCAAGGGTTGACAAGCACGGTTCGTTCTTGACTCACCCCAAAAATTGTTTAAAAATACTATTATCATTCACATTTCACCGCCAGAGCAAAAGACGACCACCACCATGGAAATTATTACATATGACAGATGATTATCTATCATACCCAATAATTTCCTTGTTTCAAAAACCCTAAAAACACCATAAAACTAGTTGTCAGATTGAAGGGCCGCTTTGATCTTCTGAACCGTACACGATATCAAATTATTAACCGTTTCCACCGACTCCACTGTAAGTTTCGCGGTAGGAAGACTGTTCACGAGGATCTGAAACGCAACTGTCAACAAAGATCCACCACCACCGACCCCGCCATCATCCGTCTCTGACACACCACGAGTAGCTGACCCATCCGGTACAATAGCAAAACCAGATGGCAAAAGAGCCACATAAGCCGAATCACCGCCATTCATCACCACATGCATTGCAGGAATATCCACTGGAGCATAAACAACTAGTGACCCCGCCGCATCAATACAAGTCTCTTGTAAAATCAACATGCTACTTTGGTTAGGATTCATCGCCTGCACCAAAAGACATCGAAACCATATTTTGAAACATGCAATATGAAATTATGAATTCTTTTTTTCTCACAGTCATATTTTAACATCAAGACAAATATTTTGTAAATATTGAAGAAAAAAAAAAGTTTATTATTAGTCCATGTGTTGTCATTGTCTACTTGAGTCAACTGGTTTGGAAGAGTTCCTAAAAACCAAAACGGTGACGTACGGTCTGAAACTAGAAAGGTCTCTACTGTCCCCTCTCACATGCACACAGTGTGTGTAAATGTGTTGTGTGTGTTTTGACTTTTTTGGATTTTATTTTCAGATGAAAATTACTTTAACAAAAACCTTTTTATAATAATGTTCAGTCTGTACGTTAGATCTGAAATAGACCCTTTACTCTTATCTTTTTATATGTCCAAATTACCCTTTTGCCCTTGTTCTTTTCTTCATATCACATATAAAACCATATTACTATATCTACATATTTAGACTAGAAGGAAGAATAATGATATTTACGCTAGCACGAAGAAGCGAAACACAGTTGCCATGATCCTGACCCTTGGCTATATGAGCCATTTCTTGCATGGGTCCACCGTTTGATAAGATATCCCATTCGCTTCTTAACCGTTCATCACGTAGGAAATCAAACAGTCGTTGAGGAGAAACGGGCAGCCAAACTGATGTCGCTGCACTTAAGACGATCCCTGGTGGCTCACCCGGGTCGTCCACGCTTTGACGGGTCATCACACGAACGTCTTCATCGACGTTATTTGCACAAAGTTTGTTCCATTTGTAGACTGTGGATGCACAAACCCCCGCACAGAAATTATCTGTCATTCGTTGTGCTAGTTTTAACATGCTTTTCCTTCCGCTAGCTGTTATTGCTGCAAAGTGTATTACAATAATGTTCAAATAGTTGTATTAGAGTTATACTATTACTACAGTAAATTCGTTAAACGTATCAAATAATGAAAACCAATGTACCTGTGTGATCTCTAATAGGCACAGCGGAAGACATAAGAATAGCAAGACATTCACATTGTCGTTGTAGGGCTGCCACCCATCGTTGTGCACCGAACCCCATTCCAGCACGGACCAATGACCGGTAAAGCTCGTGAACCGCACTTTCATCATATTCGGCATGTTCCACCCACGTAACCTTCAATACAAGATAAAAAAGTTCGTCAAAACTTTTAACCTAAAGTGCTTTTAAGTATGAAACAATAAAATAAGCATGAAAATACACCGTCAAGTACCAAGAAAACAACATTTTGATAAATGTATCACGTTACATAAATTATCCAGTGATGGGGTGTGGAACAAGTAAGATTTTCGGGTTGTATTAAACATATTTTTAAAAATTTTGTATTTAAATAAGCTAAACCAATAGATGACAAGTCTTGGAAATGGGCTCAATGAGAGACATAATATATTCATAGAAACCTAACTATCAATTCTCGTAATCGCAAAATAATATAATTTAAACATTTACGACAATTTAGGCAAAGAAAATGACATGAAAATGGTCAAACAGAATCGACTACGAGACAGGAAAGAACTCAGAAAAATAGGAATAGAAACATCAAAACAATTGTTTTATTCGAACGAAGATATTAATTAAGTATTATAAGTAATCGGGATCAAGGTGATTTGATTAATAAATGTGTCTCAAGGCTCGGAAAATCAAGTACTTAGATGTTTCTATTCGATATTATAATACAAAGTTGCAGGAAAAGATATAAATTAATCGAATCTGATTTCGTGTGCTTGATTTAAGGAGTACCAATGCTTCGATAAGTCAAAAACAGCATCTAAGATGAATAAAATAGTATTTGAGAAGGTTCCTTTTTGTGTTATAAAATTCATGTGGAAATGAATCTTGTCCCTGAGAGTGTGGCAATTTATGTGCTTAATCACTAGACGAAAAAGACGTCACACAAACCAAGAGGCTCGGGGAAAAGAAGTACTTGATGCATGTAAACATGTACACCTGTGTACGCGCATATGTTTTTGTCGACTATGGTTATGATCGAGTGCGGCATTTTATGTGAATAATCACTAAACATGAATTTCCAACAAGTCCAGGAAAAGACGCGTATGCTGTGTAACTATATTTGTACATTGTACATCTAAATCTGTACACATAGGTACACCAACATATTTCACAACTATTTTTATAAAAATCTCAAAAGTGTTAGTTTACTAATTAACCACTAGCAAAAAACAATTGTGTACACGCAAGAGATTCAAGAAAAACACTTGTACATTATGCTAATCAATTTGCAAGCTGTGCATTTAAAGTTGTACATTTAGGTAAGCATTCATGTTTCCGAACTACATTTTAAGGTTTAGAGTGATGAGATATAACAACAAACTCATTAAAGACATAGGCCAAGCACACCTACTTGTTAAACACCATAAATGCCGACGAAGCTTTTAATATTTGGACTTTTAACAGTCAGATCGTTCGATTTTTGAACTTCAGAATCAATAAGAATCGTTGTAGTGATGAAAAAGGAACGACAATTACATTATTCTACAGAAAGTTGATTATATTTTAACCCATTTCGAGCTAACTTAACTAAAAGCATCGACATAAGTTTAGAACTTTAAAAGGTCAAAAGTAGAGTCGATAATACCTTAGAGTAACCATTAGGCATATCTTGCACAACACAACCGGAAGGAAGCCTCCGGCAATTTGAGAAAACTGACATGTTTTCTCTAATTGTATCGATTGACACATCAACCACCGCCCACACACCTTCAGCATGTTGCTTGCAAAAACGAAGAAAATTGACTTCACGAACCGGAACCAATGGGGAGAGTACTTGTAACTCCGCGTGCATCTAGCCAAAATCATTTAACAAATAAAGTGTAAACTATGTAATGGGAAGAAGAAGAACAAAACAAAGATTTTGAAACAAAAATTACCAGCTGAAGTGCACCATTTCTTGTTCCTCCCATGCCGTTTGAAATTATATCTGTAGTTGAAGTTCTAGCAATCATACAAGGAAACATTTCTCCCCATTTGTTCTAATAAAACATAACTTAAAATTAGATCAAGTGGTAGTAAAAATAAAAAACATATTAACGAGAAAGTGAAATTACCGAATCCATGAGTGTTTCAACAAGAGCCAAACTATTGATGATCACCATTCCGGTCTCCCTCGAGGCCTCAGAAACATACTCGTTTGGTTTCAACCCAATGCACGGAGTAACAACCCTAGAATACTCACTTTCGTTCATAACTTCACGACCGCCTTCCATGGAACGAATCCAAAGTGGATCATCGGTTTGGGCTAACTTAACCAACTCGTCCATAGCAGCTAAAGCCAGCTCAAGATACATTGACCGCTCCAAAGAATGATCAATTCCCATCACATTATTACTAGCTCTAGAAGACGGTACAACAGAAGACGCACTAGAAATCCCAACACCAAAATCCGGTGGTCCTAAAGGCATTCCAGATGTATTCGAACTAAGCACACCACCTCCAAAATGGTGATTCCCACCAACACCAAGTTCTAAACTTGAATTCGGCATTGGTGGAACCATAGACGAAACCGGCCTACCGAGAAACTTTCCGGCAAGTGCACAAACACGATCCAATTCATCTTTTAACCTCGCATTTTCAATCCTAAGATGTTGTTCCTCCAACGAAATATCACCTATCATAGCCGGACCACCACAATTCGTGCAAATCGGGTTCCTCATTGCTTCTCGAATCGACATGTTTTCCGCTCGTAGCTTATCATTCTCTTGCCTTAGAATCGAATTCTCATGTCGCTCTAATTGCGTCTAACAACAATAAAACCAACATCATTCAACAAACACAAACTTCCCATCATTTCCACATCGAAAAAAACATAAAAATCTCCACTTACTTTCATCTGCGTACGACGATTTTGGAACCAAAACTTAACTTGTCTGGTTTCTAAACATAGTCTTCTGCTAAGTTCCAATCTTTGTTTTTCATCAGGATGAGGGCACTCCTTAAATAACCAAAAAAAAAAAAAACTTAAAAAAAAAAAAAAAAAACATTTTATGAACAAATTAATAACAAAAAAATAAAGTTTATTACGCTTCAAGTTCTTGAATTTGCTGTGGTGTATGACGGTGGTATCTTTTTTTCCTTGGTGGTTTCCCGTCATCGCCGTCAGGATCGTCGCCGGAACCACCACCATCCATATTATCACTACCGGATCTACTCTCGTGTTCATCTTCACGGCTCCTCCTAGCACCGCCACCACCACCGACGCCGCCGATGGTAGTGTCGTAACTTTCAGGCATTCTACCCATCTCACCTACACCACCACCACCCTCCATCGTCGTTTGCTAAAAAAAATTAAATAAGAAAAATATTTTATTTTTTTATGATTGTGTGTGTGTGTGTGTTTTAGTGTGTGTAATAAAAAAAGATTATTTATATATACATATATATATATATATATATATATAGATATATATATGTATGTATATATTTATGTATTTATTACAAGGGCAAGAGAGAGGCCGGGGGAGGAAAACATGGATTTAGAGGCACCGCGCATAGTATAAGGAATATCGGCAACAATTCTAGCACCACCACCACTAGGACCACCGTCGCCGCCGTGACTGTTATCAAGAAAACCCCCAAAACTCATTTTTTTTAAAAACCCAGTTTTAATATTCCAAGAAAACCAAAACCCACTTGAAAGATTCAATTTTTTTTACAAAAAAACATAACCTTTTATATAAACATAAAATGGGATAATAATGGGTGGGTTATGAAACCCTAAGTATTTGCATGGTTGAGTTTGGGTTTTGGATCATGAGGTGTTGGAAAATGTAGAGAGAGAAAGTGATGGGGAGAGTGAAGAAGAAGAAGAAGAAGATAGATTATATGGATGGTGTGTGGAGCCTTGGAAGCCTTACAGTAAAAAGGGTCGGTTGGTTGACTCTTCACTCCTTTCATACATAATCATACTTTCTCTCTCTTAAAAGTCTTTTCTTATTTCTTGTTTTCTTTTTCTTTTTCTATTTATGCTTCCTTTTTTTCACTTAAATACATTTATATGTAATGTGGCATTTTTTGTTTACAAGTTAGATGTGGTATATATATAGGGGGTGTTTGGTTTAAATAGTTGGAGATGGAGTTTAAGTTTGAGTTTAGGCTAGAGTTGGAGCTGAAATATATGGTCGGGTTGAAGTTTATATATAAAGATGACAAACATGTTTGGTAAAGTAGATACAACTGGAGCTTATTAAGGTAAAAAAGACATAAAAATGTATATAAAAATATATTTTTTAATTAAAATGAAGAATATTTATGTCATTTTGTTTACTTAGACCACTCTCATTCATAACACCAAAAATCGGTGTTATGCGTGCCACGTCAGCATAACACCAACATAACATAACACCACTAAACCCCCTCCCCTTCATAACACCAAAAACTGGGACCCACCAGCTTTATTATTTTTCATTTTTTTCATTTTCTCATATTATTTTTAATACATTCAAAATATTAAAAATACATTAATAATAAAAATAAACTTAGATTAATATTAAAAAAAAACAATACATAAAAATAAATAAAAAAAAACCATTACATAAAAATAAATAAATAAAAAACAATACATAAAAAACTAATCCTCGTCTTTGGCTTCTAATTCGGCGCGTATTTTGTCCTTCTGCTTTTCGATTTTAGCCCGATCCTGTGGCGCCAAATCATCGGTTGGCATACGAAGGAATTCCATTTTCCGAAAACGGATTCTGAGTTTGATCTCCTCTGTTTTCGCGATCCTAAGCTCGCGAATTTCGCTGACAACGCCGTCGTTAAACTCGTCCCGTTTTGAAGTAACATTGGAGGAGGAGGAGGAGGAGGAGGAACGTGCGCTCTTAGATGGTTGTGGCCTTCCTAAAGGTCGTGGAAGTTGATCATGGCCATAGAGGTCCGGTTCTGCATCGTCGTCGAGGTTGATCGGGTCAATGGGTTTAGGATTAGCAAACCTTGGCGAATTATGCAAAACTTCCCACGCAGCATGATGACGAAATGGACGTAGATTTTCGGCTTCGAACATGCTTAACGCCGTTGTGTAGACGGCTTTGTCATCCTCGCCGCTCGATCGATCTCGTTCGGCACGGTCATGACATGCTATGAACAATTTTATATTTTTGCTCATAGCCCTCCATTTTGAACTTAGTGCATTTTTTGTAAAAGGTTCCGCCAAACCTTCGTTGAAAATAGCCATCACACGGAACCAAAAAGTTATACCATCTTGGTCGGTTCCTTTTTTCCGATCCTCCGAAACATGAAGCCAATTCTCCGCCAAGCGCCGTTCTTGGCCTTGTGTCCACTGAACCTTGGAACTTGGGGTGGCATCTTCCACATCCGTAGCTTTTTTCTTACCCTTATCTTTTCTCTTACGAGAACCACTAGGTTCGGCTACTTGTGGTTGAAACGCTTCAGACGGTTTGAATGGTTGTGGTTGGGGTTGATGGAATAATTGAGGTTGGGGTTGATGGTATGATTGAGGTTGGGGTTGATGGTATGATTGTTGTTGGGGTTGAGGGAACGATTGTTGTTGTTGTCGTTGTTGGAATAATTGGAATTGTTGGAATTGTTGTCATTCGGTCATGGCTTGTTGATCGGGTGGAGGTGGTGTGTTGGTGTTTCCGGCGAGTAGTGAAGTAAAACCACCGGGTTGGGTTTGGAAATTTGCGAAGCCCGGTGAGGAAGGCGAATTGGGATCGGATGACGGAAAATCGTTGTATTGAGACATTTTTTTTTTGAGTTTTGTGGATAGAATGAATATGATTGTAGAGAGAAAGAAATGGTTTGGTGTAAATATTTTGTGTTTGTGATTGGGTATTTATAGGAAAAAAAAATAAAATAAAAAATAAAAGTAGCCGTTGAACGGTCGAGAATAGGAAAAAAAAAATCATTTTTTTTTTAAATCATATTAAACGGTCGAAAATTAAAAAAAAAAAAAAAAAAAAAAACCAACAACGCGGCGTTGCCTCAGCAACACCGCCTCCAAAACGCCGGAAGAACCCCCCCCCCCCCCCCCCCCCCGCCATAACGGCGTTTTGGGGGGGTAAAACGCTCAAATAACGCTCCCGCTGGGAGTGGTCTTAAAGCGCCTTATGGTTTCGGAGCTTATTGGGGCTTATATTTTTCATAAGTCCGTCGAACCAAGCAAGACTCATGAAGTGGCTTATCAAAAACGATAAACTTAAGCCTCAATAATCCCCCAAAAGCCTCTCCGCCAACACACCCATAGTATAGTTTTTTAATAAATTAGTTTATAAGTATTGTTTGTTTATACGGGCTTAATAAAATAAATTTACATATATAGGGTGTGTTTGGCGTAAGTAGATGGAGCTGGAGCTTAGGTTGGAGCTTGAGCCTGAGCTTATCGACGAAGTCGGGGCTTATATGTAAAGATTAAAATCGTGTTTGGTAAAGTAGTTGAAGCTTAAGCTTATGTATGTAAAAGGACATAAAAGGATATGAAAAAAATTACATTTTAATAAATATTAAGAGTATTTAAGTAATTATACCTATCAAAAGCTCAAGTCCTTTTGAAAAGCTTCTTCCTATGAGCTCATGTTTTAGGGGCTTATATGAGCTTATTTTTCTCATGCCCTTCAAAATAATTGGTACCAAACAAGGCTTATACATAACCTCAAGCCTTAAAAAGCCCTTATAAGCCCTTTACCAAACATACTCCTACTCTTTCATATTAATTAAAAAAATAATTTTATATGTCATTTCATGTCTTTTTTATATATAAGTGTAAAATTCAACTACTTTATCAAACATGTCTATCATTTTTATATATAAGTTTTAGCTTTGACCGTAAACTCAAACTTAATCTCCAGCTTTAACTAGTTCGCCAAATACACTCATAGTGTTTTAGTTGTACTTTTAAATAAATATTAATTAAATTATGACATCTCTCTTATTGAGATCTCAAATGTATTTTTTATGGGTGTGTTTTGACAAATGACAAGATTAATTGGAGTTAAAGTTTGAAGGTTGTAAGTTAGGGATATTTTCTATTGAAGGCTTTTCAAAGGTTATTAGGGTTTATGTTTTCTTTTTAACTATAAACTTCCTAAACTTTATTTGGTTAATAATTTTATGGATAGCTTTTTAAAATAAAAATAAACCACCATAAGCTGTAAAATGTTATATACGAGGAGATAACAATGTAGCTACCTTGAAACAAAAAATTAAGAAAAATACATATTTTTTTATAAAACTATGACATAATTAAACACTAATTCAAAATCAAACCTAAAATAAATCATCCAAGACTTTAGACCCTTTTATAAAATTAAAATAAACATAATTCTTAAAGCTAACCTAAACAAAAACAACACGTCCGAACTTTAAACAAATAAAAAAATGCATAATTTTTACATAAAACTATAACATAAGTAAACACTAACCAAAAATCAAACCTCACCCTTTTCAAGAAAAAGAAAAAAAAAACACCTAAAAAACGATTAGAAACGGCTTATAAATAATGCCCATACATTTTATAAATATTCTATGATAATTGGGTTTGGTCTTTTGTTATATAAAATTAAATGTTCATAAAATTAGTGTTTAAGATCATGGTTGACATGCATCAAAATTTTATAAAAATAACTAATATGCAATTAGTGGTACTATTTATAAGTCGTTTTTACCTCACCCCCCTTAAAAAAAAGGTTTTAACTATAAGTCATTGTTCAAACGTATAATTAACATTTGTTTTAAAAGGTGAGAGGATCTTTATGATAAGGTTCCCGTACACTCGTATCATATTTCATGATTATAGAAGACACTTGATATGAATTAGTGGTACTAGAAGATTATATACTACTACAACTACGATTGTGCATTGACCCTTTGTCGAGAAATACGTTTTATGTGTAGGAAAAATTATGGAACCGAAATATAAGGATACTCAAACAACCTCCAATACAATCTAGTGGAACATATTTAACAACTTTATGAAGAATTCCGACAAAATTTACATTCATAATAAAGAAAAAAAAAAGTTTATAGTTATATATATGTTTAAAATATACGTTTACTCTCATTTTTGTTCCTTATATGCCATTGTATTATGTTTAGCCTCGCTTAATAATTGAGACTTTTAATTCTAGTCCAAATTAAGCCATACTTATTATAACAGGTTATCGATCCCACATGACATTATTGCAATTAAATGTGATGTATGTATGATGTCGTTACCTTTGTTGTGTTTTCAAATGATTGGGTTCTTAGTTTTTGAAGGAAGTATAGATTTTTCAAAAGTACTTGTTGTTTAGTTTATAATCACAATATATGCATCACATATGTCTTATCTCCTCAAATATAATGTCAAGTACAATTGTAATTAACCGGTTACAATAACCTAATTGTGAGAAAATATAAAAGACACAATTACTTGATGGGAAAAATAAAGTATAGTGAGGATAAACAAAGTATAATGTGTGACCTAATGCTCTTAGTTTAGAGGTATACTTGGTGCAAGTATGTGTAGCTGAAAGTTATAATTCGAGATCTGAGTTGGAGTTGAGAACTATAAAATTTAATTTTTTAATTTATGAAAGCTACTTTCATTGGGTATGTTTGATGACCATCTTTTTAGAGCTTTTTGAAGTTTGAGTTATTCATTTTAAAAAAAATAAGTTTATGAATAAAAAAATAATTTTTTTTGGATAGTTGAACTTTTAGCTTTTATTTTGAAAAAAAAAGTTCTAAAAAGCTCCAAAATAAAAGGTTAACGAAAGTAGCTTTCACAAAATGAAAAAGCTTAAGTTTCAGCTTGCACCTCCAACTCGTATATCCAGCTCCACCTTTCAGCTCGCAGCTCCGGCTTCTAGCTATAACTATTTGCGTCAAATATACCAATTGGCTTTCCATTTAGGAGCTTTTGGAGCTTATTTAACAAAATAAAAAGTTAAAAGTTTTATCATCCAAACCAAATCTTTTCCTTCAGGAGATTATTTTAAAAAGTAAAAAGTTTAAGATTTAAAATACTTCGAAAAACTTAATGTCAAACATATCCTAAATAGAAGTTCTTTTATCTTTTGCAGATATATTTGTTCTGCATTATATTAAAAAAAATTCATAATCAGTCTAGCACTAAACCTAAATTTTGTTTAAATGATAGTAACAACAACTTTGTAAACGCAACCCAAACACAATATTATACAACTCAATTTACTAAAAATGGTTATTTGATTATGATAGTCCTGTCATATAACCATTTCAAAATAAATATTCAAACACTGCCTTAAATTTTCATTCCGAACCCATTAACGATTTCTAACCAAAAAAAAAAAAATTGATAAATTTTAGAAAAGTAATTATATGCATAATTTTTGTTATATATTCCTAATTTATATATGATTTCCTAAATGCACTGGGTGTTTTTTTTTGTTAAATTAAAAAAAAAACATATAATAATTTCTTAAAAACAATCAATAGATTGTTATTGTTATTAATAAAATGCAATTATCAAAAGTTTCAAAATTTGTTGATTTCCCCTTTAAACTACAAATGAAATGGACGAAAATTGTCAATTTTAACTTTCTTGTCTACAACGTTAATGTGTCTCTAGCCATATAACTTTTGACACATAAAAGATTATGATCTCTTTAAGTGTCGCTATTTTTTCCTTTAAAAAATATGCGAAAAACCCCCCCTAAGAATATTGCTTTGTTCAAGATTATTTATCTATATAAATAGTAAATCGTCACACTATATAAAAATCTAAATTGGTATCAAAGATAAATGGGGTCGGAGAGTCCTCGCCAAAATTCTCTTTTTTTTGATAGATAATGATATAAGCCAGATAGTTCTACTACCATAAATATTTGGAGTGAGATATAATTTATGAACCAAATTTGAAGTGAGATATAATTTTGATGGCAACAATATAAAGAGAACTTTAAACCTTAAACTAAACTAGCGGATTTCACGTGCGTTGCACGTGTTCGGAAAACGACTCGATTTTTTGTTTTTTTTACTTTTTTTATCGAAATATAAGTGTAGCTATTTGCTAAAACGATGTCGTTATTTATTATTCATCTGAGTAGTGACGAAAAACTAAATAAAACAGAATTTTAAAAGGGAAAAAAAAGCTAAAAAAACGAAACATAAATTTAGAGGATTTCCCGTGCGTTGCACGGGTTCGTAAAACGACTCGACTTTTTGTTTTTTTACTTTTTTATCGAAATATAAGTGTAGCTATTTGCTAAAACGATGTCGTTATTTATTATTAATCTGAGTAGTGACGAAAAACTAAATAAAACAGAATTTTAAAAGAGAATAAAAAGCTAAAAAAACGAAACATAAATTTAGAGGATTTCCCGTGCGTTGCACGGTTTCGTAAAACGACTCGATTTTTTTTTTTTTTTACTTTTTTATCGAAATATAAGTGTAGCTATTTGCTAAAACGATGTCGTTATTTATTATTAATCTGAGTAGTGACGAAAAACTAAATAAAACAGAATTTTAAAAGGGAAAAAAACCCTAAAAAAACGAAACATAAATTTAGTAAAAAAAAGTTACGAAAGAAAAATAAAAAAAATGTTACCAAAAAGTAAAAAAACAAAAAAAAAACATATCTAAACCCGAGGGGTAGAAAGCGTAAAACCATATAAAGTGCAGACAGGGAAAGTTAAAAGTCGTTTAAAGTGTGGGGAGAAAAAGCGTTAAATTTTTTAAATTTGAGGGTGAAAAAGCGTTAAAGTTTTTAAAGTTGAGGGTGAAAAAACGTTAAAGTTTTTAAAGTTGAGGGGGGGAAACCGCTAAGTCTTTAAAGTCTAGGGACTAAAATGGAAAATGGCAAAACATTAAAAAATAATATTTTGCACACTTCCATAGGAAGCTTGCTAAATTAAATAGGAGAATAATGTTATTTAATTCATGGAATGTTTATAATTGTAAGAGAGCAATTAAAGATTTTGTTTTTATATAATTATGTATTAAGGCCTGCAATAATACAACACAAAATTAAATGTATTGGTCATTATTAAAACCATTAACAATGTGTTTTTTTTTTGTAACTTGATTTTATTTTTAATAAAAAATAAAGTTAGTTAATTTGAAATCTCGTTAAATATTTAAATATAAAAATTTTTGAATTTTTTTATATATAAATGTCATATGTGCGATATAACATATTTTGGTAGTCTTGTTTTATCCAACTTTGACATTTGAACTCAATAATTGATAATATCGATAACATACTTGCCATTAAAAAATAATAAAATATAAAAGAATCATTGACTTTTTTTCCTCTAAAATAAGTGTTTATTATGATATATAGTTATGTACATATGTGACACCTAACTATAAAAAAGATCACAAATAAGTTTAGGTTAAAAACCTAACGAGATTTCAAGTTAAGTCTTACATAATATGACAACGTATCTAAAAATTAAAGGCATTTTTAATAAAAACAAAGTTTATTATATACAATGAAAATTCGGTCAAAGCTTGTTATATTTCTTAACAATTTTTCCAAAATTTAAAATGTTAAATAGATATTTAAAAAAGAAGGTATAATTGCATATAACTGACTAAAACCTATTTACGTACCCAATTTTAAAATAAAAACTATATATAAAAAACATATTAAAACTCTCTCTATATTGTAGAAATTAGTAATTGGGTTTGTGGAAGAATATTTTGTATTTCATCAAATTCAAATGTTTACATTAAGCACCTATTTATAGAGAAAATTAAACCTAACGGGCTCAAGCCCACATACGGGCTTGGGCTTACATTTGATTTAGGCCTACATTCTAACATTCCCCCTCAAGCTAAGTAGTGGGATTTCCAATGCTTAACTTGTCAAAAACAGTGAGCGAAGATCTTTCCGGTAACCGCCTTTGTAAGGATGTCTGCAAGCTGATCCTTTGATGAAACAAACGAAAGCTCGATAATCTTATCTTCAAGTTTTTCTTTGATGAAGTGTCTATCAACTTCAACGTGTTTTGTGCGATCATGTTGAACTGGATTTCCTGAGATCTGGATAGCAGCTTTGTTGTCACACATAATCTTGCTGGCTTCTCCTGAGGGATACCCAATTTCTGACAATAGTTTTCGCAGCCACAAAACTTCAGCTAATCCTCGTGCTATTCCTCGGAATTCAGCTTCAGCACTTGAGAGAGCAACAACTTTTTGCTTTTTACTCCTCCATGTAACAAGATTTCCTCCCACTAGAGTAAAATACCCTGATGTAGATCTCCTATTACCTTTGTCACCTGCCCAGTCAGCATCAGTATAAGCGTCAATCTTCAGGTGCCCATTTGCTTTGAATAGGACACCGTGTCCAGGAGTTCCCTTGAGATATCTGATAATCCGTAGAGCCGCTTCCATGTGCTGGACTTGAGGTTGGTGCATGAATTGGCTTATAACCCCCACGGCATATGCAATGTCTGGTCGAGTATGAGCTAAATAAATCAGCTTACCCACTGTTCTCTGATATCTTTCTTTATCTGCCAGTTCAGCTTCATCTTCCATGAACAATTTCTGGTTAGCAATCATGGGAGTATCTGCAGGTTTGCAATCTAGCATTCCCGTCTCTGCTAGTAAATCAAGGACATACTTCTGTTGACAGATGAAAAAACCTGACTTTGATCTTAGAACTTCGATTCCAAGAAAATATTTGAGTCTTCCCAGATCTTTCATTTCAAATTCTTTGAAAAGATTAGCTTTCAAGTTTGTCATTTCTTCTGAATCATCTCCTGTAATAATCATGTCATCAACATAGATTATTAAACAGGTTATGAGTTTACCTCTTCGTTTTAAGAATAGAGTGTGATCAGAATTGCTTTGATTGTAGCCATATTTCTTCATTACTGTGGTAAACCGACCAAACCAAGCTCGGGGAGATTGCTTTAAACCATACAGAGATTTCTTTAGTCGGCAAACTTTACTGGACTCGGAGCTATGAATTCCAGGTGGAGTTTCCATGTATATTTCTTCTTTCAATTCTCCATGTAGGAAGGCATTCTTAACATCAAACTGGTGTAATGGCCAATCCTTGTTTGCCGCAACTGAGAAGAGAACTCTAATAGTATCGATTTTGGCTACTGGTGAGAATGTCTCACAGTAGTCAATTCCATAAGTCTGAGTATACCCCTTTGCGACTAATCGGGCTTTATACCTTTCGATTGATCCATCAGGTTTATACTTGATAGTGAACACCCACCGACATTTAACAGGTTTCTTTCCTGGAGGCAATTCGCATTCTTCCCATGTTTCACTTTTTTTCAGGGCTTCAAGTTCAGTACCAATTGCTTCTCTCCATTCTTTATACTTAAGCGCTTCTTCAACACTTGTTGGTATTCTTTCAGAACAGATCGCGTTTGCAAAGGACCTGGCTTCCGGGACTAAGTTCCTTCTTGCAATATTTGCGACTGGATATCTTGATCCTCTTGAACTTCTTTCAGGTGAGTATCTGTTGGGTGGAATCCCCCTAGTTGATCTATGAGGGAGCTCATACCGAGTGGGTTCGATCACACTTGGAATTTCCGTCTCGACCTGTTCCTGTTGTTCATCAGCACACACATCAGAGTTATCTGAATTATCCGGAGATTCAGAGCCACTTACCTCGGATATCAGTTGAGGAGGATCATTGTTGGTGGGAGTGGTACTGTCTTCCGGTTCTTCAGGACTATCAGTCTCCGGAGTGAATGTATCAGTCGAAGCACCATTCACAGGTGGCGCCCAACTCATCCATCTTAATGCGTCATTTGCGTTTTCCCCCTGACCATGAAGATGGGTCTGGTAAAAGAACTCAGTTTCAAGGAAGTCACAGTTCATTGTTGTGAACATGTGACGCCGACTCGGGCTATAACACCGATACCCGTGTTGATTGACACCATACCCCAGAAACACACATTTCTCTGCACAAGGATCAAGTTTTGAAAGCTCTATTTTTGGTATATGAACAAAAACAGAACACCCAAATACTCGAGGTTCAAGAGTTAGATTTGAAGCCAATTTATAGAAGGTCGACAGTGTTTGGAGAGGAGTTTTGAGAGCTAAAGCCCGGGTTGGGAGACGATTAACCAGATACGTGGCAGTGACAACTGCTTCTGGCCAAAAAGACTTGGGGACTCGTGATTCGAGCATTAGGGCACGAGTGATTTCCAACAAGAATCGATTTTTACGTTCTGAAACCCCATTTTGTTCAGGAGTGTGAGCACACGAGGTTTGATGAATGATTCCCCGCTCTTGACAGAAGTTTTTCATGGAAGTATTACAGAATTCTCCGCCATTATCGGATCGAAGAATTTGTATGTCCTGTTTGAATTGAGTTTTAACCATGTTACAAAACGATGTGAACTTGGTAAACACTTCAGACTTAGTTTTTAAAAGATAAGTCCATGTCATACGAGTACAATCATCAATAAATAACAGGAAATAACGAAAATTTTGTCCCCTTTCAATTTTTGCAGGACCCCAAACATCAGAATGAATTAACGAAAAAGGAAAATCAACTCGAGTATCATTAGGTTTAAACGTTTGTCTATAACTCTTAGCCAAAATACAAGTATCACAATGAAAAGTTTTATTATTAGGAAATAAGTGCGGAAATAATTGTCTCAAATAGCCAACAGATGGATGGCCTAATCTTCTGTGCCATAACCAAGCTTTCCTATCGTTGGACCCATGAGTGAGCAGAACAGAACCATGGTGAGTAACTTCATCAACGTAGTAGAGTCCTTGTCTTTCAGTACCACGCCCAATGATCTTCCCCGTTCTGATATCCTGCAAAAGACAAAAAGTGGGGTGCATTAATACAGCACAGTTTAATTCTTTCGTAACATGACTGACGGATAATAACTTGTGCGACAGTGATGGTACATAGAGGCATCTAGAGAGTCGTAATGTTTTTGAAATTTCAATGGTTCCCCCTCCCTTAACTGGGAGAGTTTCCCCATTTGCTGTGTGAATTTTTGTTTTATCAACTCTAGATTTTGATGTTATATCAGTAATATCAAACGTCATCGTATCGGTGGCACCACAATCAAAGATCCAAGAGGTACATTTAGTATCTTTGGTTGCAACATGAGCTCTGCCAGAAACAGACTCACATTGATCCTTAGTTAAATCGTACTCATTTAACTTATCGAGTAGGTTTTGATTAAAAATCTTTGGATTTAAAAAGGATTCATTACCCGGAGGATTTGGTATAGAACAACCAAACCCTATACCTGGTTCTGGTGCGTCATCGGTACTCGTCTCTCCTTCGCCTCTAGTTTCACTGCTTCCTACAACCGCCGCAGCCTTTCCAGTCTTTGAGGTCCTGTGATTCTCATTCCACCAGTCTGGATAGCCAACAATTTTAAAGCATTGCTCCTTGGTGTGTTTTGACATACCACACTCTTCACACTTGAGCTTGCTTTTGTCGACCTTTGATTGGGGTCGGAATGCTGGTTTTTCTGATCGATAGTGTTTTGAGACAAGGCCTGCTCCATCGCCAGTGGTATTGAGCCCAGCTGCCACACCCATATCTGCCTCATGGTTCCCGTCGATAATAGCTTGGTGAGCTTTTTCTTTCCTGACCGTAGCATACGCAGTTTCGGGAGATGGAAGCGGATCAGAGCGGAGAATTTCCCGTTTAATCGGGTCATACCTCCGGTCAAGTCCGTTCAGAAACTGGAACAACTTTGTTTCAGAGCGAACTCGATTATAGGTGGCTATGTCAGCTGTGCAAGTCATCGGGTTGGGGTCGCGACGATCAATTTCCCCCCAAATTCCCTGCATCCCTATCCAAAACTCTTCCAGTGGGAGCTGCTGTTGTTTCAACTCATTAGCTTTAACATGGAGATCAAAAGTTTGTAACTTATCCTTCCCGCTGCTGTAAGTAACTGCCAAGGCTTCCCATAGTGACTTCGCTGTGGGAAATTCAGTAAGGTTACTTGCGATGCTCGGATCAATATTCTGAATTAACCATGAGAAAACCACAAGATCGGCTTGTTCCCACTCATCGTATTTTTCACTAGTGATGGCGGGAGGATTTTCGGTAAGGTGATTAAGATACAATTTGGATTTCCCCCCAATAGAGACGCGAATCATACGAGCCCATAACGGGTAGTTGTTGCTTGTCAACATGAGACTAATCTTGAGTTGATCGGACGGGTTTGGTTTTGGGTTTTGAAGCTGATTCTGAGCTCCATTACGAAGTAAATTCATTAGTTGCACTGCGAGATCGTTATTGTTTACTGCGAGATCGTTATTGTTTGGGTCAGCCATGGTTTATTTGGTTCGTACGAATGAACGCTTGGTTCGCACGGATGAACGCTTGGTTCGCACGGATGAACGCTTGGTTCGCACGAATGAACGGATGGATTCGTACGGATGAACTTCTTGATTCGTACGGATGAAATTCTTTATTCGTACGAATGGACTGATTGATTCGTACGGATGAGCTTGGTTCGCACGAATGAGCTGCTGATCCGTACGGATGGGAATTTTTCAAGAACTTGATCCGTATGCGCCGCTGAAAAATTTAGGGTTTTCTAAAACTCGATCTAAAAGTCGATTTTTCACCAAAAAAGCTTTGCTAACTGTCCAGATTGAAGCAGGAACGTTTAAAAAACAATAAAAACAACCTTTTTGAGGGATTTCTTGTTCGAGTGATCTAGTTCGAACGGGTTAAACTTCTATTCGAATGGACTAGTCGAATGGCTAGTTAGAACAGGTACCTTTTTCCTGGTAACCTGCTCTGATACCATGTAGAAATTAGTAATTGGGTTTGTGGAAGAATATTTTGTATTTCATCAACTTCAAATGTTTACATTAAGCACCTATTTATAGAGAAAATTAAACCTAACGGGCTCAAGCCCACATACGGGCTTGGGCTTACATTTGATTTAGGCCTACATTCTAACATATATCAACTCTCCTATAATATAAACAACAACAAAATACCAAATAAAAAAGTAAAAAATCGTTATGCAACACAGAAAAAAATGTCTCGACGACCAAAATTTTTACAACTCAATATAGGTCATCACTTCATTTGCAAAACTCAATCACAACTTAACCACCCATAGTATTAACTATTAACACATGAGATACATTTGGGGATAAGAAAAATGAGGGCATCGTGATTTATATTTAGGATATTTTAAATTTTTTATGGGTAAATAAGTAATTGTAATTTAAGCCCTTAAAAGCTCGTGTTGTCCTCCTAAGATCTTATTCGTAATAATGACACTTAGGGCCCGTTTTTATTGCTTAAGTACTATATGAATATAGTGTCTGTGTTGATAAATATTGTCTATAAAAAATAAAAATCAATAACGTTTGTTTCAGATACTGAATAGCGAGTCTGAATAATATAAAATAAATATATTTAAAAGAAAACATTATAAAATTAATGACTTAATGTGGAATACATACCTCACATGACTTTTCCAGTTAATTCATGTTGTCTAGATTAAGGCACAAATAAACACGTACCTTATGATTTGTCACATAAAGTCATTTCTTATTAAGTCAATTAAGACTAGACGGTGTGGAGCGTTAAAAGGGGGGATAACGCCTCCACGTAGGCTCGATAACGCCCAATAACGCCTTCCCCCACACCGGTGGGGGCGTTATAGGCAAAAAACAAGCCACGGCGTTTTCTGAATAAAGCCGTGGTGAGGGAGGCAACGGTCGAAAAGTTTTGCAACGGTCGAGTAAATCAAAAGCAACGGCTACTTTCAAACCAAAACCAAAACAATCCTCTATAAAAACCAACTCATTTTTATAAAAAAAACCACAAACAATCTCTCTTTCTCTCTCAATTTTTATAACAATCTCTCCATTTTTATACATTCTTTCAATTATCTCAAATGGATCCCAACAACAACAACAATCAAAACAACCCCAACCCCAACCAATGGAACCAATGGTTCAACCCTAACCAATATCAAAACCCAAACCAATATCAAAACCTAAACCAATATCCACCATTTCAAAACCCTAACCAATATCAACACCCAAACCAATTTCAAAACTTTACCCAACTTCCAAACCCTAACCAATTTCCCCAATTTTACCAACAAACTCCACCACCACAACGACCATCCCAAGACCCGCTATACCAAGGCGGGTCGTTCCAACAATTGCTTAACCAAGACAATTTCCCCAATTTTCCGCAAGTGCCTCCATTTGACGTTGACGATTCTGAAGACGATGAGGTTGTTCCGGAAACTCAACCTCAAAGAATGTCGGCCCGTGGGAAGAGGAAACATAAGAAGAAAGAAACCGAATCCCAAAGAGGCAAAACCGAAAAGAAGAGGTGGACCGAACAGGAGGAGGTCGCACTTGCTTCAGCGTGGTCGTCGACATCCGAGGACCCCATTTTGGGAAATGATCAACATTCACCACTTTACTGGGATAGTGTTCGTGAAAAATTCTTCGCCAAGATGCTTAAAGATGATCCCTCTTACTTTCGTACCAACGACTCTCTTTCGAGCAAGTGGACCGACTTACGAAGAAAGGTCAAAAAATTCAACGGGATTTTTCGACAAGCCCAACAAACTAGACCAAGCGGTCATAGTGATCAACAAGTGCTCGAACATGCTCTGGAGTTATACCCCTCCACTCCCGCCACTCCCGCCACTCCGGTATCGCCTTTTGCTGGAATCGATCTCAACGATGATGATGATGATCTTCACTTGGAGGAAGAGCTTCCAAGACCGATTGGTAGAGATCAAGCAAAGGCAAAAGCGCGCAAAGGAAATGGCAAATCCGCTGCTTCTTCTTCGGGGGCCGAAGAATCACTCAAGTATATTGGGGAAAAGTTCGGGGCATTTGCTGATACTGCTGAAGAAAAAGTGCGATCAAGAGCGTTAAAGACGATCATGCAGGACACCAGTCATCTCGGGGAGCCTTACAAAACAATAGCGGAAGATGAAAAGAAAAGGCTTATCGAGAAATTTTTTCCTCAATATATGTAGTATTTTTTTATTGTAGTATGTTTTTTTTTTTTAATAAATTGTAGTATTTTTTTTTAAATAAATTGTAGTGTGTTTTTTTTTATTTTTAATAAAAATATAACTTTTTAAATAAAATTATATAATAAAATAACAAAATAAACTCAATCACTCCACATCATCATCACTTACACACAACCACACCACCCATTTTTATCACTCCACATCATCACACTCTCTTTCCTACAAATCACATCTATCACTCCACATCATCACTCCCAATCACCCACCACACCATATAGTCTAAGTTTAAATCAACCACCACCTTAGTGCCTTAATTATACTTTATGTCACTTAACCCCTCATATTTCTTAATTTATCAATAATTAAATTTTAATAAGTTTACTTTTTATCATATGACCACTAATAATCTTTCACAAGTTAGTTTCTATAAACATACTTAGTTTCTATAAACATACTTATACTTACCTAATGAATCCCGATAATATGAATGATAAATTATTCTTTCATTAATTATTTAACTAGTAAGAAAGTATGAAGTAGAAATAGTAATGTAGGGTAAGGTTTTGTGATATTAGAGTTTTTAGAGTACCTTTGGTTTTTTCGAATTACAGTTTTGATTTTAAAAGGGTATTTGGGGTTTGATTGAGTTTTGGATAGATGAAATGGCGTCCAATAGCATTCTTAAGACATTTTTAATGTTATTGTGACCTAGGGAATTATGAAACATAATATTACACACCAAAACCAGTATTCTAACTCGTACTTGATGAAAACCAAGTTTTACAAGAAAAAGAACGTCTTGGTGTGTATAAGATGTTTTTTTTGGTTTTATTTTTACTTTCCTTTTGTGATGACTTTTTGAACCAATAATTATTCTCAACATAATTTGAATTTTGCAATTCTTATAATTTATTAGATTTTTATCAAATTTCAAATTATCACCAATGAAACTCATAAATAACTTATTTTACAAGTTTTGACATATCTGAGGATATACATGAGTGGCTTAAATTTGTTTTGAATTAATAACACACTCATTATGAAACTAAGTTACAATTTTAGAACACCATAGTCTACACTAATGAATAACATTGACAAGAGCTTATTAAATATTTTCCAAGTCTTCTTTATAATCAAAATTTAGAAAACAAATTATTAAAAACTAGTTATGAAAACCTAGAAGGGGTTAAACAATTAAACCTGTTTTCAATTAACTACACGGCAATTTACAAGTACAAATAAACCTCTATAAGCATACTTATTTAATAATAATTACCATTGCTTTTATATATATATCTTTAATATATAATAAAAGAGAGGCCTTAAATGCCACATGGCGAAGTAAGGTCCTTTGGATAAGTTATCTTCTTTGATTTCAGCCGTTAGATCAGATTGATGATGTCATCAAAGACTATTTCTATTTTACACCCTCTTACAATACATAATTACATTTTCTCTTTCATTTACATCTCCACTGAAATAGAAAAAATAAGTTTATTTTACTTATAAATCGTTCAATTTAGACTATGATTTATCATATTGTTATTCTAAAATCTCCTCATAAAAATATATTAAAGATTACATTTTCTCTTTCATTTACATCTCCACTGAAATAGAAAAAATAAGTTTATTTTACTTATAAATCGTTCAATTTAGACTATGATTTATCATATTGTTATTCTAAAATCTCCTCATAAAAATATCAAAACATGTATATAAACGTAAAAATATATATATTATTTTAACTATAAGCAACATAGGTATAAACGTAAACGTATATATGTTATTATACGTATGACATTATCTTTTCATAATAACTTAAAATTTAGATAAACAAAAATTTACGAGTCAGACTTTATCTTTGTTCGCGCTATCGCGGGACAATAATCTAGTATATATATATATATATATATATATATATATATATATATATATATATATATATATATATATATATATATATATTGTTCTTGGTAAGTAGGTGAGTGAGAAAAATCATTTTGTTATTACCATTAGATCAAATAAGCATTTAATCATAGGCTTTTAAATTATGTTTTTTTACACCTGGAATCTATGTCTTAATCTTGACTTTTTTAGCATTAAAAACAAATGGGTTTTTTTTATATAAATTCATCTTTTTAAATCTGATAGTTTGTTAGTGTTTAATAAAATGTGAAATATCAACACCATGTATTGAACTACTAACAATCAAACTTTAATAGGTTTTTTACAAAACAAAGTCTACAATTTTTAAGTTTGAGTTCTATTTGTGTTTGAGTATTCAAGGATGCCTTTTTGCTTCTTTGAATTGTGACGAGAAATATTTTATTTTTCATCCGCTATGGGAGTAGAAAATAACATTTTTTTAGGGGCCAATGCATTTCCACAATATTCTTACTTCATCTACCCAAAATGAATGCAAAGTACGTTCCATGTTTATGACCTTTTTGAGCTTAGGTAACAATATTTAGCTATATAGGTCGATATTGGTCTTTAAATTTTTCTTGTCCTTGTTTCTGTGTATGCAACATGGAAAGGTATCAACTAACATATCATTGAAATAAGACAATATCTTCTAATGGTTATATCTTTTATGTTTATATCATCTTTCTTTTAGTGCAATCATATATTCTACTAGAAAATTTATAAGATTTTTTTTTCATTAGATGCTAAAAAAAACTCGTGCTTAATTGGCGTGAAAGAAGTAAGATGTAGACATTATAGTATTGATTTAATAACTAAACTAATGTAATATCTAAATTGAAAATATACTTTAAAAAAATATTCGTTTGTATAAACTATAAAGTTTGTAATTGCGGAAAATTCATAACTATAACTTCTTACATCAAATGGAATTTGTGATTCTTTTTCTATTTAAGCTTCATAGAAATGGAAATCAGAAATAATTATGTTATTTAGCTTATGGTTCCAAGGGGTCATTTTTTCACTGTTTAATCCACAAATATATATATTATCTATTTTATAGTTTTATAATATATTAACTCTTTCATTTAAGAGATCATATACTCATAGCCATTTATATGAATGACTTTCAATCGTTCTATATCTAATACTTTTTGATTTCATTGTTAAGCTATTCATGATGCCTATTATTTATTTATATAATCTGTTTATTGAACAGTATACATATGTTACTTAGTTTAGTTCGACAATCTTATAAACTTGGATAAATATATATTGACTAGTGAATCACTTGTCAAAATTTGATTAGTTATTCTCTTTATCAATAATTTGTTCATTCTTTTCCCACAAAAATGAATTATAATCAAAGAAAAATTGGTAAAATATCCGAATAATGTATGGATATAAGACTAGTTATTTTATGTGAGAAATTTGAAAGAATTGCTAAAAAAAACTTCAATAGATCTAAAAAGCTCTACCATTCACGGGGGACTTGAGTTATGAACATTAAAAATTTTGTCATGGAAATCTACTTGGCTTCATTAATTGGAGAGCCATTTTTTAATTTATGTGTTTTTATATAACTTTTTATTTTTGTTTGTACTAGATTATTGTCCCGCGATAGCGCGGAAAAAAATAAAAATTGAATTGTAAACTTTAAGTTTATGTAGATTTTAGGTTATTATAAAAAGACAATGTTATACGTATAATAACATATATATACCTTTACGTTTATAACATGTTGTTTATAGTTATAATAACATAAACACTTTTACGTTTATATACATGTTTTAATATTTTTTATTAGGAGATTTTAAATAAAAATAATGTAAATCATAGTTCAAATTGAGTGAATTTTTTTTAAGTAAATTGGAATTTTGTTTTTATTTAAGTAGAGATTGAAATTAAAGAGATAATGTAATTATGTTTTGTAAAAGGGTGTAAAATGAAAATAGTGTTTGATGACATCATCAATTTGATCTAACGGTTGAAATCAAATAAGTTAACCCATCTAAGGGTCTTTGCTTCGCCATGTGGCATTTAAGGCAACACCCGATTCATAAATAGGGTCGGGTTTCGGATAGAATAGTTCCAGTTTGTCGGGTTTCGGGTTTGACCCGATTGACCCGAAAATTACCGTCGAACTATATTTTAATCCAAAGGCATATGCTATATATAAGCTAGAAGTCTGAAAGAGTTTCATACATGAAGCGATGTGGGACAAAGTAGGAAAAACTAAAGGCATATGATATATATATGCTAGAAGTATGAAAAAGTTTCATACCTGAAGCGATGTGGGACAACTAAAATGAAAATAGTGTTTGATGACATCATCAATTTGATCTAACGGTTGAAATCAAATAAGTTAACCCATCTAAGGGTCCTTACTTCGCCATGTGGCATTTAAGGCCTCTCTTTTATATTATATTAAAGATAAGGGTAAATGATGCATACTTTTGTTATAATAATAATTCTTATTTCTTCACATGTGTTTACCGTGTCAAAGTGTACTAAAGTAGTTATTTTATAGTGGTTCTATACAATATTTATTGGGAAAAATACTTTATTAATTTATATGATAAAGATATAAGATAATGAGATGCATTCATTACTTTGGTTTATTATTTATGAGTCAAAACTACTTTTAATCGAAGTTTAATGCCTACTTTTTGTATGAGGATTATACCAAAGTGTCCATTTTATTAAGACGATTTCCAGTTCAGCTCTTATTTATGAAGATTTTGTCGTGTGTCATCATTATTTTTAATTCCAAAATATTTGAAAACAATGCTTGTGAAAGCATCGTTTAATATATCCAATTATGGCTAGAGATCGTATAGGAATGTCGATGGAAGGGTATAGTGGTCACCACAATTGGTTTTACCTTAACTTTATGAGAAATGTTAAATTCTGTTAATTAGTTTGTCTTAGTTATTGTTAATGATTTAGGTGATTTATTGCCAAAATCCAATATGAGTTATAACTTTAATAAATTACTCAAGTACATGGCTGTGAATTAAAGTGGCTCCTGATTGCATAAATCATTATCAGTTATAACTTCCTTGTGTTCAATTTTAAAAAGAACATGCAATGTAAAGAAAAGTAGACGAAATAGGAATGACCCTATTTATCAAATCATCAGGTGAATTGATCGCCAAATAGAGTTCCTAGTTGATAAGTATAGTAAGAATAAACATGTTTTGGGGGATACCAGATAGTGAGATAGGAGGTTATTCACAAAAGATAAAGGTGTGACATCAGAATTAAGAAAGAGCGGGAAAATTTTTATTAGAGACTCACATATAAGTTTTAATGATGTCATGGTAGTAGTTAAATAGTTTGATTTAGTATAGTAATAGATGTTTTGAAAAATAATTTTTAAAAGCTAAAGATGTAAAGGATAATAGCTAAAAGTTAAAAATAATTTTATTAATATTTTAATAGAATTACCCCCTAGTTTAATTTGCCTGGACGCATTGCTATGCGTGCCGGATAGTATTGTTTATTCGGTTTGGGCTGGGCTGGTTGGGTTACTTGAATTTTCTGGGCCTGCTTACATTACTTCACGGGTTTGGTTTTCTTTTCGGGTTTGGGTATTTTCTTTCCTTGCTGCGTTGGTGTGTTTTTACTCTCTCTACATTAGGGGTGTTCAAAAGACACGGACCGGACCGAACCGGAAAAAACCGGACCGGACCGAGACAAAAAAAATCAAGAAACGGTGGACCGAGGACCGGACCGCTTTTTCCGTGTCATTTCCGATCCGGTTCCTAGTCGGTTCTAGCCGGTTTTTCGGTTCTTTTCGGTTTTAATACCTCACACAATACACAACATAGTAATAAAAAATGTTATTCAACATAGTAAACCTATGGATTATATAGAGGACTAGATGTATATCAACTAAACTGTTTTTGTAAACAATATAATACCAATTAGGATTCCTATTTGGTTTAATTTTTATATAAATTTTAATTGGTGTTATAATATTTCATTGTTTAATACTTTACTGGTTCGATTTCATTGTTTAATATAATATATTTTACTTCCCAAAAATAAAACATTAGATTGCCACGTATAGGAGAGTAAGTACCCCACAATCGGTACGCATGAGTGACGATGATGAGATTTGAAACTAAATTGGTATTATATTGTTTACAGGTTTAATTGTTTAATGAATATAAAATTAAATATTAGCATATTATTAAAGAAAAAGTTAACTTTTCGGTCCGAACCGGTGAACCGCAGGTTTAGCCACGGACCGGACCGGATTTATTTTTTGAGTATTTTTGAGAACCGAGAACCGGACCACCATAGCCGGTCCAGTTCGGTTCCGGTCCAAAGTCGGGCCGTTTTTGCGGTTCTAGCCGGTTCTCGGTTTTTTTGGTCACCCCTAGTCCACATGGCAGTCTTCTTCTTTTACCGAGTGTCTTCAACGTGTCGGTATTCTTCTTCTTCTGATTAGTATTAAAATGTAACTAGAAAAAGTTGAATATTAAAATAAATAAAAAATATTTTATTAATAATGTTTTTGTGTGATGAAACACTATCCATTAAGGTTTATATTGATATTAGATTGAGAAAATATATATATGTGTATTAAATCTTTTTGTGGGAATTTAATGTTATAGATAAAATATTCAACATAATGATTTTCATGAATGCCCATTTATTTTAATTAGTATGGTATCCGGGCGATGCAGTAGATAAAAAAAAGGTCATATTCAACAATTTACAGTGGGTAATGATTTATGGTAATTTATCATTTGTCTCGTTACATATATGTGGAGTGTAATAGTTTAAAGTTCGGCATTTCGGACAATATAAAAA
>CAJVGC010000060.1:49856068-49901529 GCA_910822075.1 Senecio squalidus
GGCGTAGTGTCGTCCTGTTCTAAAATGTCAACTACGTCAAAGGAGTTAAAGCATATCTGCTTAGTGTTCTTCGCAAGTCTGCGATCAGAAGTGCTCTACGCTATTCACGGAGAAGGAGTTGATGATTCTAGCGAGAAGGCTTGTGAGTGATCCGTACTGGGTCCTGATGAGAGCTGCCGCGAGTCAATGACATCTACTATCTAGACATGTCTAAACGAGGAACATTTGTGCTTGGTGTCTAAAGCTTCGGAGAAGGAGTCAATCATGTGGCATCGAAGAATGGCGCACATTAACCTTTCGAAGGATGAATTATCTGGTGAAGCACGAGCTTGTCACAGAGTTCCAAACATGAGCTTTGCGATGAATGACTCATGCGTTTCATGTGTAAAGGGGAAGCAACACAAGAAGTCGCATCCATCGAAGCTAGTGAACTTAGTCTCTGCTCCACTGGAGTTACTTCACATGGATCTCTTCGGTCCTGTAAGTGTAAAGAGTAAAGGTGGGAAATCGTACTGCTTGGTAGTCACGGATGACTACTCGAGATTCTCGTGGGTTTTCTTCCTAGCGAGGAAGGATGAAACGGCTGAACGACTAAAGTTTCTCCTTCTTCGACTAGAAACCCTCCTCGAGTTAAAGGTCAGATCTATCCGAAGCGACAATGGCACGGAGTTCAAAAAACAACAACATGGAGCTGTTTTGTATATCTAAGGGTATCAGCGCTCCTCGAACTCCGCAACAAAATGGGGTTGCAGAAAGGAAGAATAGAACTCTCATTGAAGCTGCTCGTACGATGCTCTCGGACTCTAAACTGCCAGTTTCATTCTGGGCCGAAGCAGTCAATACGGCATGCTATGTCTCAATCGCGTTTCCTGGTCAAACGTCATAACAAGACGAGCTACGAACTGATCAATAAAAGGAAGCCGAATCTGCAATTCCTCGAGCCATTCGGATGCCCTTGTGAGATTATGATCACCAAGGAAAGAATCTCCAAGTTTGGTGAAAAGACGCATCCTGGATATTTTCTTGGTTATTCGGCTGAGTCTCCCAGTAGAAGAGTATTTGATAAGACGACGGGTACAATTGAAGAAGCGTATGAGGGTGACGTGTTTCCGGTATACTCCATCTACACCTGGTGATGGTCCGGCACACTTCTTCGATTATGATTCTTTATTTTCAGTCTTTCAACATTGATCCTCCTAGTGCCTCCATTCCGGTTGCAAGAAATGAAGCGGTCGTGATGCAAGGGGGAGGAATTGGAATTGATGATACTTTCTTTGATCAATTTCACACTCAAAGTGAAGATGCATCTCCGTCCACTTCATCTGGTCCGCTTCCGATTCAGGTCGTCATCGATCTTCCAGCTATTCAACAAGCTGCGATTCGGCCAGACTCTCCAACCTTTGAAACTGCATCTGAAACTGCATCAGAAGCTGCATCAGAAGCTGCATCAGATGATTCTGAGAGTGATAACAATGATTTTCAAGACTCTGCAGCTGAGATTGAAGAAATTGTTGAAGAGGAATCTAATGACATTGAAAGTGCTCCTCAACCTTCTACTGCTGGTGTCTCGAATCCAGCTCCACCTTCTGATGAAATAGAAATTCCAGCTTCGGTCGTGGAGAATGTGATTAATCAGGAAGAAGGTGTACAAGAAAACGAAGGTGATGGAGAAAGAAATGAAGCTGAAAATGTCATCTCTCCAAGGAGATCTGTGAGAGAAAAGAAACGTCCTGCTCACTTGGATGAATTCGTGGCTAGTCCCGCTCTACTGGAGATCTTCGAAGCATGCTTTCTATCCCAAATAGATCCAAAGAACTTCATCATTGCACTAGATGATCCGTTCTGGGTAGAATCCATGCAAGAGGAACTTCAACAGTTTCTAAAGCTACATGTGTGGGAAAGGGTCAAGGCTCCAAGGCGGGAAAAGATATTGAAGACGAAGTGGGTATTCAAGATTAAGAAAGATGATAAAGGCGAGATTGTAAGGAACAAAGCCCGTTTAGTTGTTCAAGGTTTCGAACAAGTAGAAGGTCTAGACTACGATGAAGTCTACGCACCGGTTGCTCGTTTGGAATCCATTCGGCTGTTCCTTGCATTCGCTTCCCACAAGCGTTTCAAGGTTTATCAACTTGATGTGAAGAGTGCGTTCCTTTATGGCGAGATTCGTGAAGACATTTATGTCGCTCAGCCACCGGGCTTCGAGGATTACGAACATCCTGATCACGTTTTCAAGCTAAACAAGGCCTTATATGGTCTTCACCAGGCCCCGAGAGCTTGGTATGGAACGCTCTCTGACTTCTTGACAAACAACGGGTTTGCAAGAGGTACAGTTGATCAAACTCTGTTCACGAAGAAAAGGAATGAACACTTGCTGCTGGTCCAAATATACGTCGACGACATCATCTTTGGGTCTACCGATGACTCAATGTGTAAAGAGTTCGAGAAGTTGATGACGTCAAGGTTCGAGATGAGTGCGATGGGGGAAATGAACTTCTTTTTGGGTTTGCAAGTTAAGCAGTCGAAGAAAGGAATTTATATCCACCAGACCAAGTATGTGCAAGACATATTGACTCGTTTCGAGATGCTAGACTGTAGAACGGTTAGCACTCCTCTCGAGGTCAATCACAAACTTGGTCCGGCACTCCACGATGATGCTGTAGATCTGAAGCTGTATCGATCAATGATAGGCTCACTCATGTATCTTACAGCATCTCGTCCGGATATCACCTTTGCCGTGTCTTTGTGCGCGCGCTATCAAGCTGCGCCTAAGGCATGTCACCTGAAGGCCGTGAAGAGGATTCTCTGTTATCTCAAGGGGAAACCAACTCTGGGTCTATGGTATCCCTATGACGATCAAGATTTCGAGTTGACGGCATATTCGGATTCGGATTATGGGGGCTGCAATTCTGACATGAAGTCCACGACCGGTGGCTGTCAGTTCCTTGGATCACGTTTAGTCTCGTGGCAGTGCAAGAAGCAAACCGCGGTATCCTTATCATCTGCGGAAGCTGAATACATTGCAGCGGGAAGTTGCTGTTCTCAGGTTCTTTGGATCCAGCATCAGCTACGTGATTACGGTTTGATTGTTTCTCGCACCCCCATTAACATTGACAATACGGCAGCAGTGTGCATCATACGCAATCCGGTGCAACATTCGAAAACGAAACATATAAGTATTCGTTTTCATTACGGGATTGCTATGATAAGAACTTGATCACGTTGCTCCAAATCGCTACCGAGGATCAAAAGGCCGATCTTTTGACTAAAGCTTTTCATAAGGGGCGATTTGAAGAACTGATCAAGTTAAACCGTCTCATCATTTTAGAAATTGCTTGACACGAACCAATATTTTTGTAAATATTTAACTCTTTTAAAATTAAAAAATTCAAAAAGATTTTTGGTTTAAGTTGTAGTTTAATATCTAAGTTCCTTAAAATTAAAAATACAAAAAGATTTTAACTTTTCTTAGGTTTATAGCTTTTATTTTCAATTTTACGGTTCTCGTGTTTTTTAAGTAATTTCCAGTGTCAGGAGGAAACATATGAGCTTATATACGAATTATGGATCACGTTCTCCTGAAAAGACGGTTTCTAGTAAATTCTTGACGATTGGAAGGCTCCGAGTGCTTAAACATGCTCGACTGATCAAATGCCTTCCCGTCAAGTGTAAAGGCTCTTTATCTCGAGATAAAGTGTAAAGGTTTGAGTGAATCATCATTTTTATCTCTTGAAAAGAGTTTAAAGGTTAAAAAACTTGTTTTCTATTATTTGGTAATAGTTTAAAGATAAAAACATGAACTAAAACAAGTTTTAAATCGGAAAAATGCGCGAAAAACACATCACGTAATTCAGAATTACGTGCACGTAATTCCCTATTACGTGCACGTAACTGTGGAAGAGAGAGGGTATATAAAGGTTTATAACATCAGTTTCCAAACACTTTTCAAAAACCCTCTTACAAAAACCCTCTCTTCTCCACAAAGCTTTCTCTCTTTTCGCGTCGGATTCTCCAACTTTTTCACCACTTTAGTCTCGGAATCATCATCTCACATCACGGTATGAATTTCTTGACCTAAATTCGATTTTAAAGGGGTGTTTGGCTTATATCTGTTTCGGTTTGGGTAGCCAAGGCTTAAAACCTCAAAATCAGTGCTTTAAACTTGCAATTGATGATAACAAAACATCATAAACACGTTTTCGAGTACAATGGTAAGCTTGATTACAGATTTTCGTCCAAAATCGAGGGTTTAAAGAATTTTTTGGTTTTTAACCTAAAACCCTAATTTTGGCTAAGATTTCTACACAAATGATTCAAATGGTGTAGTGTAAAGACTAATGTGACTCGAAATATTGCTATTGAACTGATTTTAGAATAAAAACCATAGCGTATTTTGAATGAAATTGAGGGTAAGAAAACGAGCAGTTGAGTGTGTTACGGGCACGTAATTTGTAATTACGTGCACGTAACTCTGTATTACGTGCACGTAATTTACAAGTTACGTGCACGTAACTTTGCTTCAGAATGTTTTGTTGTGTCACGTAATTCACTATTACGTGCACGTAACTCTCTGTTACGTGCACGTAAGTGTTCAAGCTAAATGTTCTCGATCGCAAAATCGTCCAGTTATGCTGCCCAAATTTTTCAAAAATCCATTACGTAAGACATGTTACGCGCGTAACTGTCAACAGATTCACATCTGTTTCTTAGCAAATTCAATTTGCTTCACGTAATTGATTCTAATGATAGCGGCGTAACCCAATTTCAAACAAAAGTAGTCTATGCACGTCTAGGATGTTGTTTACAATGTCTTTTAGTAGTTTTGTGTGAATACTAACTTTTGTGCGAGTTGTTGTTGTCTTTTGTGCAGAATGGCACCAAAGCAAGATGTTGCCATCAAGAGACACAACTCGGTGGCTCTTCTATCAGCAGTGAAAAGTGGGGCCGGGTTTGAAGGGATTATCAACTACCTCAATCGAAGCCCGATAGCGTATGCCCTTCGAGTTAATCCGAAGCTGAAGCTGGATCTTATCTCCGCATTCTGGAGGAATGCTAGAGCGAATATGACGGTCGATCCTCCTACAATCGAATCAATGATTGGGGATCTTCCGGTGGTCATTATTGAGGAAGTCATTCGTACTGTCCTTCAGTTTCAAGACTCAGCAGATTCTAGTGATGTGCTACCCGACAAAGTGATCTTTGGCTGCTTCAAAAAGATGGGATATACGGGACGCCTTGACTCCCTTCAGTTTTACAAGTCTTTGATGCCGGATCTATACCGCTTTCTCATGCACACTCTTATCCAGTGCTTGTCAAAGTGGAAAGGAGGATATGACGTTATGGATCGAAAGGGTCAGTCCTTGATGGTGTCGTTAGTCTTCAAGCATAAGTTTAACACTTCCCGGTTCATTCTCAGCAACATGCTGTGGAATCTGGAGGATAGGAAGCGGACTTTCGATCAGTACCCCCGCTTCGTGACCTTAATGATAGATCATCTATTGCCGAATCTTGCCTATGACGGTCCATACGGGGAAGCAACGCTCATAAACACCCGTGCGTTTGCTGATTGCAGAGGGGGTTATGAGTTAGCCCTTCAGGGTGCTTTAGTTGATGCTGCATTTCAAGCACCTGCGCTCGATGCCTTTGACCATTTGATTGTTCCTGATCCTCCAAAGCCGAGCATGTCTAGGAGATCTTCCAGGTCGGTGGGTTCTGAGGGTGTTACCAGTAAGCGACAACGCAAGGTTAAAGGAAAGCAAACTGTTGTGTCTGAGGGTACTTCAGAGAAGGTTAAGGGTAAAAGAAAGCAGCCCACACAGTTGGATCTTATTGATGAATCTGATTCAGATGGTGCTGGATCCGGAGATAAGGATGATGATGATAGTTCTGATAGTGACGATGGTTCTGAGGATACTGTTGAGATAACCGATACTGCAAAGACGCTCAAGCAGAAATTCCGTGATCTGGAGGTTCTAAAGAAGACGTTGGCGGTCGAGGTTTACAAGGAACGATATGATCGGCTGTTGAAGAAAGCTACAAAGGCCGGGGTTGATCTGTTGGGTGCTGCTCTCCAAGGGGGAGCTAAAGGAAAGGGGAAGGCTGCTAAAGATGTTACTTTCAAGGAACCACAACCTGTGATTCCTCAGCCAACTCCAATCCGCACAGTCAGGATGAAATCTGCGGAGTTTAGGGTGTGTTCAGCCGGGTACATTTAGGCCATCTTCACCCTCCTCTCCAGAGGTTTCTTCTGAACAACCTCTGTTAAAGAAATCTAGGCAAACCACCACCACCCGCTCCTGCCGCCCACAACCACTACCACCATTCCTCCACCAGTCACTACTACATTTCCTCCACCCCTACATTCACGCTCCCTCCACCTTTGGTGAACCCTACATTTCCTCCACCTCCACCATTGGTGTCCTCTCCTCATCGGGCAGCTCTTCTCGCCCGCAGATCACAGTAGGTTTAAGTGATCTGGTGCACCAGATGCAGGATCAGCTTGTTTCGCTCAAGGGTCAATTGAATGAACATGAAAAGCGGATCAAGAAGCTTGAAAGGCAAGTGAAGACTAGAGATGATTTTATTGCTTCGATGGAGTCGCAGTTTAAAGTCTTTAAGAATGATGCTGCGGTGGTTAAGGAAGATTATAAACTCTTCAACGATCGTCTAGATGAGCTACTAAAGGCGCGCAAAAAGGAGAACGATGATGAGGACGATGAAGATGAAGAAGCCGAAGATGAGGATGAAACTGAAAAAGACGATAAGGCGGATGATGAGCCAAAGGATGATGATGATCAGGATAAACCTGATGATGGCGGTGATGCGGGTGCTCAATCCCTTATGGGCTCGGGTGATCAAGGAATGGCCGATCCTTCCGAACAGGCGCAACATGATGAATCCGCGTCTGGTTCTGGCAAAGCTCCGGGATCTCCAGCCAACGAAGCACCACTCGAGGGGGAGACTGCTAATCTTAACTTTGATTTTGCTTTAGTTTCTGCAGGTACCCACTCTCATCCACTCGAGTCCGCTCAGCCAGCGATGTCATTCCATGGTTCTACCGGTGTAGTTCCTACATTTGCTGCTATGCCGATGTGTGAAGGAGATGCTGCCTCAGTAGTCCAGGCGAGTTGTTTGTTTGAGGACTCCGAGGACGAGGTGGACTCAGCTCGGTTAAAGAAAGTCACCGCAACACAAGTAGGCGGTGTTAAAGACAAGGTTGCTTCCCCAGCTGGTTCAAAGGGGAAGTCTAAAGAAGAAGCAGCACCGGAAACTCCAGTAGTTCCCGCTCCTCTCGTGCCACCTCCAATTCACTACATTGATAGCCGAGGGAGAAAGATCGATCACGCTGTATTTGGGGAACTGGGAGTTATAGTCGGTTGTAATCTGATGGGCCCGTGCAAGAGGATCGTTCTTGCATGGCGTTACATAGATAACACCGACTATTTTGTCTTGCTGCGGAGTGATGGTGTGCAGTATATGAGGATGAAATACGCGACGTTCAACTCTCTTCCTCACTATGAGTTGAAGCGTCTCGCGGATTTGGAACCCACCAACCTCACTACGGATGCGGCCAAGCTGTTCTACAAGACGTTGAGATCCGACATTCATTTTAGAAAGCTTGAGAACTTCAAGCTCACCATGCCAATCATCCAGAGGTCAGAGAAAAGGAATCCAAAGACTAAGAGGCGAGACTTTATCCACATCTATCCTGAAGTCAAGCAACTCAGGAGGATCAGGATGCCCTCGTTACCTCAGGATTTCTTAACTGACATCAAGGCTTGGGGGTTCGACGAGAAAGCTCGGGAGGCGGTTGTGTTCGATAAAGATGGTAAAGTGTTGCTGAGGATCTATGATCCTATCCATCTTCTCTGCCTCTCCGAAGCAGATCTGAAGAAGCTGAATGAGAAGAAGATCTATTGTGCAGCGAATGAGCAATCCTTTGGCCTAGTCTTTTCGCAAGTGGTGCACATTTGCGTCAAAAAGGGCTATCATTCGCAGAATCTGCCATTGGTGGTTGAAGAAGCAGTATAGATAATAGTTTGCAGGTGTTAGCTGGTTTTTGGTATTTTCCTATTCCCAGCTCAAACTACATTCTTATGACTGTAATATTTGTACATCTTATGATATATCAATGTTTATTTTGCTTGATTGATTGTTTGTAATGTGTGTGATGCGTGATTCGGTAGGCTTTTAATTCCTATTTGAATTACGTGGTCCGGTTTGCGTTCAAACTTCTACTTTCAAGTTTAATTTACATGATTATATTTTAAGTTTAAAGAGTTTAGACTTCGCAACATATAACAGTTGCGAACTCGGACAAAAACCGTTTTGCTTAAATGCAAAACTCTTTTCACAAAGAGTCTAAAGTTTTTGATACTCGTCGAGTCTAAAGTTAAATAATCTCGACTGAGTCTAAAGTTTAATAATCTCATTGAGTCAAAGTTTAAATAATCTCAATTGAGTGTCAAGGGTCCAAATGATAAAAACCTAAATCTTTGATCGTGACTTCGAAACTTTTCTTTTTAAGTTTTTTTTTAGGACGTGTATAGTATTAAAAATAATAAATTTAAGAAAAACATAAAAAGAGGGGGAGAAAGTTTGTGAAAACCTTAGGAAATGATAGTACATCGCGGATTTTAAACAATTTTCCGAACCTGTTTCTAATGGGTAACACGGTTAAGTTTGTTCATCTCAGTGATAAGCTGAAAACTTTCGGTGTGCCTGGAATCTGTCACCATAGGATTATATATATATGAATAAGTATCTGAGAGTAATAGAAAAAGCGAGGAAAAGAAAAATTGAGAGAAAATCAAAAAAATATAATAAATCGTTTTTCTAAAACTCAAAGAGTTTTCTATTAATGTAATTATTAAAAACTCAAAAATTCCTTGAGGCGCCCCTGGATTCTATAAGGTTGCGAAATCATAGTTTCCGTGCGGTTAGTATAAAGGTGAAGAGTTATAAATAATTACAGTAAAACTCGTATCCTTGAGGCGCTCCTGGATTCTATAAGGTTGCGAAATCATAGTTTCCTTGCAGTTAGTATAAAGGGGAGAGTAGAGTCAAATAAGAATTCCGTAACTCTTGATGCTAACTTGATAAACGGCAAAGACAGAGGGAGGGTTCACGAGTCTATAAAGCTTTTTAAGCTCAAAAAAAATAAATAAAAAAAAGAAAGCAAAGCTTCTTTAATTATGAAAAATGCATAAGTGCTTAAACTTTATACTATATGTATGCTTTTTCAATATTTAGAGTAGTTACTAAATAGGAATAAGGTGACGGGTTTCCTAAATAAATACTGGAAGTTTGATGACGCTTTGAGGGGAGTTCGGATTTAGCTAAGTGTAAATATAAGTGGGATCCATATAAACAGTTGTAATCTAAATAATCGGAAGATTTTTTATATGATATCTATGTTGTATTTAAGAGGACAAATATACTAATAATCGGCTGATTCTTGTGATTCGACTTCTGCGATATGATCCTAAAAGCAAACTAATCCCTACCCAAAAAGATTTGCCCTTTTGTAGGTTGCTAAAGTAGTGTGAATAGCTTATAGTTGAAAACCACAAAAAGAGTTTCGGTTTTAGGTTAAGAAAACAAACAAAAATCCAAAAATATTTTATTTCTATGTTTATTTTCTTCGTTGTCACGTATCGTTCATGGTTAAAAGGTTTTATCACGTGTTTTCTGAAAAATGAGAAATTTTGTCAGTTTAAAGAACAAAAACACGTATTTGGTCAGTTTGTCTTTGTAAACCAGGTTTTTACAAAGTTAAGGATCGGATCTTGAAGAGTTTAGCACTTCTTGGAAGTCAAGGACTCGAAGCTGATTTTCATGGAGCCGCGTTGCTCAATGATGAAGATTAGCTGTCTGAAAAAGATTCGCAAGATAACGGTTGCAAACTTTACACCGTACAAGTCTATGAAGTTTAAAGGACCAACTCTCGATCTCTCGACACCAAAAGTTCAAGACAATTTTGAAGAATACAAGCTACATCCAAGGGGGAGTTTGTTGGAGCATTATTGTCTGTATTTGTATTCATTTGAACGTGTCGTAGAGTTAGTATGTAATTAGATCGAGTTGTAAAGTCCAAACGCATTTACGAACAAGTTACGATCAAGTAACTGAGTTACACGCACGTAACTCATGAGTTACGCACGTAACTAGGAGAGTTACGCGCGTAACTCACTTCCCAAGAGTTACGTGCGCGTAACTCTTCTAGGGTTTCGGGCCACCTATAAATAGCAGCCTCGAAATCATAAATGCGGGTTGTTGAACATTGTCAGAGCTGTCAATTCAAGCATAGTTACGTGAGCTAGGGTTTGGGTCACGTAACTCTTTGTTATTGAGTGTTAAAGTCTTGTAATCGATTGTAGAGATACTATTCGTGTTTGTTATCAATCACGTAAGCTTAATAGTATTAATCTTTTGATTATATCTTCTGTTCTTCACCGTTTACTTACTCAAATTAGTTATTCCGCAATTAGTTTGTGTTAGGATTCAAAGGAGGTCCGAAAAGAGGCGACCAACAATGTGTATGGCCCTGATGATATTGAAGTTACTAAAGCAGTTGGTAGAATCGATGGATTAATTGGTAGATTAATCAACGGTTTGGAAAAGCGTGGTGTTTTTGAAGATGTAACAATTATAATGGTTGGTGATCATGGCATGGTTGGTATTTGCGATCAAAAGTTGATATTTTTAGATGATTTAGATTCTTGGGTTAAAATTCCTAAAGAATGGGTACAAAATTATTCCCCCGTTTTATCTATCCGTCCGCCTTTAACTGAATCGGTTAATGATATTGTAACGAAAATGAATCAAGCGTTAAGTTCCAAAAAGGTGAAAAATGGAGATAAATTGAAAGTTTATCTCAAAGAGGATCTTAAGAAAAGGTTACACTATTGGGAAAGCGATAGGATTCCTCCAATCGTTGGTTTAGTCGAAGAAGGGTATATGGTCAAACAAAAGGATACGCATAGTTGAGAATGTGGAGGTGATCATGGTTACGACAACACATTATTTTCTATGCGAAGCATATTTATAGGTCATGGTCCACAATTTGCTAAAGGTAGAAAAGTGAAATCTTTCGTAAATGTTGAAATATACAACTTGATTACTTCAATTCTCGGCATAAACGGGGCTTCTAACAATGGCTCATCAACTTTCGCTAAGAGTGTACTTTTGCCTCGCCATTGAGCTTCGTTTCGTGTTCTTTTGCTAACTTGGGTTTTAAACCTCTTTGATTGTCATAACTACTGTTGAATAAAATTATCACGGATTGATATGACTTATTATATTTAATCGTCTAATTGATTATATTTATGTTTTTATTTTAAACTATGTGAATTACAAGTTTTAGATTAATAAACCCAAAGTTTTTAGTTTGTTGTAGCTTTAGTGTTGGAGCATACAAGAGTGATCGTGAAGCTTCCAAATATCTAATTCAAAACCTGTAATTCCGCTACTAGCTACTTATTGTATCCATTCATAGATTGAGAGATTTGAGGATTTCACATTTAGCTTAGAGGTTATTTTATTAAGGGAAAATAGGTATTGTAACATTAAATTTCTATGTAAGTCTATTTTTATGTTGTTTTCATTTAATACTTAACTGTTAAAATACATACATATAAGTCACTTTCGTGCTATACTACGAGTTCATAACATGTTCACACGGTTTTGGGCCTTTTCGATTATCTAAAAAAGAACCCCTGTTTTATTGAGTTATATTTCGAAAATCCTTATCATGATGATCAGGATCGTCGTAATAATTTCGGAGGCCCTACGCATTAAGAAAAAATAGGCACTTGAACCAAATAATTTCAAATCCCCAAAGAGAAGTTTTGAAATGTCTTACGAATTACCGACTAGAAACCTCAACTTACAATATTTATACAAAACTTCAGGTTATAAATTTTGGTTAAAACAAAACCAAATTATACTTTTGGTGTTACGTTAGATTTTTTGGTAGCAAAATTAAATCAAAACGAACCAAGATAACAAATAAAGTAAACTAATACAATAAATTTGTTATACTATTATTACGTCATAATAAAGTGTCAATTAACCTTTTATTTATCTATAAGTATACTAAATCAAACTACAGTGAAATGTTTTCCCGCTTTTTTCATAATATGATGTCATGAGATTGTTTTTTTACTTAACCGTGAGGTAGAATCGTTTAAGGTTGTTTCTTTTATTAACTGTTTAAAGGTATTGGATAACATCGAGTGTGTAACTGCCCAAGTCTATGTGTATTAATACCACGATCACTGAATTATTTGGATATCATAATTGTCACTCGAACCCTTTGCGAAATAATTACTGATTTAATTGGTATTTGACCTAAATTGTTGCTGATTCGGTAAAAGGTAAGGTCTGTGGTTGTGATTTCGTAAATGTTTTCATAAAGGATCGGTAGTGTAATTCGATTGATTCTCTGCAACAGATTGTCACAAAACACGCAATGGAAGTAATTAAGATTTAACACGTAAACAATATGAAGTAAGTAAAAGTAGTACCTTTATAGTGAAATCCTTCTACATGTGTGTACACGACACCTTCTTTAGAAACAGATTTGTATACTAATACAAGTTTATAACTTCCACAACCCGTGTCTAGCTTCTAGTAGCTTGTATGCTTAAACCGAATGCTTGAAACTCCTTGTAATCGAAAACCAAAACATATCGAAACCCTTTGGGTTTGTGTGACCCATGAATGAAGGAAAGCAAGGAAATCGATTAGGCTAGGATCCCTAAATCGATTTGTGGTGTATGTAAATAATGAACTTGATGTTCATTATATAGCAAAGCATTTACATGGAATACAAGTTGTATTGTAATTAACAATACACCCTTTCATTTGTCAATTATTACACTTAACATATGAATTAATAATTAACAATTTATAAACATATAGTCGTGTCTAAATGTCAATGTGTGCAACCCCGTAGGCTCACATATTTATAGACACACATTTAATTGACGTGTTCAATTACCAACACAACCTCCCTTACGATCTTTCTCTTCGTTGTCGGTTGGTTATTTTCCTTCTCACAATACGTCTTAATTCCATTTGTTCTTTATGGTAGTGATATCTAGACTTAAATATCTTATTACTCCTATATGGTATGTTGCTATTGTTTTTTTTTATAGGTTACAAGCATATTTCTTTGTTAGTGTATGCTAATCAAAGTGATAGTTAATAAGTATATCTAATTCAAAGTCGAAGGTAGACCAGTTTAGAGCCTACTAAACCTGATTGTTTTCAAACCCTCGATGTTTAGATCCGTTACCTAGCCTTACTAAACTACCCATCTTTTCCCATCCTGATTTTTTCCCCTGATATATGTTTAAAAGAAGGGTGTCAACGTGTTTATACCCACAATTTTTTTTTTTTTCGTATTGTGTTACTCTATATTATAAGCAAATTTCATACACGAAGAATTCGCTGAGATGTTTGAAATGAACACAATGAAGTTATGTCAATTGTTTAATGCATAGAAAAAATATGTATGCCCCGTAGTTTTTGCTTTTTATGCTATGTCATTTTCATTACTTCCTGTTTTTATATTTATACGTTTTCTCTAATTCTATTATTTTGTTACAGAATATGTCCAAAAGGTTTACAAAATTGATCCTTTACAAAAAAATAAAAATAAAAATAAAAATAATTACCTTTATTATAGCAGGTAACCTACCATAAATTTGAAACTGTTTTTGACATTGTAATGAAAAAACTGATCCTTTACAAAGAAAATAAAAATATAGTTATTATATTTATACGTTTTCTCTAATTCTATTATTTGTTACAAAATAAGTCCAAAAGGTTTACAAAATTGATTCTTTACAAAAAATTAAAAATAAAAATAATTACCTTTATTATAGCAGGTAACCTACCATAAATTTGAAATTGTTTTTGACATTGTAATGAAAAAACTGAATACATTGACTATAATAGGGTTTTTCAAAGTCTATTGTTCATAGTGCTACAACTGAAAAGTTCGTTGATTATTTTTAACCTGAACCCTATTACGTAGTAGGGAGATTTACATCTACGTCCTTATAAACTTTAATATTACGTCAATGTCCTTGTAAAAATCAAAATTACGTTAATATCCTTCAAATCATGAAAAAATGTTATATATATCCAAAATAATAAATTAATAATATTTAAATGATTTTAATATTTAAATTATTCATCTAAATATTAATTTAATCATTTTAATATTCTAAATTACCGAATAAATCAATAAAACTAATCCAAATGCTTATTTAAACAAATATGTCAATGAAGAATCAAATACCGAATGAACCGAATAGATTAAATCTAATGAATAAATAGTTTTAAACATATATTACAAAAAATTAATCAATCAAGACGAAGAAGTTTTGTAACCTTTTTATTACCGTTAATGCTCAAAATTATAGAAATCAATCTTTTTTAAATTTATATTGCGAGTTTATGAAATTGAGATACATCGGTTAATGTTTGATTAAACCTAAAATACTTGACTAAAAAGTTTAATTAATATTTACATGAATAATTTAAATATTAAAATTATTTAAATATTATTAATTTATTATTTTGGGTGTTTTAGAAGGATATTAACGTAATTTTGATTTTTACAAGGATATTGACGTAATATTGAGTCTTGTAAGGACATAGATTCTCCCTAAATATTATATTCATCTTCTATTTCATTCATGTAGTTAGAAATAGTTTGGCAATACTAACTTCAACAACACCACATATGCTACAAATTGAAAAGTTCGATGTTGTCACATGCTCAGCTAGATTTGAGTCTCATGCCGACTAGGTATAATGATTTGTTCTTGGTACGAATGATTGTCTGTAATTATTATTAAATTCAATGCTATTCATGTTGGATTGTGATTGTAATTTTACAAAAATTTAGAAAAACAAAGAAATATTTTAATTTGATGACGGTTTGAGAGCTCAGACTGAGTTAGATGCACATACTGAGTTGGAGCACAGACTGAGTTGGAGCTCAGACTGAGTTATATACAGACTGAGTTTGTTGTGTTTGATTATGCCTCGGACTGACTATGCTGACTGTGAGAAATGACTATCTTACCCTTCTGTTTATTTTTATATTGAATGTCGTACAAAATCCAAATTAACCATAAATCCAAATTAAACATAAATCTAAATGTCTTACAAAATCCAAATTAAACAAATCCAAATGTCTTATAACTTCAAATTAAAAAAAATCCAAATTAAAAACCAACTATTATGTGTGTTTTGTTAGTGTCCTTTAATTACCTAATAAAATTAATCAATCGTCGTCGGTAAACTTCATTTCTGATATTAGATTTTTATCCTTTAACTTAATAAAATTATCTTTTAATTTTGTTTAATTTTTTTTTTTTTTTTTGCTTTAGTTTATGATAATTTGAAATGTAATAAGTAAAATGTATTACATTGTTGAAATGATTAGATGAAATTAACTAGGATCATGAAAATAGTTAGTGATATATTTGTTAATTACTTTGCTTAGTTTTAAAATGAGTAGTGGTGGAGGATGAAGGGTATTGTTGGGTTTTTTGAATGAAAAAATGAGTCTCCACTTTTTTAACAAAGACTCAATCTTTGATATGGGTCCGTGGTACGGACCGAGTCCGTGATAAACTTGGTTTATCAAAACGCAGACCACGGACCGAGTCCGTGGTCTGAGTCCGAGTCTTTGATCCGTGGTGATATCAAACACCCCCTAAGATAATTTAATGTGTTCACCAGCTCAACCACTCTTACAAGATTTGTTCTCACTTGAGAATGAATGTTTGTCTTAGTTGTTAATTGTATAACTAAAGAAATTGAATATTCACATGATTTGGATCTTTCATTTTTTGTTTCATTTGGTTTATTATGTTTTGAATTTCTTGTTAAAATATAAATAATATCAATTATTGTCACGCATTGCTTGGATCACACCGATTTCCTTCTTCCATTCTTCTCTATCTCTTTTAAATATAAATATAAATATTGTTTAAATTAACACCTCATGTCCCATCTATTGCTCATTATTTAAACTTTGGAGTCATGATAGGCAAAGTAAATAAATTGGAAAAAAAAGACTACCGTAAAAAATAAAAATGAAAAAGACTCAGAAAGACTTAATTCGCCTCCCATTATTTCAACTATGGCCACTGTTTAAACTTTTATTCTTTAGTCAAATGCCGAAACGAGTTATCGAATTTCGTTAGCATATAACTTAAATAGGAATCAAATGGTAGAAGTTCATATCACATCGAAAATGTATATAACTGGGTAGAGTATCCTTAACCAAGTAAACAGAGTATCCAGTCCTACCAAATTTAACAACAACGTATATGTCTAAACATCAAAACATATATGTCTCAAAAATGAAGTCGAATTATAGGTAAATTTCTACATATAGAACAAGTTCAAAAATTCTAACTAACGATTCTCATTATCAGGAAATTTATAAAAAGAAGAAAACGTCAGATTCTGACATGTTCTGCTTAAATTTAGTTGTATCAATTGAATATGGAAAAAGAGTCTGATTTTAATATTGGTTGCAATATAATCAAAAGTCAAGAGATACGTGTACGCATAATTGCTCACCATTTTCTAGATACTTGCCTATTCTTCAATATGGACTAAATTTCATAACCCTTTTTATATATTTTTTTAAGTGTTATATTATAATCAGTTTAAATTGTTAATAAACATATGTAAAGTATAACAATTTAAGTTCATTTAAAAATTGAAACAAATACAGCAATTTCAATTAACGAACTCTTTTGGACATAATTATCAAGAAGATTTAATTGAAAAAGTTTCAACTACTTTTTTAGTTAGTTTCTTATAGTGGCCTAGCTACCTACTTAAACTTTTTTTTTTTTTTTTTTTAATTTTTCTTTTCCATGCTATCTTTTTTAGTTTAGACTATTTAATAAATTAATTAAATATTAATTTCGACTTGGTGTTAGTTTCTTTTTTCCTTGTTTTTTTTAGGTTTTGTTTTTAGCTTATCCCAAATTAAGATTGTTGTTTTTGTTTTTATTCTAACAATTAAAATGTAAGACTTTAAACCCATACCATCGCACAAACATAAAAGAAACTCATTTTATCCAATTAGTTAACCAATAATTCCACTTGACCGACACTGTTATTTTTGACATTATCCTTAATACATTGATATCGGGTATTTATACGTTTGGTTTACAAGTGTTCGACCGGGTTGCATGGGATTATGATCAGGAGTTGGTCCGAAGCATTTGCAGGGTATCTGACGCCGACCTTACATGGCTCCTAGGCCGGAAGGGGTCCACCTTTTTCGAATACGTGTATATATTTGTTTAACAACTCACACTACAAGAAAAAAGGTCTTTGGTGATGACTCAAATTTGGTCACTAATATTATTGTGACCAAATATTTGGTTACTAACATCATTAGTGACCAAATATTTTGTCACTAATTAGTGACCAATTGTGAGTGGTCACTTTTCGTCACTAATTTTATTAGTGACCAAATAAGGTTATTTTTTGTCACTAATTTTTTTAATGAAGAAATTTAGTGACCACTCTTTTTTAGTGGTGACTAAATAAGGCTATTAGTGACCAAAAATACTCGTCACTAAAAATTTTTGTCACTGCAACCTATTTTTCTTGTAGTGTAAACAAAGAACACAAAAAATATACATGGACGATGATTTTATTGCAAAAATGTTATCTATGTAAAGAAAGTTGTTTATGAAGGACGCCATTTTTAATTTTCGCACAGGGTATCCGTATCCTCGAGACTGGAGCAGTGACATCCCGTATTTTCGAGGTATTAACTGTTTACCGTTTATCTTTATTTTATCGCTTTAGTTTGACCCATTGATTTTCCTTGTGATTATTCATGCTTTATGTGATTTGACGGGTTTTATTTTATTAGTTGTTTCATCCTCCGTGACGGAAGCGTTTTAGTTTACCTAAATGTCGAATAAGTTAGGGTTTTTATGTCTTTAATTGTTGGTTAAAATTAACGTTAAAAAAATATTACAAAGTTAGTCCTTTAACGGGACTAACGTTAAAACTATTAGAAATTCAGTCCTTTAACGGAAAAATAACGGAAGGGGGTGGTCAGAGGAGGATTGCGCCGCAGTCGGGCTCCCAGCAGACATGCCAAAAATGTCACTGAGTCTGATGCCGACTAGGTATATTGATTTTTTCTTGGTACCCTATTTATACGCTGAAGATTATAACAACTTGGCGAGTTAGATTAGACGCTAGTGATGATTAAAAAGGACGGTTCAATTGTGTGGTGCCACGTGTTAAAATTTACTGAACCGGCGAGTTAGATTAGACGCTAGTAATGACGGGCCGTATTAACTGGTCTGGCAGTAGTAATATACATTACTTCCAGTATTAACCAGAGGTCCGTATTAATGAGATTACTAGCAGTATTAACCATTCCAGCAGTATTAACAAAACTAAGGGCAGTAGTAGTGAAACCTTCCCGTAGTAATGAAAAATTTGTTGTACTAATAAAACTTTGGCCAAAATTTGTTTCTACTGTTAATTTTGTAGTAGTAACATAGTACAATACTAAAAAGTAAGGCACTTGATTTATGTTAAGGTTACTACTGCTTTTCTCAAAGGGACTTAACATGAGATAATTAAAAGACAAATTAAGGTTAGTTAATCCATGTTGATCATGCCAATACTGGTAATCAAGAATGTAAATCTGCCCACATTAAAAGCTTTTGTGAGAAGATCAGCAAGCTGATTATCAGTATGGACTTTTTCAACATGTATCAACTTCTTTTCATTACAGTCTCTTATGAAGTGATATCTTATCTCGATGTCTTTTGTCTTGGAGTGCTTCACCGGATTGTTGATGATGTTGATTGTGCTCTTGTTGTAAATGAAGATGGGAGTGTTCATGAATGCATATCCATAATCCATCATTTGATTTTGTATCCAAAGTACTTGAGCACAGCAACTTGAGGCAACAATGTATTCAACAACCATTTTTAAACACATCTTCTAAATTCATAACCTTTCTTACTTTCTTCAAACAAATTACTTTATTCAAACAAAATGTCTAACCAAAACACTCCCCGACCCAACAAACGTCAACCAAGAACCCTCAACCGAAGCAATCCACCGACACCCGACGACACTTTTAATCTAGGAAACCCCTCACCGACCTTATTTCGACCTTACCCAAACCAACCTTACCGAAACCCGGTGCCGGCATCGGAACAACATGGCTTTCAATCTTTTGGGATGCAAACAAACACGTTTAGTGATTATGCATCCCAATCTCCCTCGTGGTCATTTGGTCACCCAGACTATCTCTCGCAACCTCAAATGGGTGGTTCGTCATCACATCTACAAAAAGATCCACCTAGGTCTCCGATTCATTTTAATCTCGGAGATTGCTATTACCCTCAGTTTTTCGAATCTTATCAAGAAACTGTTCAAGAAACTCAACAAGAGGACGTTGCCACCTCACCACCGAAGCCGAAGAAGAGAGCATCTCGCGCCTGCCAAAATAAGGTGGACAAACAAAGTTCGTCCCGACAAACTGCGTGGACAGAAGAGGAAGAACGCGCGTTATGTAAAGGTTGGCGTTCCGTTTCTGAAAACAGTGCATATGGAAATACGAAGAGGACAGAAGGCATGTGGACAGAGATATTAAACTACATAGAGAGCAAAACGGAACAAGAAGGTCGTCGGACTTACGATATGGTGGTGGGAAAATGGAAACAGATTCGACCTGCCGTGTCGCGATTTGTAGGAGTATACAGTAACGTGATAAGTACGGCGGAAAGTGGAGCGGCAGACGAAGACTACGTTCAAAAGGCGATGGCGATCTATCATACTGAAGTTGGCAATCCGTTTAGATATCGTCATTGTTGGAAAATTTTGAAATACAATCTAAAATTTAAAAATGTTGAGCCTCTAGATTTCAGCCAACCCTCTCAGGGAAGCAACAAGAAGCACAAGTCATCTGGTTCTAGTTCGTTCAACACAGAGTCTGGAGACGCCATATTTAATCTGAATACTATTGTTGACGACGATGATGAGGTGACCGAAGTTCCACCACCACCGACAGGGAGAGACAAAGCAAGAGCTGCGTTGAAAAAGAAAGGGTCGGAAGATTCAGGATCGTCAATTCTGAATGACGAAGCACTTGCTAGGTTGATGGTAAATGAGATCTCAGTAGCTGAGATTGCATAGCGCGATAAGTATATACAAATCAAAGAAAGGGAGGTTGCTGCTGCGGAGTATAGAGCCGAACAAGAAGACATGAAGCTATATTTCCAAGACTACGATCACATGACCGAGAACGGGCGAGCGGCATGGGAATTATTTCGGGCAAGGCTCAAGGCGAAGTATAACTGGGAGTTTTAACTTATCTATGTATCGTTTAAGATTTTAATTTATCTATGTATCGTTTTTAACGTTTTAATAAAAGTTTTAAATTTCGTTAACAATTTTTTTTCGTACGTTTACGTTTACGTAAATATTCATTTTTTTAGTTTATAAATAATAATATTTAAATGAAAAAGGTAAAGTGAGTTGGGGGTGAGTTTGGGTTAAAAGTGGTCGCGGTGAGTGCGTGGTGAGTCTTATTTCCTGAGTAAGGTGAGTTTGTTTTCTGGAGAAAGAAAGCTGACGTGACAGGGTGAGTTGGGGGTGAGTTTTGTTGCTTATTCCGTTTAGCCTAATGGGTAAGCATCTTTCATTTGCCATTTTATTTTTTAATTTTCAAAATGATGAAACATATACAAAGTCATCGTTTAAAAATGTAGTCGTTGACTCGTTGTTATTACTTTATTACTTTCTTTTAGATCTTCAACCCAACAAGTCAAAGTTTGTGTTGTCCTAAAAGAACCGTACTCCATTTTAGTTATACCGTTTTAAAGATTGTTTATAAAGAAATGTTAAATCCTGCTATAAACTAACCTCTATTAACCAGGAACTGGATTCGTATAAATAAAATCATAAGGACTAAATCTGTAAAGCCCATTAAACCACATAGACCAAGTATATAATTAACTACACTACCGTCATTATTACTGATTTGATCTTGTATCAACACTCACACCATATCGAAAGAGGCAGCTAATTCTTGAAGAAAGCACATCGGAGGTATCTCTGATCCATATGAAATTGGAAATTTAGTTAAAATAGAACTGTAGACAAGGGTTGTAGCTATAACAAGTGTTAATTCTCTGGAAATGTCAATGCTTGATACTGAATTGGTGGACAATTATGATATGTTTCGCAAGCCGAGCAATACGTGGGAGACAATTATGATATGTTTCTCAAATTGCTACATTTCCATAGGAACTAGAGACTATTGGCAAACATTTGCTGACAAGTTGTCAAAATCCTGCAACTTGACTTACAACAGGTTTCAAGTATTTCAAGGCCTTCCAAGAAGTGGATGGAAATACACAGGTGATATTTATGATATTAACACTATTTTGTTTTTTGGATTTAAAACTGTTTATGCTTTCTGTTTTGTATAGCTCATTACACATCTTGTGGTTTGCAGAACCCTCCAGAGGTAGAATGTCCCAATTGTCAATAGGTCCATACGTCGAAGCACTTTAACAGCCGGTACCAGTTCCTCGGTACGAAAGGGCAAACATATCTCCGCGACTAGTTTAGAGAAAGAGTTTTTTGGTTTTTTAAATGAGGACCATCCTGTAGAGCATAATTTCAGTGACGATTTGAAAGTTCACGATCTTCTACATGATAAGTATGCTAAAGGGAAAAAAAAATTAATCTCAAGGGTACACCCAAGTTAAAGTATTATCAAAAGTTGCTGGAACACATTACGAACTTTATTTTGTATTCATGTTGTTTGTTGTTTATGTAATCTGCCATTGATTGAATTGCTGAATTGCGTTGGTTTAGTTATTTCAATCTTCATCTATAATGTAGTCTAAATGTAATGTTTTTTATATAAACCAACTCTAATTTTAAAATAAAATTTATTTATTTTATTTTTTTAATTATTAAATTTTATACATCATTTTCCATATAATTCACACAAATTGCACACACACAAATTGCACACACACAAAACGCACCCATATCTATCCCTAAACCAGTGGCCATCTTTCTTCACCCGAAAATCGATTATTTTCCGATCTGGGGTTTATTAAAATCGGATCTTTTGAATTGGGTATTGATTAGATTTTGATATTAGGTTAGATCTGATCTGGGTTTGTTAATTTTCATTTAAATATACCTGACCCATTAAATCATGATCCATTATTGTGATATTCACATCCAATAAAGATGAAAAAGGGACAAGTTGACAGAGCAAAAAACCAAGTCCAGATGCATAGCAGGGGTCGAGCAAAAAATTCGAGCAAAATTCGAAATGAGATACAACATGTTTCATAGGTAAACATGTTAAAAAAAAAGGTATATCAAAGAAGGGCAAATATTTTAACTGTAGTGAGATTTTTATAATCATGGTGACGATGTGTTCTACGAACTTAATTCATGTTGTTTATGTAATTTGTCAAATTACATAAACAACATGAATAAAGTTTGTAGAACACATGGTCACCATGATTATAACAATCTCACTATAGTTAAAATATTTGCAACAAAATAATTCGATCAACTTAAGCCATACAACCATCATTAAGCAAGTAAAAGCGCATCAAAATCTGCCAAAAGCTCGTGAAGTCTGCAATCCAGACCCCTTGCCAAATCCAGCTTTGCTTGCAGTAGACTTATCTTTCGCATCAGATGTTTACAATTCGAGCAGTTTGCGTCAAGCTCTCTGGAAGATCCTGGAGAAGAACAACTTGCTTCAGCTATCTTGGGGACAGGGCTCGACCTTGCTTTCAGGACCGCTGTTCCGATGAATTGGTGAAAGCCACAGTTCTTCTCACCCTGTATGCCAGATAATCACAAATATTTACACTCTAGTGAAGGTCGTGTAGTTTCGCTAATAGTAGTTATGACTAATAACATACAATTTGTGGGCAAATGTAGGTTACACCCTTCTGATTTTTAAATGAGTGACACAGGCCCTGACCACATTCACACAGACAGAGCTCATCTTCCCACACAAAATATTCACATCCAAATTTTTTCCCCTGTTGCAGATTAAGAAAATTAAATCATTTATTTACTTTTCTAACAACTGATTAAATATTAAATGTTAATATTGTAATTAACGAAGTGGAGACATAAACAAAAGAATATCTTAATGAACGGATATGAATACGGATATTCGTTTGTTTATGCATTCGTGTTCGTTCAGTTTTTGGCTAAACTTATATGAACGAACATGATCAAACCCCGTTCGTGTACAGGCCTAGTTATTATTCATATTTGAACTATGAATGGTTATTATTTATGATTTTTATATTTTTCATTTTACAAAAGATTTGCACACAATTAAGTAGATGGGTATCTATCAGGTTCCCCATTCATGTAGGGGTGAGGTTATGTCACCCAAACCTGAACCTTAATTGGTTACCTAAGTGTGGCGGTTCGATATCCAATCAATGATACTATAACATCCTCACTTTGAATCATAACTGACAAACAATTTGAAATTTTTTTTTTTTATAAAACCAAAATTTATATTAGATTTAGAACGTAAAAATTAGAAAGTGACAGAAGAAAAACGGGCAACAATTTGAAATTGAAGATATGTTGAGGATAACTATCAAAACAATCACGTAGTTGTCCTTGTGGTTTAGTTTCTTGCACAATTGAAATATTACTATTATACCTACTTTGAAATATTTGAATGTTGAATATGATAGGTAAAATAACAGTTTAACATGTTCTTGTATGATAACGTGTTACTTAATTATTTTATTATAGCATATTATCTTCATTTCTTTCTATTAAGCAAATCCACAAAGGAGAAATCAAACCACAGGGACCATCATGTAAAACTGTCTAAACAATAAAAATAGCAACTTACTAGATGTTTTGACATTTTATTTACTTTTCTAACAACTGATCAAATATTAAATGTTAACTACCAAGCCACCAAAATCCACCTAATCACCAAAATCATGGGCTAAAGAAAGCCAAGCAAACCAAGAATAAAACGGCCCAAAAGACGATAAGCCCAAAACCGGCCACAAAAACCAACAATCGGACAACATTTAAATAGATGAGTAATATTGTAATTAACCAAGTGGATATAAAATTATTTTTAACTTTTGGATAAAAATTTAGTATTGTTTTGTTGTGATATTTTATTTTTAACCAGAAAAAATCACCGTGAGGTAATCTGAAATAGAAACACAAAAAAAACATATCAAAGTACCTAGTTGAAATCCTACAGGTTCTAAAGAGAAAGGCAACAACAAATGGCTGATCTATGTAGATCTCATCAATGTCTTTAGACCAAAGATCTAAGGCGATCAATCCCTTAGACCCAAGATGAGTAGACGACCAAAGTCAAGATCAACATTATACAGCAACCTATGTTGTCGATTCCAAATATGAAACAAAAATGCATGGCAGCTTTGGATAGTGGACATATAAAATTCACAGCTTTGGATAGTGGACTGAAAAGAGTAATTTGTTTTCATTTACTATCAAAGGTAATTTCAAGCAGTTAAAAAATGAAACATTTTTATTAACTTTTGGATAAAAATTCATTATTGTTTTGCTGTGATATTTTGTTTTGAATAAATATATAAATGATCTTTTTTATGTATACATATATAATTTTCTAGAGGTTATTAAGAGAAAGGGAACAACAGATGGTTGATCTATGTAGATCTCATCAATGTCCTTAGACCAAAGATCTAAGGCGATTGATCCCTTAGACCCAAGATCAGCAGACGACCAAAGTCAAGATCAACATTATACAGCAACCTATGTTGCCGATTCCAAATATTAAACAAAAATGCATAACAACTTTGGATAGTGGACATATAAAATCCACATCTTTGGATAGTGGACCGAAAAGAGTGTAGAAAATATTGATCGGATTTTGTGGAAGAATTTTTATATATAATTAACTAAAAACGATTACATTGAATGCATATTTATAGGAAATATAAACCTAACGGGCCCAAGCTCACATATCGGGCTTGGGCTTACATTCAATATGGACCTCTATGTTTAACATTCCCCCTCAAGCTGAGTAGTGGGATTTCCAATACTCAACTTGTCAAGACAGTGAGCGAAAATCTTTTCAGTAACCGCCTTTGTAAGAATATCTACAAGCTGATCTTTGGACGAAACAAACGGAAGTTCGATAATCTCATCTTCAAGTTTTTCTTTGACAAAATTCCTATCAACTTCAACATGTTTTGTTCGATCATGTTGAACTGGATTTCCTGAGATCTGGATAGCAGCTTTGTTGTCACACATAATCTTACTAGCTTCCACCGGGGGATATCCAATTTATGATAGTAGTTTTCGCCAGTGTTTTGAAAACCGGTTCGACCCGGCCGGTCGAACCGGTTGAACCGTTTTTTCGACAAAAACCGGGTCAAATTAAACCGGTCCGGGTTTTGTGATTTTTCAGAATTTTTTGCAAATAAAGCAAGCTATTTACATATATTTACGGTATAATATTAGTTTTTACATGTTATATTTATTAGTATATGACTTTTAAACTAAAAAAAATTAAATATTCATGATTTTATAGGTATTTTTTCGTATCATCAGAAATATTGTTTTATTTTGTTGTGGTGGAAGACCGGGTTGACCCGGCGGTCGAACCGGTTGAACCGGTAAACCGGTGACCCGATGACTCGACCGGGTCGATTCGAAACCCGGTTTTGAAAACATTGGTTTTCGCAACAACTTCAACATGTTTTGTTTAAACATGTTGAACTGGATTTCCTGAGATCTGGATAGCAGCTTTGTTGTCACACATAATCTTACTAGCTTCCACCGGGGGATATCCAATTTATGATAGTAGTTTTCGCAACCATAGAACTTCTGCTAAACCTCGTGTTATTCCTCGAAATTCAGCTTCAGCACTTGAGAGAGCCACTACCTTTTGCTTATTACTTCTCCAGGTAACAAGATTTCCTCCCACTAGAGTAAAATACCCTGATGTAGACCTCCTATTACCTTTGTCGCCTGCCCAGTCAACATCAGTGTAAGCATCAATCTTCAGGTGCCCATTTGATCTAAACAGAACTCCGTGTCCAGTGGTTCCCTTGAGGTACCTGATAATCCGTAAGGCTGCTTCCATGTGTTGCACTTGAGGTTGGTGCATGAATTGACTTATAACTCCCATTGCGTATGCAATATATGCCCGAGTATGAGCTAAGTAAATAAGCTTTCCCACCGTTCGCTGATATCTTTCTTTGTCTGCCAGTTCAGCTTCATCTTCCATGAACAATTTTTGGTTAGCAATCATGGGAGTATCCGCAGGTTTGCAATCTAGCATTCCCGTCTCTGCTAGTAAATCAAGAACATACTTTTGCTGACAAATGAAAATCCCTGACTTTGATCTTAGAACTTCGATTCCAAGAAAATACTTGAGTCTTCCCAAATCTTTTATTTCGAATTCTTTGAAAAGGTTGGTTTTTAATTTTGACATTTCCTCCGAATCATCTCCTGTAATAATCATGTCATCAACATAAATTATTAAGCATGTTATGAGTTTACCTCGCCTTTTTAGGAATAAAGTATGGTCGAAATTGCTTTGATTATAGCCAAATATCTTCATTACTGTGGTAAACCGACCAAACCAAGCTCGTGGGGATTGCTTTAAACCATACAGTGATTTCTTTAGCCGACAAACTTTTCTGGAATCGGATCTATCATGGATTCCAGGTGGATTTTCCATATAGATTTCTTCTTTTAACTCTCCATGTAGGAAAGCATTCTTGACATCAAACTGGTGCAATGGCCAATCCTTGTTTGCTGCAACTGAGAAGAGAACTCTAATAGTATCGATTTTTGCTACTAGTGAGAAAGTCTCGCAGTAGTCTATTCCATACGTCTGATTGTACCCCTTTGCAACTAACCGAGCTTTATATCTTTCGATTGTTACATCGGGTTTATACTTGATAGTAAACACCCAACGACATTTGACAGGCTTCTTTCCTGGTAGTAATTCACAATCTTCCCAAGTTTCATGTCTTTTTAGAGCTTCCATTTCAGTGCTCATTGCTTCCCTCCATTCCTTATACTTAAGTGCTTCTTCAACACTGGTCGGTATTCTTTCAGAACAGATAGCGTTTGCAAAGGACTTGGCTTCCGGAGCTAAATTTCTTCTTGCGATATTTGCAACTAGATATTTTGAACCTCGTGAGTGTTTTTCAGGTGAGTATCTGTTGAGCGGAATTCCCCTAGTTGATCTAGGAGGAAGATCATATCGAGCTGGTTCAGTCACACTAGGAATTTCCATTTCAACTTGTTGCTCATCATCACACATATTAGAATTATTTGAAATATCTGGAGATTGAGAACCACTTACCTCGGATATCAGTTGGGGAGGATCATTAGATATCGGTTGGGGAGGATCATTAGATATCGGTTGGGGAGGATCATTATTATTGGCAGTGGTACTGTCTTCAGGGTCTTTAGGACTATCAGATCTATCAGGAACGGGTGTATGAGAAGGAGAGCCATGCACAGGTGGTGCCCAACTTATCCATCTTAATGCGTCATTATCATTTTCCCCCTAACCATGAAGATGGGTGTGATAAAAGAACTTAGTTTCAAGAAAGTCACAGTTCATTGTTGTGAACATGTGACGCCTACTCGGGCTGTAGCACCGCTAACCGTGTTGATTGACACCATACCCCAAAAACACACATTTCTCTGCACATGGGTCAAGTTTTGAACGCTCTATTTTCCGTATATGGACAAAAACAGAACATCCAAACACTCGAGTTTCGAGGGTTAGAGTTTATGGCAATTTATGGAAATGTGACAATGTTTGGAGAGGAGTTTTGAGGGCTAGGGCTCGGGCTGGAAGGCGATTAACCAGGTACGTGGCAGTGACAACGGCTTCTCGCCAAAACGACTTTGGAACTTGGGATTCAATCATTATAGCACGAGTGATTTCCAATAAAAAAAAACGATTTTTTCGTTCTGAAACCCCATTTTGTTCAGGGGTGTGAGCACACGCAGTTTGATGGATGATTCTCCGTGTTTGACAGAAGGTTTTCATGGAATTGTTACAAAATTCCCCCCCCCCCCCCATTATCTGACCTGAGAATTTGGATTTCACTTTTGAATTGGGTTTGACCATGTTACAAAAAGATGTGAACTTCGTAAAAACTTCAGACTTATTTTTTAAAAGATAAGTCCAAGTCATTCGAGTACAATCATCTGTAAACGTCAGAAAATAGCGGAAATTTTGTCCTCCTTCAATTTTAGCGGGACCCCAAACATCAAAATGAAGTAACAAAAACGGCGAATCAACTCTAGTATCATTCGGTTTAAACGTATGTCTATGACTTTTTGCCAAAATACAAGTGTCACAATGAAAAACTTTATTCTTAGGAAATAAATGCGGAAATAACTTACGTAAATAACCAGTGGACGGATGTCTCAATCTTCGGTGCCATAACCATTCTTTCCTATCATTTGAACCATGAGTCAGCATAACAGAGCCTTGTTGAGTAACTTCATCTACGTAATATAGTCCTTGTCTCTCAGTACCACGCCCAATGATCTTTCCCGTTCTGATATCCTGCAAAATGCAAAAAGTGGGGTGCATTAATACCACACAATTTAATTCCTTCGTAACGTGACTAACGGATAATAACTTGTGAGATAAGGATGGCACATAAAGACATTTAGAGAGTCGTAATTCTTTTGATATTTCAATAGTTCCCCCTCCTTTAACTGTGAGAGTTCCCCATTAGCTGTGTGAATTCGTGTTTTTTCAACTCTCGAGTTTGACGTGAGATCGGTTATATCAAACGTCATTTGTATCAGTGGCACCACAATCAAAAATCCATGAATTACACTTGGCGTTTTTGGTGGCAACATTAACTTCTCCAGATCGGGAAAAAATGTTCTCCTTTATTAAATCATGCGCGTTTAACATTAACTTCTTTCCTCCGCCGTTAATCTCTCCGTTGCCTATGGCGGCGGCAACTTTTCCGGTCTTGGAGGTTTTGTGGTTATCATTCCACCATTCTCGATATCCAACGATCTTAAAGCATTGTTCTTTGGTATGTTTCGACATACCACACTCTTCACACTTGAGCTTGCTCTTATCCACCTTCGATTGAGTTTGAAAAAACGGTTTGTCTGATCGATGATTTTCGGAAGGATTTGGTTTTGGGTTTTGAAATTGATTTTGGGCTCCATTTCGAAGCAAGTTCTCTAGTTGGATGGCGAGATTATTATTGTCTGCGTCAATCATATTGGTTCGTGTAGGAAGAGTTCCTGGTCGAATGAGTCTGATCGAATGGGTGAGTTCGTGTGTGAACAATTTCTGGTCGAATGGATGTTGTTATAATGGGTGAGTTCGTGTGTGAACGATTTCTGGTCGAATAGCTGGTTCTATTCGAATGGTCTCAATTTTTTTTTATTTTTTTTTTCGAGATCGTTAACTTGTTCGAATACTTAGTCGAAATACTAGTCTAATGGACTAGTCTAACGTGTTGAAATACTAGTCTAATGGACTAGTCTAACGTGTTGAAATACTAGTCTAACGTGTTGAAATACTAGTCGAATGGACTAGTCTAACCAGTTGAAATCCTAGTCTAATGGACTAGTCTAACCAGTTGAAATCCTAGTCTAATGGACTAGTCTAACCAGTTGAAATTCTAGTCTAATAGACTAGTCTAACCAGTTGAAATCCTAGTCTAATGGACTAGTCTAATGGATTTAGTCGAATGAACAGGTACTTTGAAAGTAACCTACTCTGATACCATGTAGAAAATATTGATCGGGTTTTGTGGAAAAAAATTTATATTTCATCAACTAAAAACGATTACATTGAATGCCTATTTATAGGAAATATAAACATAACGGGCTCAAGCCCACATACCGGGCTTGGGCTTACATTCAATATGGACCTCTATGTTTAACAAAGAGTATTTTGTTTTCATTTACTATTAAAGGTAATTTGAAACAGTTAAAAAATGAAACATTATTATTAACTTTTGGATAAAAATTCATTATTGTTTTGTTGTGATATTTTGTTTTGAATAAATATATAAATGATCTTTTTTATGTATATATATAATTTTCTGCAGGTTCTTAAGAGAAAGGCAACAACAGATGGCTATCTATGTAGATCTCATCAGTGTCCTTAGACCAAAGATCTAAGGCGATCAGTCCCTTAGACCCAAGATCAGCAGACGACCAAAGTCAAGATCAACATTATACAGCAACCTATGTTGCCGATTCCAAATATGAAACAAAAATGCATGGTAGCTTTGGATAGTGGACATATAAAATTCACAGCTTTGGATAGTGGACTGAAAAAAGTAATTTGTTTTCATTTAGTATCAAAGGTAATTTGAAGCAGTTAAAAAATGAAACATTATCATTAACTTTTAGATAAAATTCAATACTCCAAATGTATCCTAAAAATCGTTTTCCCACTTGTGAAAATTTGTATGAAGAACAACTGATGGAGAAAGAAATAGAGGTCAAAGGTAACGTTTTATTTATGTGGATCACTTAAAACTATAAACGAAATCTGGAATTACGATTTTCCTGTTTTATCTCATTAGGCAGGATTATCTTTATGAGAGTTACAATTACAAGATGTCAGATGAGGTGGATAGATGAGGTGGATGATGGTTTTGGTAAAATGTCATGAAATGATTATATAATGTTTTTAAGGAATTTTGCGGTATCATATAAAGGTTTTTAAACTAATGTATCTTTTATGCAGTGGCTGTTGTGGAGTGTACATCATATCTTTGACTTGTATAGACGTTGTTTATGTGGCTATAATTTGTGCCTTGTATGCTGTCGAGAGGTGCGTGATGGTCAAATCAAGGGGTTGGCTTGTGAGTGGAAAACCCGAAGATCTTTTGTCGCCCTGTAGGGGCCGGTGGAATTCCATGAAGCACGGAGGAGTCAAGGAAGATGTTATCTTTGGCTTTTTTGCTTTCACCTGATAGACAACGATATTCGTAGACACTTGATTGTTGACTCATGTTATGTAATGTGCCTCCTTGGTAGTTGGTATGGGTGTGTTCCTTGGGATCACAATACTCATAACATGATCAAAGGTAACGGAGATGCCAAGGTAGAGAGGGTCAGTCCTGACCCAAAAATAGCTCAGTTAATTTGTCCGTTAAAAGGACTGAATTTGTAACAGATTCTGTTAGTTTTCGTTAAAGGACTAACCTTGTATTAGGTTTTTAGTTAGAGGACTAACTTTGTAATATTTTTAACGTTAATTTTTTTCTCGAAAAGACAAATGCTTTAAAATACAAATATTAACCTACGAGAATAGTTATGATTGCTAGGCACTTAGTTAAATATACGTTTTAGTCACAAAGGACATAAACAATATGCAATATACGTAATCCGACACAAAGGAAAGTGTAATAAATCGAAATATCGAAATAGTAAAATGGGTCAAAATGAAATAACGATAAATAAAGAAAGTTAAACTCGGAATTAGTACCTCGAAATTTGCGGTTGTCACAATTTCGCCGAATTCGCGACTCGTGATTACATGACGCTAAGGTTGTCTCCAAAGCGACTAGTTAATACATGTCGCTAAGGATGTCGACTTGTTAATACATGCCGCTAACAATGTCTCTAATAATCTCTTTATCTCTGTATGTTATGTTATATATTATACTATAATTTCATTTATTTATTTTAGTTAAATAAATATAGCTTATTTTAATATGTTTTTATGTAAGTTATATATTTATAAATTTAGTAGTAACAAAATTTAAGTATGTTTATTAAAACAATAGACACTTTAAGTTATACTAGTATGGTACTCGCGTGATGCAGCGGATGAAAAAAATCATATTAAACAACTTACAATGGACTAATGATTTATGGTAATTTATCATTTGTCTTGTTACGTATATGTGGAGTGTAATAGTTTAAAGTTCAGCCCTTCGGACAATATAAAAAGTATGTTGTGGTAACAGTTTAGGTTCGACCATTCAGCGATAATAATTATTATGTCATATGATCGATTTTCTCAATTCTTCTCCACTATCCTAAGGAAACTCAAATTCGTAAGTAAAGAAAAATTTAGATTCCAACGGATTTAAATTCCGTCATAAACTTCAAACAAACACGTTATGAAAAAGGAATTCAATTCAAATTCACTCAATTTTTTCTAGATTTCGTGAAACAAACACCCTCACAGAATAATTTCCGTTTGGATCATTCAACCCATTTGGATAATTCGACTCATTTCAAGATTAAGCTCATTTGCGAACATAACAAAAGTCTAATTTTCAGGTCATTTTGTTTTTTGAGTAGTCACATCTAACAATTTCACGTACGGTCAAAAAAAGAATTAAATATATTTCCTGAATAGTATTACCATATAAACCCATTTTTCCATAAACAAAAACATTCAACGATACAACAATAAATTAAAAATCCATTCAGACACTACGCTTTCTAATCGTTTATCGTTCTGCTTTTCAAGCCGAAAAAAATATTTTCATTCAAGACATCCAAATTCAGTCTGTTTCCATGAATCCATTAGGTAACACATACTTTCGAATGTTGTAATGAAGGATAATCAATATGGTAACAAGGTTTATTAACCTTAAAAGTATCAAATGTAATATTACTCAGCTTATTGGTATTAAGACTAATCGGTGACCAATAGAAGAATATATAAACTTCTGATGATAACCATATTCTTAGAATTATAGAGCAACACGACCCACAACACTGTCAACTAACTTTATAAAATTTATATTATAAATAAAATATATGAAAATTTACTCCATCAAATAACGTTTAAAGTTCAAAAAACTAATGGTTAAATACAAATTTTATATCAATTAATTTGAATTGCCTTTATTTTATATGGGTATATACTTTTTATGAAATTAGTAATCGAATTAATTAAAGGAAATTAAGATTATTTTATATGTTATATTAATTAAGGGATATATTACTAATTATACTTTATTTAAAAATTTAAAATTTTAATAAAAAGTGAAAATGTTTTATATATTAATAAAGATAAAGATAAAGATAGTTATTATTATTTATTAGTTATTGTTGTAATTAAGTAAATGTCAATAATTATAAATTATTTTTAAATGATAAATTTTGTAAAAGGTATAATTGGGGTAGATTAGTAATTTCAATTACTTAAAATTTAAATTTAAGATATTAAGATGTTAAAATATCTATTCCCCTCGAATGTGACCTCATGTCATCGACATCGGGTATACATAATATTATCAATTTTATTTAAATAAATACGAATTAATTGTTTTTAGATATTAATGTAAACTAGTTATTAGTTATACAAGTAGACTTTTTTTTTTTAAGTGAGTTGTTATAACACCCATTATATCAGAATTTTACTATCTTTGTAAGCTCGTTTTAATTAAATTGTTTCAAATTCTCAACTTCTCACGTTATTAGGCCTCTAGCTCAATCCGAGTATGGATGCTAATTATCATCCGAATGAGTTAAACACTTCAAATCCCGGAAATCCTAACAACGCTTAAACCAAAATCTCAAAAAATGCATCATTTATTTCTACGACCAACAAGTACTGCACATAAAGAAAAGGGAAAAGGTATTGAAAAAGAAAGTGATTGATGGTATGAAAAATTAAAGAAGTTTCAAAAACAGAAAATCGCGCTTATGGGGAATTATATGAAGCGATGGATACTCGAAATAAAGTTGAAAGGCAAATAATAAATTGTCAAAGAAGCGGAATAGGAATAAATATAAAGAGGATCAGAGTAAACTGAAAGATAAAATCGTCAGCGAACAAAAGTGGAAGAAGAAAATCGTCAGCGAAGGATTCTATAGGTTGACATGGAAAGTCATCCACAATCCACTAAAGGGCCTGATTTGACTGGTTAGAAACTTAAGGTAGCAGAGTGTAAATTTAATAGAAAGCTTACGTGGCAATTTGCTGTCCGTTTAAGACCCTGACAAGATTATTGGCCTATGCCAGCCAAACTTTATGCGGTTTGGTAGTTTTTATTTTAATACCATGTGATGATGCAGTTTGTGTCTTGTACCGTACAAGACTGAGTTTCAACTTTAAGTCATATATGCATGTTTTGTTAGACAAACTTTAAAATCAACCAGTTTATCAAAATTTGTTTTAAATGTACACATTTACACTCTTACTTTGGTCACAAATTATAGCTGCAAATAGTTTTGTGAAACAAACTATTGTCTCTTTTTTAGCTGTAACAAATAAAGTATGTAATGGACATTTCACCAACTACTTACGTGGCACTTCGATGGCCGTTTACGCCATATCAGTAAACAGGTTTGTTTCACTCCGGTTCAGATTCTTCGTACTGTCATACACATTAATTCGTACAAAATTAATGACGTTTGCAATTTTAATCTTTGTTTACTGTTTTTTTCACCTTTGGGGCTTGCTATAACAAACATTAATATTAAAATTATTCTTTTATAACCAGCATGGATGCACTTGTGAGGAAACCCGAGCTTCTTTCTTTTCATGTTGCGAGTAAGATTCCAGTTTCTGAATCCACACGACAAGAGCTTTTGGAGATCGATGGAATTTCGTATCGATTGCGTCGTGAAATCGAGTTGCTTGAGAATTTTGACCAAATCAAATGTACAAGTTGTCAGGTAATAAAAACTCTTGATGAGATTTATACGTGTATATATTTGTATTTCACAAATAGCATATAAGATAATAAGAATGTCACACCCCGCATAGAAATGGCGGAACCGAGGTGCGCAGTGTATACGGTATCAGAGATTCAAGGTTATATCAAACATGAATAAACCAAACATCATCAACATAGATAAAGAGTTTGAAGTAAAGTACTTATTACAATCATCCGAATAGTATTAAAATACGACTACAGAGTTTTGGGAAACTAAGGAATTACAATACAAAATAAATTCCAGCAAAAAGTCCCAAGTAACCAATCAACGCATAGCATCAAAAGAAGATAACCTCAAATCCCTGAAAAGCGTTAAAATACGACGTCAACATAAAGTTGGTGAATTATTCGCAATAGTAAATAAAAACATAATAGTGTAAAGGTTTTCAATAAGTTTTGACCCAAAAGATAAGATTTGAAGATAAGTCTTTTGAAAATGACATTTCAAAATATGTTTTGAAGTTTACAAAACCTTTCGATAAAATATTCAGATTATTACCATACGGTACCATAATCATTTCATAAAATCATAATCATATCATAAAATATATACCATACTGGATAAATAACAGCTTTAGGATTATAACATACACCTGAACCCTAACAATAATAAAGGCAACTAACCCCACCTAGTGTCTTAAACCAGGTTGTTCTCGATAAAAATAAACGGTCGTAACATTACTAATACGGACAGGGCTCCTCCCTTATCATAATAACGTATTAGAATGAGGGTTTGTTAGACCCATATAGCGCTATATATACTTCCGGTGGCTCAAAGTTAACAGGTGTTTATACGGGGCCTTGTACTACCGCAAAGGCGGTACAAGTTGGGTGAGATCATCTAAAGCATACATATCCATACATATCATAATACATACATACCATAAAATACCTTTGTTTAACGCTAATCATGCCCAAAAATAGTAAAAGGTTAAAAAGGGCAACGAATAACTCACTGATAGCAAAGCAATCCAAATCTTTATATGTGTCGGGAAATACAATAATACCGTCAAGCTTCAATGTCTAAGTGCCCTATACATCACGTAAATAAAACATGTCTAAGTATCTCTAAGTCTAGTAGGGTTATGCCTTAATGATTAACGTTTTATACGGGTTTTAAAATAACCAAAGGAATATCGATATAACGGAATACAAACGTTTCGGAAAGTTAAATATTGTGCAATATTATTTTAGTAATAATAATAATAACTTGTGTAATATTATGATATTAAATATGAAGAATTACGTGAATAATAAACAAGAGTTACTTGAATAATTAAATGGAGATTCAAGGGATTATATAATATGATTCTTTAATGCATGACTAGGTACTTTCATATAAGTAGTAATAGACAAAAATGGATAGAGAAAGCAAAAGTGCAGGTGTCTTAAACAAAGATAAGTACCAGAATAGGCAGACTATGAAATCACGTGAACATCAAATAAATTACGTGACTACATGCAAAGTTACGTGAGCAGCATGAGACTTTCGTGAAGTAACATGGGAAACATAACTTACGTGACATGAACTCAACACTTACGTGAACGTAAGTTTCATTACGTGAACGTAATATAGATTTCGTGCATGGCAGCAATTACGTGACATAAAATCCAGAATTTCGTGAAGAGCAAGACAATTACGTGAGCAATAGTGCTTATTACGTGAACGTAAGTTACAGTTACGTGCTGAACGGAATTTTTACGAAAAAGGTAATCGGAATTCGGTTTTTGGAGTGTTTTAAAAGTCCATTTGATCTCTAAATGAAAACCTATGTCCAGGATAGTAATAGGAACAATAATCTTACATAAAATCCAAGTTTTGACGGTTAAAAATGTGATTTACGTTTTGGATAAATATGGAGTAAAGTTTAAAACCAAAGTGATGAAATACTTACCCGATCGTAATGAAATTCGGAGGATAGATAGAGGTGATGATGGTGATCAATAATCCGGTCTCGGATCTAAAATCGGACGGTCGGATCGTCGGAAAAGCTAGAGAGAAGGTGGAGGTTTAATGGTGTTTGTGTGTGTTTTAGAGAGAGAGAGAGTGTGTGTATAATTTACTTGGAGAAGAAGATGGAATGAGGAATAGGACAAAAGTTTGGTGGCTAGATAAGACAAAAACTATAGATAAAGACAATTAAGTTGGTGGAGGACCAAAGTTGAAATAGAAATCTCGCGTAGGACTAGTTTCGTAATAAAATTTCCGAAGGGACTAAACATGAAATACTTTTTAAACGTCAATCTTAATAATATAATTAAGGCATAATTCCCCTAAACTTATCATAAGAGCATACTAGACTTATACTAAAGGCACTTTAGACTATACGTTCCCGACATAAAGATCCGAATCACATACTATATACCCGATAAACGCAAATACGCATTAAATACAAATACGATACTCATAAAATACGAATACGATAAACATAAAAGAAATACAATAAGGTCAAAACACGAATATAAATAAATAAAACGAATACGAGACGATAGAAATAATACCGTGAAATTAGCGGATGTCACAGTCTCCCCAAGTAAAAAGAATTTCGTCCACGAAATTATCACTGGGTACTACTTCCGGGAGAAAGGTGAGGATACTTCCGCAGAATTTCATCTTCGCGTTCCCATGTGAACTCAGCACCAAAGCGGGAATTCCAGCGAACTTTGACAATAGGAATCTTGCTTCGTCGCAGACGCTTAACATCGCTAGCAACGATCTCGATCGGTTCTTCAACAAAATGAAGCTTGTCGTCAATCCGGAGTTGCTCAAGCGGAACTAATAATGTCTCATCAGCCAGGCACTTCTTCAACTGAGATACATGAAACACGTTATGTACGCTGCTCAGTTCTGCCGGCAATTCTAGTCTATACGCAGCTGGGCCAATGCGGGCTAAGATCTTGAACGGACCCGTGTATCTCGGACTCAGCTTGCTGCGCTTCACAAACCGGACAACCCCTTTCCATGGAGATACCTTCAATAATACCATATCTCCAACACTGAACTCGAGAGGCTTCCTGCGCTTATCAGCATACTTCTTCTGTCGATCTCTGGCAGTAACTAATCGTTCCTTGATCTTGAAGATCTTGTCAGTGGTCTCTTGTATAATCTCCGGACCGGAAATCTGACTATCTCCAACTTCTGCCCAACAAACAGGCGATCGACACTTGCGGCCATATAGAGCTTCAAACGGTGCACACTTGATACTCGTGTGATAGCTGTTGTTGTACGAAAACTCGATCAACGGCAAATGAATATTCCAACTACCACCAAAATCAATAGCGCAAGCTCGTAGCATATCTTCCATAGTCTGAATAGTTCTCTCACTCTGACCATCGGTCTGAGGATGATAAGCGGTACTCATATCTAACCGTGTACCCATAGCAGTCTGAAAAGTCTTCCAAAATCGAGAAGTGAAACGAGCATCCCGATCGGAAATAATCGATACAGGAACACCGTGTTTCGATACAATCTCGGAAATATACAAACGTACGAATCTCTCCATCGGGTAATTCTCGCGAATCGGAAGGAAATGAGCAGACTTCGTCAAACGATCAACAATAACCCAGATACTGTCATAACCACTCGAAGATCTCGGAAGCTTCGTAACAAAATCCATAGTAATGCGCTCCCATTTCCACTCGGGAATCTTCGGTTGTTGGAGTAGCCCAGACGGTTTCTGATACTCAACCTTCACTTTAGAACAAGTCAAACATCGGCTAACATACTCGGCGATCTCGCGTTTCATACCCGGCCACCAATAAAAATCTTTCAAGTCGTGATACATCTTGTCGGAACCCGGATGAATGGAATAGTTCGACTTATGGGCTTCGTCCAGAATCAACTGACGGATACTAATCGGAACCCAAATACGCTCGAGATAATACAGAACTCCATCCTCCTTCGGTTCTAGTTCCAACGCCAACTTATACAGTCTTTCTTCTTTAACACGGTCTTCAGTCATAATACCTTCCTGAGCTTGAATAATCCGAGCCTTCAAGCTCGTTTGAATAGATATCACCATAGAACGAATACGGACCGGTTTGACGGTTTCCTTACGACTCAATGCATCAGCAACAACGTTCGCCTTACCAGGATGGTAGCGAATGTCGCAATCATAGTCGTTTAATAATTCAACCCATCTTCGTTGTCTCATGTTCAGCATCTTCTGATCGAATATGTGTTGAAGACTTTTGTGGTCGGTGAATACGGTACACTTGGTCCCATACAGATAATGTCTCCAAATCTTCAATGCAAAGACGACGGCTCCCAACTCTAGATCGTGCGTCGTGTAATTTTGCTCATGGATTTTCAACTGACGCGAAGCGTAAGCTATAACTTTACCATTCTGCATAAGCACACAACCCAGACCTTTGTGCGAAGCGTCGCAATAAACCACAAAATTCTCGGAACCAACTGGCAGACTAAGAATAGGTGCGTTACACAACCGCTGCTTCAATATCTGAAATGCTTCCTCCTGATCGGAACCCCAAACGAAAGGTTCACTCTTCTGTGTCAGCTTAGTCATAGGTGAAGCAATCTTGGAGAAGTTCTCGATAAATCGGCGATAATACCCAGCAAGACCCAAAAATGAACGGATTTCGGTCGGTGACTTCGGTGCAACCCAACTTTTAACAGCTTCAATCTTAGCAGGATCAACATGAATACCCTTCGCGCTAACCACATGGCCAAGAAATTGAACTTCGGATATCCAGAACTCGCACTTAGAGAATTTCGCATACAACTTCTCTTTTCGAAGCACTTCTAGAACAAGACGCAAATGCTCTTCATGTTCCTTGCGACTTCGGGAATAGATAAGAATGTCGTCGATGAATACGATAACGAATTTGTCCAGATACGGACGACAAATACGGTTCATTAGTTCCATGAATGCTGCAGGGGCGTTTGTCATACCAAACGGCATCACCATGAACTCGTAATGACCATACCGAGTACGAAAGGCAGTCTTAGGTATATCATCTTCCTGAACTCTCAACTGATGATAACCAGAGCGAAGATCGATCTTTGAGAAATAGCAAGAACCCTGAAGTTGATCGAATAAGTCATCAATACGAGGAAGGGGATAACGGTTCTTCACAGTCAACTTGTTTAACTCCCGATAATCAATACATAAACGCATGGAGCCATCCTTCTTCTTAACAAAGAGAACAGGAGCACCCCACGGGGAGAAACTAGGACGAATAAAACCCTTATCGACCAGTTCCTGAATCTGTTTCGACAACTCGAGCATCTCGGAAGGAGCCAAACGATACGGAGCTTTAGCAACAGGTGCAGCTCCAGGAATAAGATCAATACGGAAATCGGTTTGTCTCTGGGGAGGGACTCCAGGTAAATCGTCGGGAAAAACGTCAGAATATTCGCGAACGATCGGCACACCATCAATCTTTATCGCAGAGTCTTTCTTCACCAAGTGAGCAAGATATAAAGAACAACCCTGACGGACATACTCGCGAACCTTCAAACAAGAAATAACTTTAAGGCGTTTCCCGGCCTTGTCTCCGTGTACAATCAACTGATCTCCATCCGGCTTCTGAATACGAATGAACTTCTCATAACAGACTATCTCTCCTTTATGCTTCGCTAACCAATCCATACCGACTACGACGTCAAAACTACCGAGTTTCATAGGAATAAGGTCAATGGAAAAAGGAATATCGGCTAAAACGAGGGGAATATCACGAATAATTTCCTTAACACAGGCACGTCTACCATCAGCTATCTCTACCTCATAAGCAGGCTCTAAAAGACTAGAGACACGGTTTACTAAGGGGCGAAAGTCACTAGAAATAAAGCTTCTATCGGCACCCGAATCAAATAGAATAAAAGCAGGATAATCGTCAACAAGAAATGTACCAGTGACTACGGTAGGATCCTGATACGCTTCAGTGGATTCCATAGCAAATGCTCGGCTCCTAGCAGGATTCCCTCTAGCACTAGTACCAGCACCAGGAGTAGATGATACAAGCTTAGGACACTGCTGACGGAGATGACCCATTTCTCCACATTCATAACACGCTCCAACAGCTCTTCTACAATATTGCTCAGTGTGGCCTAGCTTCTTGCAGCGTTTACAAACCCAACACGCTACATTTGTCGCATGAGCACTACCACAAGCGTCACACTTAGGGCGCACGCCCTGTTGACCAGTTCCAGCACCCGTCAACGCATACACCTGAGGGCGTTGAGGTCTCTGATCTTGACTACGGTTTCTCTTTCTCGAATCACTTCCATCCCTTCTAACAGATCTACCAGTATCCCTACGACTCACAACTGGCTGCAGTGTACCACCACGGATTGCACTAGCGACCAACCTACCCGCAATATCAACGGCGCTCTGAAGTGTACCCGGAAGATGAGAAATAATATGGTCTCGCATAGTCTGCGGCAAACCATTCGCGAACCGTTCAATCCTCTCGTTCTCAGTACGAGCCAGACGAGGAACCAGGACGCATAAGTCATAGAAGCGGTTCACATATCCACGATAGTTAGAACCTTGCATAGTTAGGTTCCAAAACTCGTCCTCCAATCGCTGCGTCTCAGACGACGGCACATATTCTTTCTTCATCATAACTTTCAAATTCTCCCAGGTCATCAAGGTGACAGCAGCTCGACCTTGGACCTTCTTCACAGAGTTCCACCAAGTGAGGGCTTTACCCTGGAACAGATAGGTAGCATACTTAACACGACTCTCATCAGCACATCCTGACACATCAAATACAGACTCCATCTTCTCAAACCATTGTAGGGTGGCAACAGCATCTTCAGTACCCCTAAATTCAGCAGGTCTGCAATCCAGGAAGGCTTTATATGAGCAGCCTCGGGGTGGATCTTCAATCTCAATTCTTGGTCCACCAGATCCTATGTGCACTGCTCTGCCAACATCGGAACCATCGCGCCCAGACGCCATACCTTCTGCTCCAATATCGGGCATCTCAGGTACATCAAACTCTAGATCAGCATCTTGCACTGGTGTCTCCTTAAGTTGTGCCACAATCACTGGGATAGCTGCTGCAATCTGCTCCGCAATCAGCTGACTGATGTTCGGAGTAGCAGAAGTAGTATTGGGGACAGCAGTGGTGTTCTGAGCAGTAGCACCCGATCTAGTGCTGGCGCGACCTCGCCTTGCCGACCTTCTTGTAGCAGTGGCGGCAGGAGTGGCTCTAGTAGAAGTAGCTCTAGAAGAAGTCCTCTTAGGCGGCATCTTCTACGAATATCAAACGGAATAAAATCAGAACGATAAACTGTATGTGCGACTAAAACGAGCAGGCCTCAAAACATAAAAAGCAAAATAAAAGCACATATAGCATGCGAGTCACATACAGGCCCACATAAGAAAGAAGTGCGCACATAGAGTAAATCAGATAGGTCCAAAAGCCTAGGTCATAGTCTAAGTGATTCCGTAAGGTCACTTAGTTCGCTATAACCATTGGCTCTGATACCAACTTCTGTCACACCCCGCATAGAAATGGCGGAACCGAGGTGCGCAGTGTATACGGTATCAGAGATTCAAGGTTATATCAAACATGAATAAACCAAACATCATCAACATAGATAAAGAGTTTGAAGTAAAGTACTTATTACAATCATCCGAATAGTATTAAAATACGACTACAGAGTTTTGGGAAACTAAGGAATTACAATACAAAATAAATTCCAGCAAAAAGTCCCAAGTAACCAATCAACGCATAGCATCAAAAGAAGATAACCTCAAATCCCTGAAAAGCGTTAAAATACGACGTCAACATAAAGTTGGTGAATTATTCGCAATAGTAAATAAAAACATAATAGTGTAAAGGTTTTCAATAAGTTTTGACCCAAAAGATAAGATTTGAAGATAAGTCTTTTGAAAATGACATTTCAAAATATGTTTTGAAGTTTACAAAACCTTTCGATAAAATATTCAGATTATTACCATACGGTACCATAATCATTTCATAAAATCATAATCATATCATAAAATATATACCATACTGGATAAATAACAGCTTTAGGATTATAACATACACCTGAACCCTAACAATAATAAAGGCAACTAACCCCACCTAGTGTCTCAAACCAGGTTGTTCTCGATAAAAATAAACGGTCGTAACATTACTAATACGGACAGGGCTCCTCCCTTATCATAATAACGTATTAGAATGAGGGTTTGTTAGACCCATATAGCGCTATATATACTTCCGGTGGCTCAAAGTTAACAGGTGTTTATACGGGGCCTTGTACTACCACAAAGGCGGTACAAGTTGGGTGAGATCATCTAAAGCATACATATCCATACATATCATAATACATACATACCATAAAATACCTTTGTTTAACGCTAATCATGCCCAAAAATAGTAAAAGGTTAAAAAGGGCAACGAATAACTCACTGATAGCAAAGCAATCCAAATCTTTATATGTGTCGGGAAATACAATAATACCGTCAAGCTTCAATGTCTAAGTGCCCTATACATCACGTAAATAAAACATGTCTAAGTATCTCTAAGTCTAGTAGGGTTATGCCTTAATGATTAACGTTTTATACGGGTTTTAAAATAACCAAAGGAATATCGATATAACGGAATACAAACGTTTCGGAAAGTTAAATATTGTGCAATATTATTTTAGTAATAATAATAATAACTTGTGTAATATTATGATATTAAATATGAAGAATTACGTGAATAATAAACAAGAGTTACTTGAATAATTAAATGGAGATTCAAGGGATTATATAATATGATTCTTTAATGCATGACTAGGTACTTTCATATAAGTAGTAATAGACAAAAATGGATAGAGAAAGCAAAAGTGCAGGTGTCTTAAACAAAGATAAGTACCAGAATAGGCAGACTATGAAATCACGTGAACATCAAATAAATTACGTGACTACATGCAAAGTTACGTGAGCAGCATGAGACTTTCGTGAAGTAACATGGGAAACATAACTTACGTGACATGAACTCAACACTTACGTGAACGTAAGTTTCATTACGTGAACGTAATATAGATTTCGTGCATGGCAGCAATTACGTGACATAAAATCCAGAATTTCGTGAAGAGCAAGACAATTACGTGAGCAATAGTGCTTATTACGTGAACGTAAGTTACAGTTACGTGCTGAACGGAATTTTTACGAAAAAGGTAATCGGAATTCGGTTTTTGGAGTGTTTTAAAAGTCCATTTGATCTCTAAATGAAAACCTATGTCCAGGATAGTAATAGGAACAATAATCTTACATAAAATCCAAGTTTTGACGGTTAAAAATGTGATTTACGTTTTTGGATAAATATGGAGTAAAGTTTAAAACCAAAGTGATGAAATACTTACCCGATCGTAATGAAATTCGGAGGATAGATAGAGGTGATGATGGTGATCAATAATCCGGTCTCGGATCTAAAATCGGACGGTCGGATCGTCGGAAAAGCTAGAGAGAAGGTGGAGGTTTAATGGTGTTTGTGTGTGTTTTAGAGAGAGAGAGAGTGTGTGTATAATTTACTTGGAGAAGAAGATGGAATGAGGAATAGGACAAAAGTTTGGTGGCTAGATAAGACAAAAACTATAGATAAAGACAATTAAGTTGGTGGAGGACCAAAGTTGAAATAGAAATCTCGCGTAGGACTAGTTTCGTAATAAAATTTCCGAAGGGACTAAACATGAAATACTTTTTAAACGTCAATCTTAATAATATAATTAAGGCATAATTCCCCTAAACTTATCATAAGAGCATACTAGACTTATACTAAAGGCACTTTAGACTATACGTTCCCGACATAAAGATCCGAATCACATACTATATACCCGATAAACGCAAATACGCATTAAATACAAATACGATACTCATAAAATACGAATACGATAAACATAAAAGAAATACAATAAGGTCAAAACACGAATATAAATAAATAAAACGAATACGAGACGATAGAAATAATACCGTGAAATTAGCGGATGTCACAAAGAAGCAGAGGTCTCATTTTTTACCCATTTATTTATAAATGGGTCGATTTAGGTTATGATCTTTAACGGGTCAAATGGGTTCGAAAGTTTCCCAAAGGATATTTTAATGCATAAAACCTCCGAAATTGTTCTATATAAAAAATAGATTACCATTGAAACCATATATCACTTATATAATCATTTTGGCACGATAAATATTTAAAAGACGGTAAAAGTTTTTGGTCAAGAAGTATTTCGGGTCAACCGAAACCTGACCTGTTTTGCCCCGCCCATTTTTCTATATGCTAAGAATCCTATTCTAACTACATGTATTAATCCTGGAAAATGTTACTGTCGCATTCAAATTGTGATAATGACAGGCATTTGTTTTTGCAGACTCTAATTGCGAACCGTAGTGATATGTTGGTGATGTCTACTGAAGGGATTCTTGGTGCGCATGTGAATCCGAGTGGCTATGTGCATGAAATAATGACCCTTCTTAAAGCAAATGGATTAGCACTTATCGGGGTTCCCAATGAAGAGTATAGCTGGTTTCCCGGGTACGCTCTCAACTTCTCATAATTATTTCTATAATACTCTGATCTTTCAATAAAACTATTTAGAGGTTTTATGTTAAATTTTTTGAATACAAATCGTTTGAAGTTATTTTTGTTTTGTTTTATCTATTTGCCTCGTTAAAGGAGAAAAAACAAACATTTCCGAATTAACTCGTTCATAAGTAAATGGGTCGAGATGGCCAC
>CAJVGC010000060.1:49901629-49936098 GCA_910822075.1 Senecio squalidus
ATTTATTTTATGGGTATCGTATTTGTATTTTATGTGTATTTACGTTATCGGGTATATAGTATGTGATTCGAATCTTTATGTCGGGAACGTATAGTCTTAAGTGCCTTTAGTATAAGTCTAGTATGCTCTTATGATAAGTTTAGGGGAATTATGCCTTAAGTATATGATTAAGATTAACGTTTAAAAAGTATTTCATTTTTAGTCTTTTCGGAAATTTTATTACAAAGCTAGTCCTATGAGTTTTTATTACAAAAATCGTCCTACCTAGGGATCAACAACTTTTTGTCTTATCCACCTACATCACCTACACCTTATTCATTCTTATCTTTCACTTCTCTCTCAAGAAAACACATACAACCCTCCTCCTTCTCTCTAACTTTTCCGGCGATCCAACCGTCAAATTTCAAATCCGAGACCGAATTATTGATCACCATCATCATCTTCATCTATCCTCCAAGTTTCGTTACGATCGGGTAAGTATTCCTCCAATTTAGTTTTAAACTTTATTCTATTTTATCCAAACACGAAACTACCATTTTGCACCGTCAAAACCGAGATTTTATTGAGGATTATTGTTCCTAATAATATTCTGGTCATAGGCTTTCATTTATGGATCATTTAGACATCTAGAACACTCAGAAATCGATTTCCGAATGCTATTTTCCGTAAAAACCCAGTTACGTCACGTAACTGTGGTTACGTTCACGTAACTGAGCACGTAACACACTCTGATTCACGTAATTGACCCTCTGATCACGTAATTAAGCAATTACGTGACTTGTGTATCACGTAACTCAGCTGTTGCACGTAATTGATGAATTACGTGACTTGGATGTCACGTAATTAGCCTCTTGTATCACGTAATTGTTCTTGTTACTTGAATTGATGCTCACGTAATTCCTATATGGCACGTATTACTTGTTTGATCACGTAATACCTTCACAAACACGTAAGTCTTGCACGTAAGTCTTGCTAAGTCACGTAATAGCCTTGTTGATCACGTAAGTATTCACTTATGTGACTTGGAAGTCACGTAATACTTCATCATCACGAATTTGTTGCCCGTAACTCCTTATGCACGTAATTATGGCTTGTTGATCACGTAACTTGATACTTACGTGACTTGTAGTGCACGTAAGTATGAGGATCACATATCTAGTCTGTTGACTTTCCGAAACGTTTGTATTCCGTTATATCGATATTCAATATGGTCATTTTAAAACCCGTATAAAACGTTAATCATTAAGGCATAACCCTACTAGACTTAGAGATACTTAGACATGTTTATTTACGTGATGTATAGGGCACTTAGACGTGGGAGCTTGACGGTATTATTGTATTTCCCGACATACTGTGATTTGGATTGCTTTGCTATTCAGTGAGTTATTCGTTGCCCTTTTTACCCTTTTTACATTTTTGGGCATGATTAGCGTTAAACAAATGTATTTTATGGTATGTATGTATTATGGTATGTATATATGGATATGAATGCTTTAGATGATCTCACCCAAACTTGTACCGCCTTTGTGGTAGTACAAGGCCCCGTATACACACCTGTTAGCTGTTAGCCGCCGGTTGTATATATAGCGCTATATGGGTCTAACAAACCCTCATTTCTAACACGATGGATGATGGATGCGCCCTGTCCGTGTTAGTAATGTTATGACCGTTTATTGTTATCGAGGACAACCTAGTTTGAGACACTAGGTGGGGTTAGTTGCCAGTATTGTTGAGGTTCAGGTGTATCGTATGTTCCTAGAGCTGATATTCTATCCAGTATGGTATTTATTTTATGGTATGATTATGATATTTTATGAAATGATTATGGTATTTTATGGCATAAGTATGAGTATTTTATCAAAAGGTTTTGTAAACCTCACGTATATTTTGAAACATCATTTTCAAAAGACTTATCTTCAAATTATAACACTTTTGGGTCAAAACGTATTGAAACTCTTATCCTATTATGTTTTTATTTACAATTGCGAATAATTCACCAACTTTATGTTGACGTCGTATTTTAACGCTTTTCAGGGATTTGAGGTTACTTTATTTGATGCTATGCTTTGATGGCTACGTGGATCTTTTGCGTGGAGTTTATTTTGCTTTATTGAATTCCTTAGTATCCCAAACTCTGTAGCCATATTTTGATATTATTCGGATGACTGTAATAAGTATTCTATCTCAAACTCTTTTATCTATGTTGATTTTGTATGGATTACTTATGTTTATGTAACCTTTGAATCTCTGATACCGTATACACTGTACACCTCGGTTCCGCCATTTTTGCGGGGTGTGACATGATTAACCAAAATATTTAATATTTACATATATTTGTCTAAATATGTTATTAAATCACCAAAATATTTACATTTATCTATAAAATAACTATAAAAACTAAAAAAAATATATATATATTCGGATTACCCATATAATCCTATGTATTCCGGGAGGTACCACGAGAGCCGATGGAATCATAACCATGCTCCCGATACTCGAGGAAATGAAGGCTAGAAGACCGACTAACCAAGGTTTTGTGACAACCGTCTAAACTAAGGTCGAGAACACTAACTTATAACTTCTAAGTGTTTATTTGATGCCCGATATAACTAATTGTTTTTTTGTGCTATGTGGTTACATCTCAATAAATAGTCAAAACTTCAAAATTACATCTCAATAAACATGTTCTGGAACACATAAAAAGAAGTAAGCAATCACAGCTACGATGATTTGATTACTGAACGTATGATTCCATATCATGATTTTCTGGTTAGCATTTGGTACATGAAGCTACATTAGTGATATTCGATTAATACTTGTACAAATATTTTTGCTTGTTAGTTATACTTAATGACTTGTATTGAATTGCGATTTAACTGAGAATATACACACACACACACATATATATATTTAATAGAGACGTGGATTGCGACTTACACAGAGACGTAAAAATAGTGTCAACGACTTTACAAACGTCGCTAGCCGAAAATCCGTCGCTAAAAGGAGTCTTTCTTGTAGTGTTGCTTCTTTTTTAAATTGCATGTCTTCTACGATTCAATTGCAATTACAACATCTTTTGAGAATTGTACAAACTCACAAACTTACAAAGTAATGTTTGTTTCGTAATCTGCAAAAGTATAACATAAGAAGTTATGTAGCGTAACGGTAGCGAGTCTCACTTCAAAAAAGAAGGTTGCTTGTTCGATTCCTTTCGGCCTTTTAGCCCAATAAATTTTGGACCTATTTATTAACAAGGGCTTTTTCAACTTCTGCATAATATATAATTTTTAGGCTTATTGGACCTTGCACATTAATTATATAAAACAAAGTTACATATACTAACCAACCAAATTTATTTATATATTTATTTATACTAAATCTTGTAAATATTGGACACATACGCTTGTAAATAGTATCATAATCCAACCTATGCCAATGAACAAACTCATAAACTTCCATTTTGAAATATTTCCTAGGTAAGCTATTCCCAATCCTAGTAAGATGAGTGCTAATGTCATAGACACCATAACCCATATAATCCTATGTATTCCGGGAGGTACCACGAGAGCCGATGGAATCATAACCATGCTCCCGATACTCGAGGAAATGAAGGCTAGAAGACCGACTAACCAAGGTTTCGGCAAATCGTCTACCCTTCCTTCTTTTCTCAGTGTTCTCCTCTCCCCGTATACCGACAATATATCAAGCAATCCATTTATCATGGCTTGCACGAACATCTGAAACACGAGTGTCTTGATGGTATACAGCGGTGCATGAGAATGGTGAACAATTTGACTCGTGACTTGTGAGGACATCGATATCATGGAATTCATTACCGCAAACATCGATGTCCTAACGAGTGCGGACCTATTTCTGTGAATTGTCGGTGTCGGTGTCGGTGTCGGCGTCGGTGTTAGTGTTGGTGTTGGTGTTGGTGTTGGTGTCGGTGTCGGTGTCGGTGTCGGTGTCGGTGTCGGTGTCGGTGTCGGTGTTAGTGTTAGTGTTGTAATGTGAATCTCATCGTCGTATATGACAATGTTTATCTCCCCATCGACTACATTATAGTCGATAAAAGAATCGGTTTCGTATTCGTAACTACACATTTGCAAGTTGTAATTTTGAAAATGTAAGGAAATTGTTACACTTAACGTTATATATATAGAAAAAGAAGAGAAATAAGGAAAAGAAGAAGAAGCCCAATGACCGCATATTGACAAAACTACTAATGGCAAGTTAATGGTAAGTGGAGAACATCTTAATCATACATATTATCTTAGTTCAATGAATCTCTTTCCTTTTTAAGTATATTTACTTAGTTTAACCATGCATCACAACTTTTGAAAGTATTCGTAACTACACATTTGCAAGTTGTAATTTTGAAAGTGTAAGGAAATTGTTACACTTAACGGTATATATATATATATATATATATATATATATATATATATATATATATATATATATATATATATATATATTTATAGGGGTGTTCAAAATCGGATATCCGAAAATTCGGATAGTGATTTTCACTATCCGAAATCCGAATCCGAAATTTCGGATATCCGAAATTTTCGGATATCCGGTTTCGGATATCCAATATATCCGAAAATCCGAAATTTTGAAAAAATATCTTTTTTTTTTGCTTTTTTGTGTTATTTTTTGTTTGTTCCAAATTTTATTATACATTTGATTAACCACAATATTTAATATTTACATATATTTATCTAAATATGTTATTAAATCACCAAAATATTTACATTTATCTATAAAATAACTATAAAAACTAAAAAAAAAAAATATATATTCGGATTACCCATATAATCCTATGTATTCCGGGAGGTACCACGAGAGCCGATGGAATCATAACCATGCTCCCGATACTCGAGGAAATGAAGGCTAGAAGACCGACTAACCAAGGTTTCGGCAAATCGTCTACCCTTCCTTCTTTTCTCAGTGTTCTCCTCTCCCCGTATACCGACAATATATCAAGCAATCCATTTATCATGGCTTGCACGAACATCTGAAACACGAGTGTCTTGATGGTATACAGCGGTGCATGAGAATGGTGAACAATTTGACTCGTGACTTGTGAGGACATCGATATCATGGAATTCATTACCGCAAACATCGATGTCCTAACGAGTGCGGACCTATTTCTGTGAATTGTCGGTGTCGGTGTCGGTGTCGGCGTCGGTGTTAGTGTTGGTGTTGGTGTTGGTGTCGGTGTCGGTGTCGGTGTCGGTGTCGGTGTCGGTGTCGGTGTTAGTGTTAGTGTTGTAATGTGAATCTCATCGTCGTATATGACAATGTTTATCTCCCCATCGACTACATTATAGTCGATAAAAGAATCGGTTTCGTATTCGTAACTACACATTTGCAAGTTGTAATTTTGAAAATGTAAGGAAATTGTTACACTTAACGTTATATATATAGAAAAAGAAGAGAAATAAGGAAAAGAAGAAGAAGCCCAATGACCGCATATTGACAAAACTACTAATGGCAAGTTAATGGTAAGTGGAGAACATCTTAATCATACATCTTATCTTAGTTCAATGAATCTCTTTCCTTTTTAAGTATATTTACTTAGTTTAACCATGCATCACAACTTTTGAAAGTATTCGTAACTACACATTTGCAAGTTGTAATTTTGAAAGTGTAAGGAAATTGTTACACTTAACGGTATATATATATATATATATATATATATATATATATATATATATATATATATATATATATATATATATATATTTATAGGGGTGTTCAAAATCGGATATCCGAAAATTCGGATAGTGATTTTCACTATCCGAAATCCGAATCCGAAATTTCGGATATCCGAAATTTTCGGATATCCGGTTTCGGATATCCGGTTTCGGATATCCAATATATCCGAAAATCCGAATTTTGAAAAAATATCTTTTTTTTTTGCTTTTTTGTGTTATTTTTTGTTTGTTCCAAATTTTATTATACATTTGATTAACCACAATATTTAATATTTACATATATTTATCTAAATATGTTATTAAATCACCAAAATATTTACATTTATCTATAAAATAACTATAAAAACTAAAAAAAAATATATATATTCGGATTACCCATATAATCCTATGTATTCCGGGAGGTACCACGAGAGCCGATGGAATCATAACCATGCTCCCGATACTCGAGGAAATGAAGGCTAGAAGACCGACTAACCAAGGTTTTGTGACAACCGTCTAAACTAAGGTCGAGAACACTAACTTATAACTTCTAAGTGTTTATTTGATGCCCGATATAACTAATTGTTTTTTTGTGCTATGTGGTTACATCTCAATAAATAGTCAAAACTTCAAAATTACATCTCAATAAACATGTTCTGGAACACATAAAAAGAAGTAAGCAATCACAGCTACGATGATTTGATTACTGAACGTATGATTCCATATCATGATTTTCTGGTTAGCATTTGGTACATGAAGCTACATTAGTGATATTCGATTAATACTTGTACAAATATTTTTGCTTGTTAGTTATACTTAATGACTTGTATTGAATTGCGATTTAACTGAGAATATACACACACACACACATATATATATTTAATAGAGACGTGGATTGCGACTTACACAGAGACGTAAAAATAGTGTCAACGACTTTACAAACGTCGCTAGCCGAAAATCCGTCGCTAAAAGGAGTCTTTCTTGTAGTGTTGCTTCTTTTTTAAATTGCATGTCTTCTACGATTTAATTGCAATTACAACATCTTTTGAGAATTGTACAAACTCACAAACTTACAAAGTAATGTTTGTTTCGTAATCTGCAAAAGTATAACATAAGAAGTTATGTAGCGTAACGGTAGCGAGTCTCACTTCAAAAAAGAAGGTTGCTTGTTCGATTCCTTTCGGCCTTTTAGCCCATTAAATTTTGGACCTATTTATTAACAAGGGCTTTTTCAACTTCTGCATAATATATAATTTTTAGGCTTATTGGACCTTGCACATTAATTATATAAAACAAAGTTACATATACTAACCAACCAAATTTATTTATATATTTATTTATACTAAATCTTGTAAATATTGGACACATACGCTTGTAAATAGTATCATAATCCAACCTATGCCAATGAACAAACTCATAAACTTCCATTTTGAAATATTTCCTAGGTAAGCTATTCCCAATCCTAGTAAGATGAGTGCTAATGTCATAGACACCATAACCCATATAATCCTATGTATTCCGTGAGGTACCACGAGAGCCGATGGAATCATAACCATGCTCCCGATACTCGAGGAAATGAAGGCTAGAAAACCGACTAACCAAGGTTTCGGCAAATCGTCTACCCTTCCTTCTTTTCTCAGTGTTCTCCTCTCCCCGTATACCGACAATATATCAAGCAATCCATTTATCATGGCTTGCACGAACATCTGAAACACGAGTGTCTTAATGGTATACAGCGGTGCATGAGAATGGTGAACAATTTGACTCGTGACTTGTGAGGACATTGATATCATGGAATTCATTACCGCAAACATCGATGTCCTAACGAGTGCGGACCTATTTCTGTGAATTGTCGATGTCGGTGTCGGTGTCGGCGTCGGTGTTAGTGTTGGTGTTGGTGTTGGTGTTGGTGTCGGTGTCGGTGTCGGTGTCGGTGTCGGTGTCGGTGTTAGTGTTGTAATGTGAATCTCATCGTCGTATATGACAATGTTTATCTCCCCATCGACTACATTATAGTCGATAAAAGAATCGGTTTCGTATTCGTAACTACACATTTGCAAGTTGTAATTTTGAAAATGTAAGGAAATTGTTACACTTAACGTTATATATATAGAAAAAGAAGAGAAATAAGGAAAATAAGAAGAAGCCCAATGACCGCATATTGACAAAACTACTAATGGCAAGTTAATGGTAAGTGGAGAACATTTTAATCATACATCTTATCTTAGTTCAATGAATCTCTTTCCTTTTTAAGTATATTTACTTAGTTTAACCATGCATCACAACTTTTGAAAGTATTCGTAACTACACATTTGCAAGTTGTAATTTTGAAAGTGTAAGGAAATTGTTACACTTAACGGTATATATATATATATATATATATATATATATATATATATATATATATATATATATATATATATATATATATATATTTATAGGTGTGTTCAAAATCGGATATCCGAAAATTCGGATAGTGATTTTCACTATCCGAAATCCGAATCCGAAATTTCGGATATCCGAAATTTTCGGATATCCGGTTTCGGATATCCAATATATCCGGAAATCTGAAATTTTGAAAAAATATCTTTTTTTTTTGCTTTTTTGTGTTATTTTTTGTTTGTTCCAAATTTTATTATACATTTGATTAACCACAATATTTAATATTTACATATATTTATCTAAATATGTTATTAAATCACCAAAATATTTACATTTATCTATAAAATAACTATAAAAACTAAAAAAATATATATATATATTCGGATTACCCATATAATCCTATGTATTCCGGGAGGTACCACGAGAGCCGATGGAATCATAACCATGCTCCCGATACTCGAGGAAATGAAGGCTAGAAGACCGACTAACCAAGGTTTTGTGACAACCGTCTAAACTAAGGTCGAGAACACTAACTTATAACTTCTAAGTGTTTATTTGATGCCCGATATAACTAATTGTTTTTTTGTGCTATGTGGTTACATCTCAATAAATAGTCAAAACTTCAAAATTACATCTCAATAAACATGTTCTGGAACACATAAAAAGAAGTAAGCAATCACAGCTACGATGATTTGATTACTGAACGTATGATTCCATATCATGATTTTCTGGTTAGCATTTGGTACATGAAGCTACATTAGTGATATTCGATTATTACTTGTACAAATATTTTTGCTTGTTAGTTATACTTAATGACTTGTATTGAATTGCGATTAAACTGAGAATATATACACACACACACACACACACACATATATATATATATATATATATATATATATATATATATATATATATATATATATATATATATTTATATATATATATATATATATATATATATATATATATATATATATATATATATATATATATATATGTAAAAAGTGTGAGAAACGATAACAACCGATCATTAATACTTAAGTGGGTTTTTATAAAAATCAATACATTAAGGGCATTTCTGTCAATTTACAAATCTAAAATACACTAATACAAACAAAAAATCAATTCACCAAAACATCAAACCCCGCCCAATTCACGAAACCCTCCCCAATTCACGAAATTAGGGTTTTTAGAAATTGATTTTTTCGTTCAAATCAGCCATTGTTGTACATCATAATCACTCATCACTCTCGGTTCTTTGTTCGATGAAAGGAAAAATGAAGAAAACCGATGAAGATTTAACTCGTAAGTTTAAAAAATCCTATATCGTGTATCATATCCGTTAATATTTTGAAGTTTTCTAATGAAATCCGCCATTGTTATACATCATAATCATCATAACGTTTTCGATTTCATTTTGTTTAGCAATAAGGCGAAGCAATAGACTTATGAGGTTATCATCAGTTTTCAAAAATACAGAAGACACGGCTATAGAAATATCAAATGAAGATGAAGATGAACCAGAGAAGATAGTACGCGATGAGAGAGGAACAAAGTTCAAAAATGATCGTCCAGCTCCAAAAAAAAGTAATCTTTTTTTTTATATTATAAATTTCTGTTACTTATTTCATTATACATATGTTAAATGCATATACAAAAATGTTGTTTATTGTAGTAGAATTTTTGTTTGTGTGGTACATATTTGTTGATTCACAAACAGTTATATATGTATAACTATTGTGTATCATAATTGTTGATACACAACAGTTTTTACACATATACGTAACACAAAACATATATTTACTATATGATACACATATTATATGCTTAACTATTGTGTATCATATTGTATGAAATCTTGTATATCATGATACTAAACAGGAGATGCATCTAATATGTATATAAAAACTATATGCCGGTCCTAAACACAAACTAACTTATCAACTTAAGGATCTTCCCACTGAATCCGACCCAGATGATGATTTTTTAGAAACTAAGTTGGTAGTTAGTAAGAAAAAGAAGAAGTTAGGTCCAATGATAAAGGGGGATACTGAAGTAGTAGACGATTTATAAAATTTGAAACGCATCAGACCACGAAACCCTCCTAAGTTACTGTTTGAGGCACTAGAAAACCTTAGTGATGCCCAACTAAAAGATATCAAAAGTTTGGGGTTTGAAGCATTGGTAAACTTTCGTATTGAAAGTATACCAACAAGATTGGGTTACTTGGTAGTTAAGAATTTCGATCCAAAAACTTTGACATTGACAATGAAGGATGTGTCATTCACAATTACAAGAGATGTTGTCAATGAAATTATTGGATTTCCACTGGGAAATATTCCAATCAAGACATATAAGAAAAAAAAATTGGTTGATGATCCGTTAACTAAATTTTGGAGAGCACAATACCCCGATACAAATCCTTGTAGAATTTATGTGAAAAATGTGACTGAAAAAATGAAGAGTCAAAGGGAGGGGGGTGCATTATACAAACTGAACTTCTTGGTCGCTGTTATGACGGTATTAGAAAAAGCAAATAAATGTGGAACAGTAAACCAAAGCTTCTTGTATACTTTATCAAACCCTGCCGAAGTGAAGAACATGGACTGGTGTGGGTTCTTTATAGAATGTTTAAAAAGTAGCCGAGAAGAATGGGATGAAAAAAGCCATTTCAACGGCCCACAATTGTTCCTAGAAGTAAGTAATTTTTTTTTGCACATGTTAATAAAATAGTAAATATGCACAGTTTTTATGCGTATTAAAAGGCTAAGCCTTAAAATAAGTTTTCTTTCTGTAGCTACTGTTTGCAGAATCAAAAAGACCAGAACCTGAAGGTACCGAAGAATTAATTCCACCATTGAAGTATTGGACTGCTGAAAAATTAAAGGTCGTGGAGGAGCAAGAAGTTGGAGTTAGTGACTTCGTGAAATTGATTCAAGAAGAGCTTCAAAGTAATCTAATTGAAGATGTACCACCACATTCAGAAGAACCTGCACAACTTCATTCCGAAGAACCTGCACATGTGCATTCAGAAGATTCTGATCATTTTTACCAACAAGAACTTGAGATACCTTCTCCAAGAAATGCAACCGTGGAAAGTGAGGATTTCAAGACCAATGACAAAGCCACTGCAAGTCAAGGTACAATCAAAAAATTAATTTTATTATTCGTATTAAGTGCTATAAATTATAAAAAAAAATGATAATAAGTTCTTTTAACATAATATTATGCTCCAAAAACACATGATATAAACTCTCCAAGAATGACAAAGAGCAACGTGAAAAGAACTCCAACAGTGGCAATTGAGGAACCTTATCCCAAAAAAAAGAAATTATCAGATACAAATGAAGAGGTAATATTCTAAGATTAATATCAATGCATTATACTAACATTTGATATACAATAAAATATATTTTTTCTTGTTTAGAAGGAATGTATTTCGGAAATCGAAGAAATATATAGACAAATTGACGAGAAGGAGAGGAAGGCCAAAAACTTGATAGAAAAGGCACTTCTTCGATTCCCATGAAGTAGTCGTATTGAAAACTTGAAGAAAGCAAGATTTGGAGAGTATATGAAACAGAATGAAGGAGGTGAGTTTAGATTTTTGCTTCTGTTATCATAAAGTTTTTGACATATTATAATGCACATCTTATCACATTTTGTATATTGATTATGAAGATGCTGAGACATTGGAAACTAATAAAGAAGAAGGAAACGTCGCTGTTGAGAAGAATGGAAGTTTTGAAGGTCCAAGTTTTAGTTTAAATATTACACAACTGAATGAATCACCAGTTAAAGTACCAAACACAACAACTCCCAAACCACAAATTAATCAAGATGAAGATAATCAATTTACCAATTGCACCAATACCCCAAAAGTTATCAAAAACCAAAAGTACGACAAAGGAACAACTAAGCAATATGACTCTGAAAAGAAAGAAACACTCAGCAAGGAAAAAAACCCAAAATGTTAAAGGAAAAGAAATTTTACCAGTGGTTGAAGTGAAAAAAAGAATTGAACAATGCCTTCCAGAAAAAACGAAACGTACAGTAAAGCTGACATATTCTATGAGGTCTCCTTACGTGAAAAGAGTTATTCAAGTGGGGAGAAAGTTGATTGAAGCCGAAAATAAAATTTCTGAAAGCATTTTCTCTGCTACATTTGGAGAACAGTAAGTATTCCATTAATATATATGTTTAGTTAATATAATTCTTATCTTTATGTAGTGTTTAATATTAACTACGATGCACATTTGTATAAAGGGATATCATCTTTAGAGATGAAAATGGAATTGAAGCACAAAGGGCAATGTTCGAGAGTTTAATTCCAGGCATGCTTAACCATGAAGGTTCAATCAGAGTTTGGGCAAATATTTGTAACCAAGAAGATGAAAAATTAAGGGGTCCCGATTCAGCAAAACGGTTCTTTTTTCATACTGATATCATGGTATTATTCTAAACTCAGTGTTTTAAAATACCGTTATAGTTAATATGTGTCTAAATACATCATGATATTAATGATGAATATTTTGTTACATATAGTAAGAACAACATTGTATAATGCACATATATAATTCATTGCAGAATGATAAAATGGTGAGTCAAAGCACAAATGTTGAAGATCTATTTGAAGAATTTTGGTTTAACATTGTTGACTTCACTAATTGCTACAAAAAAAGAGAGCTTCATGAGTTTGACTTGGTAAGAAATCCGTCAAAGTTTAAACATATACATAATATATATTAAAAGTTAATGCATTTTTACTGACAAAGTTGTCCAAATTAGGTGTTTTTTCCGGTGTTCTCTCGGTTAAAGTACTATCTCGTATGCTTTAACTTGAAGAATCCAAAAATTATGATAGCTCACAACTGTGGAATGGAAAAAGAATTTAAAGATAAATATGAATCTGTACCATTGCTTTTGGTAAGAATTATTACTTTTATATAATACTGTTAGTATGAATAATAGATATTTGATATGTATTTTATAATGTTTTTTACAGATTAACTTGTTTAAAACTTACTTGGATTCGGAAAAACATCCAAAAGCAAAAGAAATGAAGTTGGTTGAGCCTGAGATAATACAAATGCCATGGAGAACAAAACAGAAGAATTCTGATTGTGGGGTATTCCTTATGAGGCATATGGAGACGATCAATGGCAACAATTATGAAAACTGGGCAACTGGATCGTGAAGAAGGTCCTGAACAGAAAAAACGGCTTGAGGAATTGCGAAGAAAATATGTTACCAAGATGATCCTCTCGGAACTGAACCTGATGAGGAAAAAAGCAATTAAAGAGGCATAAAACTACTTGAACATGCCTAAAGAAACCAGAAACAGCCTAAAAGCCGATGCACATGAAAGAATTCAAGAACGTTTGTGTAATCTGTAATCTGGATGGAAATTTAGTTTGGTAACGTGTGGTAAAAACAATTTGATGTAATGGGATTAAGACTGTGATGTAATTTGGATGGAAATCTTTTGTAATGGGATAAAAACAATATGATGTAATCTGGGTAGAAATCTTTTGTATGTACTGATTAATATGTTTTAATCTACTAGTGTATGATATAAAATTGCATATTGCATGTGTTCGGCTTGTTTACACAAAATCATATAGGTATATACCAGTTCATCATATTATCAAATTTGAGTATCACATGTAAAATATGTTGTATATTTTAGGTTGATAAAATGTATGATGAAATCTTGTAAATTTACTTGGTAAAAAAGATTCATAATGTATAATGCACAAAAATGATTCACAATAATAATGCACAAAAACGATGCACAACAATGAAGTGTATTGTTATGATGCACAAAAATGATGCACAAAAATGATGCACAACAATGATGTATACTGTTATGATGCACAACTATGATGTATTCTATATAGGAAGTGTGCATCGTACATTTTTTGTACAAATTCTGAAGTTTTTTATAGCATCTTTATTTTCAAAACTAAAAACATAGTACATATAGAAAAAAAAAAGTACTAAACACAAATTCAAAATGAAAAAAAGAAACGATCAAATCGAATGAGAATTAGAGTAAGTCTGTGTCACAATTTCGAGAATCATGACGCTTATATTGGTTGCATTTTCTGCAAAGTCTTTTCTTTTTTATCTTTATTTTCTCAGCCACTCCAATTAAACGTTTCTTCTTTCCACAACCTTTGTTACGGATATTTTTAGGATTCCCAATAGTAGCTTTATTACCTTCCAATGGTTTTTCTACACCGAGGAAAGAACCAATCAGATCATCTTTGTTCAACAAAGGGCAAGCTTCAATGTCTTCAAGAACCTTCAATGCTAAATCCTTCTGCTTGTCGAGATAAGAAATTAACTTCTCGTTATCAGCAACTAGACGGTTAATGCACTCATCTACATTCTGATACACTTGGCGAATAATGGCTTCCCTTCCATCATTTCCAGTTCCATTGCTCGTGGAAGGTTGTGTCGTATGATTTTGATCGGTTCCAATGCTTGTAAAATCAGAATTCTGAGCGTTTCCATCGCTTGTGAAAGGAATATTCTCAGTTGCAGTTGTAAAATCAGAACTTGAGTCATCAGATATGGGAGGAACAACATCCCTTTTCCAGCGCGTATGAATGTACCTCTTGGAAAATTCTTTGACTCTACAAATCCTCAAAACATAGAAAATATGTCGACATAGTAAGCCATACCGCTCATACTGTTTGCACGCACATGATATGATACCAACACCACGATTAAAATCAACCTACAAAAATAAATAGCCACAAAAATAAAGGATCTGATGAAACGGTAAAAGAATGATGTATATTGTTATGATGCACAACTATGATGTATACTGTTATGATGCACAACTATGATGTATATTGTTATGATGCACAACAATGATGTATTCTATATCGACAGTATGCATCATACTGAATTTTACTTATTACTGTGTATCATATAAAATTATATAAAAAAATAAAAGAAAAAGGACAATTGAGTATGTACCTCAAATTCATCATGAGAATCCTTTGCAGAATAGATATCGTGAATTACATATTTTTCATAGCTTTCCATTCTGGTGAAATTAACAGACATGCATTTCCAGAACGAAGCATATATGTCCTCTTGAACTTCGAAAAATATGGTTCTTGTGTAAATCAGAGAAGCTTGTTTCTCGAGTTCACTATTAGTTTTCAAATCAGGATTAGTATACCTTGTATCATGATCATTTTTTCTATGAGTATATCTCTGAGCATCCATCGCCGTGTCAAAATGACTTACAAACTCAACCAGTGTCAAATCAGAAGAAGTCGGCTTCCCAAAAAAATGATTCTCGCTCTCAGACCTTGAAGATGTACGCATTAGTCCAGATAAAGGTGTATCACGGTAGTAAGCTGGGATCCATCGGTCCTTCATTTCGAAAATGTCACTAAGCCATTTATTATCTTGAAGAAGGAACTCATTGATAATCTCAACCCATTTTTCCTCAAACTCCGCAGGCTCTATACTATCAGTCCAGACAATGTTGCAAAGTCTTTATTTGAATGTCGTGTTATTACATATACTTGTACCCACCTGTATATAAATCATGATAATAATAATTGTAAAAAAACACAATGTGATGCATATAAATTGATATTAATAAATAAAAACTTACAAAATTAAATAGTAAAGATGCACAACTGTAATGCCTAAAAAAGGTAACATAAATACCTTTGTCGTCAGTTTTTCCATTATATGCCACATACAATAGCGGTGTCTTGAAGAAGTAAAGATCGCCTCAATAGCTTGTTTGATGGCAGGGTCTTGATCAGTAACTACGACTCGGGTTTCTGGACCAAAAGCGTCTTTAAAAGACTTCAATAACCACTTATACGACTCGCTATTTTCTTTTGAAACCAAACCAGCGCCAAAAGTCACGCATCTGTTATGGTTATCAATACCAGTGAAAGGTATGAAAACCATCTTGTACCTGGAAAAAATAAAGATCAGTATTATAAAAATGAATTACCTAAATATAAATATATAAAAAAAGAGTTAAAGTTAACTACTTGTTAGTCCTGAACGTAGCATCGAATGACATGATGTCCCCAAAAATCGAGTAATTGCGCTTCGCTTCAGCATATGCCCAAAACAAACCACTTAAATCCCTTCTCAATCCGTACAATATTCAAACGTGAAGCCTGGTACAAATTATGCCTTGTCAATTTTTGAATTACCATATCCGCATCATAATCACCGATAAACATATTTATGTCTCTTCTGAAGTTCTTACAATCAACTGCAGTTACACCTACTTTCTCAAATCCACCATAAAGTGTGACATTCGCAAATTTCTCGGTATATTTCTATCGTTCCGTATTCGTTTTATTTAATTATGTTCGTGTTTTGACCCTATCGTATTCCTTTGATGTTTTATCGTATTCGTATTTTATGAGTATCGTATTCGTATTTCTCGTATTTTATTGGGTATCGTAATTGTATTTTATGTGTATTTACGTTTATCGGGTATATATTATGTGATTCGAATCATTATGTCGGGAACGTATAGTCTTAAGTGCCTTTAGTATAAATCTAGTATGCTCTTATGATAAGTTTAGGGGAATTATGCCTTAATTATATGATTAAGATTAACGTTTAAAAAGTATTTCATTTTTGGTCTTTTCGGAAATTTTATTACAAAACTAGTCCTACGGGAGAAATTCTATTACAATTTTAGTCCTATTCAGATTTTTATCACAAAAATCGTCCTAAAAGAGTCACCAACCTATTTTGTCTTATCTTCAACCTATTTTTGTCCTTATCTTCATTATCACCTATACACTCTCTCTCTCTCACTTTCTCTTTCAAGAAACACCTACAAACCTCCACCTTCTCTCTAACTTTTCCGACAATCCAACCGTCCAATTTCAAATCCGAGACCGGATTATTGTTCACCATCATCATCTTCATCTATCCTCCAAGTTTCATTACGATCAAGTAAGTATTTCTCCATTTTGGTTTTAAACTTTGTTATTTAGATTCAAACTCGGAAATCCCACTTTTCACCGTCAAAACCGAGATTTTATTTAAGATTATTGTTCCTAATCGTATTCTGGACATAGGGTTCCAATATGGGATCATTTAGATGCCTAAAACACTCAGAAATCGAATCCCGAATATATTTTTCGTAAAAACTCAGTTACATGCACGTAACTGTAGTTACATGCACGTAACTGATCAAATAACAAGCCGATTCACGAAACTCAACAATTACGCACGTAAGTAGGGACTTACGTGACTTGCTCATCACGTAACTCCCACAGTTACGTGATTGGTCCCTGAAATTCATAATTTATCACGTAATTGGTCCTTTTCACGTAAGTCTTCACAAATTAACCCATATGCACGTAATTGCCTTCATATTCACGTAATTGGTTCCCTAAGTCACGTAAGTGACTTGGATGTCACGAAATTCCCTTGCTGAACACGTAACTATGGTCCTTATGTTCCGTAACTTCTTGTTTTGTCCCGTAACTCTTGTATATCACGTAACTTGATACTTACGTGACTTATAGTGCACGTAAGTATGAAGAATCACGTATCTAGTCTGTTGACTTTCCGAAACACTTGTATTCCGTTATATCGATGCTCCTATGAGTCATTTCAAAACCCGTATAAAACGTTAAATCATTAAGGCATAACCCTACTAGACTTAGAGATACTTAGACATATTTATTTACGTGATGTATAGGGCACTTAGACATTGGAGCCTGACGGTATTGTAGTATTTCCCGACATATCGAGATTTGGATTGCTTTGCTATCATGAGTTATTCGCTGCCCTTTTTACCTTTTTATACTTTTGGGCATGATTAGCGTTAACAAAGGTATTTTATGGTATATTATTATGTATTATGGTATGTATTATGGTATGTATTTGGATATGGATGCCTTTAGGTTAGCATTACCCAACTTGTTCCGCCTTTGTGGCAGAACGAGGCCCCGTATACACACCTGTTAGCTTTTGGCCGTCGGTGGTATATATAGCGCTATATGGGTTAACAAGCCCTCATTGTTAACACGATATTTGATGATGGCGTGCCCTGTCCGTGTTAGCAATGTTATGACCGAATATTATTATCGAGGACAACCTAGCGTAATGCACTAGGTGGGGTTAGTTGCCAGTATGTATTGTTGAGGGTCAGGTGTATCGTATTTACCGAAGGCTATTATTCTATCCAGTATGGTATTATTTTATGAACTGAGTATGATATTATTTTATGAACTGAGTATGGTATTATTTTATGACTGAGTATGGTATTATTTTATGAACTGAGTATGGTATTTTTATAAATTGATTATGGTATTTTATGTATCAAGTTGAGTATTTTATCAAAACGTTTTGTATACTTCACGTATATTTTAAAACATCATTTTCAAATGACTTATCTTCAAACCGTATCACTTTTGGGTCAAAATGTATTGAAACCTTTCTACTATTATGTTTTCAACTACTATTGCGAATAATTCACCAACTTTATGTTGACGTCGTATTTTAACGCTTTTCAGGGATTTGAGGTACACCTTTATGATTGCTATGCCTTGCTTGGCTACGTGGATCTTTTGCTTGGATTTTGTTTTACTAGTGAATTCCTTAGTATCCCAAACTCTGTAGCCGTATTTTGGTATATTCGGATGACTGTAATAAGTATTCTCTTTCAACTCTTTATCTATGTTGACGATGTATGGTTATTTATGTTTGATGTAACCTTTGAATCTCTGATACCGTATACACTGTACACCTCGGTTCCGCCATTCTATGCGGGGTGTGACAGAAGTTGGTATCAGAGCCAATGGTTATAGCGAACTAAGTGACCTTACGGAATCACTTAGACTATGACCTAGGCTTTTGGACCTATCTGATTTACCTCTATGTGCGCATTTCCTTCTTTTGTGGGCCTGTATGTGATTCGTCTGCTTTATGGTGCTTTTGTTTGCGTTTTTATGCTTGAGGCCTGCATTTTTTAGTCGCCCATTCGGTTATCGTTCTTATTTATTCTGTTCGACATTCGTAGAAGATGCCGCTAAGAGAACTTCTACTAGGTCTACTCCGGCCGTCACTGCTACGAGAATGGTTAACAGAGACGAGGTCGCGCCAGTACGTAAAGAGCTGGTGCTACGGTCAGAATCCCCTGCTACCCCCAGTGCTAATGCCCCACTACTCCGAACATCAGTCAATTGAATGCGGGAGCAATTGCCAGCGGCAAATAACCCGTGATCGTGGGCAACAGCTTAAGGGTCTGAAGATGTGGGTTGACATCGCTGGTCGGTTTGACCGCAAGTGCGATTCGTGGTGGTACTCTCCAGCCAGTTGTGAGCCGAAGAGATGCTGGTAGACATGAAAGGAGAGATATGGGTTAATTCGAGAAGAGAAGCCGTAATCATTATCAGAGACCTAAAGCTTCTCAGTATATGCGTTGACGGGTCCTGGAGCTGTTATCAGGGCGTGCGCCCTAAGTGTGGGTACATGCGGTTAGTAGGCATGCGGCGAATGTGGCGTGTTGGGTGTGTAAACGCTGCAAGAAGTTAGGCCACATCTGAGCATTTTGGTAAAAGGTTCTACTGGAGCATGTTTTGATTGTGGAGAAATAGGTCACCGTCGTCATCAGTGTCCCAAGCTTAGAAAACTACTCCCTTCCTACTCCTGGTGCTGTACTAGTGCGAGAGGAAATCCTGCTAAGAGCCGAGCTTTCGCTATGGAATCTTCTGAAGCTCATCAGGATCCTACCGTAGGTCACTGGTACATTTCTTGTCTGACGATTATTCCTACTTTTATTCTTTTTGATTCGGGTACCGATAGAAGCTTTATTTCTAGGGACTTCCGTCCCTTAGTAAACCGTGCTTCTAGTCCTTTAGAGCCTAGCTTATGAGGTAGAAATAGCTGATGGTAGATGTGCCTGTGTTAGAGAAGTTATTCGTGATATTCCCCTCGTATTAGCCGAATATTCCTTTTGCCATCGACCTTATTCCTATGAAACTCGGTAGTTTCGATGTCGTAGTCGGTATGGATTGGTTAGCGAAGCATAAAGGAGAGAATAGGTCTGTTATGAGAAGCTTATTCGTATTCAGAAGCCGGATGGAGATCAGTTGATTGTACACGGAGACAAGGCTGGGAAACGTCTTAAAGTCATCATCAAGTTTGAAAGTTCGCGAGTATGTCCGTCAAGGTTGTTCCTTATATCTCGCTCATTTGGTGAAGAAAGATTCTAGCGAATGAAGATTGACTGGTGTACCGATCGTTCGCGAGTATTCTGACGTTTTTCCCGACGATTTACCTGGAGTCCCTCCCCAGAGACAAACCGACTTTCGTATTGATCTTATTCCTGGAGCTACACCTGTTGCAAAAGCTCCGTATCGTTTGGCTCCTTCCGAGATGCTCGAGTTGTCGAAACAAATTCAGGAACTGGTCGATAAGGGTTTTAGTCCGTCCTAGTTTCTCCCCGTGGGGTGCTCCTGTTCTCTTTGTTAAGAAGAAGGATGGCTCCATGCGTTTATGTATTGATTATTCGGGAGTTAAACAAGCTGACTGTGAAGAACCGTTATCCCCTTCCTCGTATTGATGACTTATTCGATCAACTTCAGGGTTCTTGCTATTTCTCTGAAATCGATCTTCGCTCTGGTTATCATCAGTTGAGAGTTCGAGGAAGATGATATACCTAAGAACTGCTTTTCGTACTCGGTATGGTCATTAGCGAGTTCATGGTGATGGCCGTTTGGTTTGACAAACGCCCCTGCAGCATTCATGGATCTAATGACCGTATTTGTCGTCCGTATCTTGACAAATTCGTTATCGTATTCATCGACGACATTCTTATTGATTCCCCGAAGTCGCAAGGAACATGAAGAGCATTTGCGTCTTGTTCTAAAAGTGCTTCGAAGAGAAAATTTATATGCGAAATTCTCTAAAGTGCGAGTTCTGGTTATCCGAAGTTCAATTTCTGGCCACGTAGTTAGCGCAAGGGTATTCACGTTGATCCTGCTAAGATTGAAGCTGTCTAAAGGTTGGGTTGCACCAAAAGTCACCGACCGAAATCCGTTCGTTTTGGGTCTTGCTGGGTATTATCGCCGATTCATCGAGAACTTCTCCAAGATCGCTTCACCTATGACAAAGTTGACACAGAAGAGTGAACCATTCGTTTGGGGTTCCGATCAGGAGAGAGCCTTTCAGGTATTGAAGCAGCGGTTGTGTGACGCTCCTATTCTTAGTCTGCCAGTTGGCTCCGAGAATTTTGTTGTTTATTGCGACGCTTCGCACAAGGGTCTGGGTTGTGTGCTTATGCAGAATGGTAAAGTTATAGCTTACGCTTCGCGTCAGTTGAAAGTCCATGAGCAGAATTACACGACACATGATCTAGAATTGGGAGCCGTCGTATTCACATTGAAGATTTGGAGACATTATCTGTATGGGACCAAGTGTACTGTATTTACCGACCACAAGAGTCTTCAGCACATATTCGATCAGAAGATGCTGAACATGAGACAACGACGCTGGGTTGAGTTATTAAACGACTATGATTGCGACATTCGCTACCACCCTGGTAAGGCGAACGTTGTTGCTGATGCCCTAAGTCGTAAGGAAACAGTCAAACCAGTCCGTATTCGTTCTATGATGGTATCTATTCAGACGAGCTTGAAGGCTCGGATTATTCAGGCACAAGAGGGTATTATGACAGAGGGTCGTGTTAAAGAAGAAAGACTGTATAAGTTGGCGTTGGAACTAGAACCGAAGGAGGATGGAGTTCTGTATTTCCTCGAGCGTATTTGGGTTCCGATTAGTATCCGTCAGTTAATTCTGGACGAAGCCCATAAGTCTAATTATTCCATTCATCCGGGTTCCGACAAAATGTATCATGACTTGAAAGATTTCTATTGGTGCCGGGTATGAAGCGGGAGATCGCCGAGTATGTTAGCCGATGTTTGACTTGTTCCAAAGTGAAGATTGAGTATCAGAAACCGTCTGGACTACTCAACAACCGAAGATTTCCGAGTGGAAATGGGAGCGTATTACTATGGATTTTGTTACGAAGCTTCCGAGATCTTCGAGTGGTTATGACAGTATCTGGGTTATTGTTGATCGTTTGACGAAGTCTGCTCATTTCCTACCGATTCGTGAGAATTATCCGATGGAGAGATTCGTACGTTTATATATTTCCGAGATTGTATCGAAACACGGTGTTCCTGTATCGATTATTTCCGATCGTGATGCTCGTTTCACTCACGATTTTGGAAGTCGTTCCAGACTGCTATGGGTACGAGATTAGATATGAGTACCGCCTATCATCCTCAGACCAAAGGTCAGAGTGAGAGAACTATTCAGACTTTAGAAGATATGCTACGAGCTTGCGCAATTGATTTTGGTGGTAGTTGGGACGTTCATTTGCCGTTGATTGAGTTCTCGTACAACAACAGCTATCACACGAGTATCAGTGTGCACCGTTTGAAGCTTTGTATGGCCGCAAGTGTCGATCACCTGTATGTTGGGCAGAAGTTGGAGATAGTCAGATTTCTGGTCCGGAGATTATACAAGAGACCACTGACAAGATCTTCAAGATCAAGGAGCGATTGATTACTGCAAGAGATCGACAGAAGAAGTATGCTGATAAGCGCAGGAAGCCTCTTGAGTTCAGTATTGGAGACATAGTATTATTGAAGGTTTCTCCATGGAAAGGGGTTGTCCGATTTGTGAAGCGCAGCAAGCTGAGTCCGAGATACACTGGTCCGTTCAAGATCTTAGCCCGCGTCGGCCCAGCTGCGTATCGACTAGATTTGCCGGCAGAACTGAGCAGCGTACATAATGTATTTCATGTATCTCAGTTGAAGAAGTGCCTGGCTGACGAGACGTTATTAGTTCCGCTTGAGAAACTCCAGATTGACGATAAGCTTCTTTTCGTTGAGGAACCAATCGAGATCATTGCTAGTGATGTTAAGCGTCTGCGACGAAGTAAGATTCCGATTGTCAAGGTTCGTTGGAATTCCCGTTTGGAGCTGAGTTCATGTGGGAACGCGAAGATGAAATTCTGCGGAAGTATCCTCACCTTTCCCCCGGAAGTAGTACCACGTGATAATTTCGAGGACGAAATTTCTTTTTACTTGGGGAGACTGTGACATTCGCGAATTTCTCGGTATATTTCTATCGTTCCGTATTCGTTTTATTTAATTATGTTCGTGTTTTGACCCTATCGTATTCCTTTGATGTTTTATCGTATTCGTATTTTATGAGTATCGTATTCGTATTTCTCGTATTTTATTGGGTATCGTAATTGTATTTTATGTGTATTTACGTTTATCGGGTATATATTATGTGATTCGAATCATTATGTCGGGAACGTATAGTCTTAAGTGCCTTTAGTATAAGTCTAGTATGCTCTTATGATAAGTTTAGGGGAATTATGCCTTAATTATATGATTAAGATTAACGTTTAAAAAGTATTTCATTTTTGGTCTTTTCGGAAATTTTATTACAAAACTAGTCCTACGGGAGAAATTCTATTACAATTTTAGTCCTATTCAGATTTTTATCACAAAAATCGTCCTAAAAGAGTCACCAACCTATTTTGTCTTATCTTCAACCTATTTTTGTCCTTATCTTCATTATCACCTATACACTCTCTCTCTCTCACTTTCTCTTTCAAGAAACACCTACAAACCTCCACCTTCTCTCTAACTTTTCCGACAATCCAACCGCCCAATTTCAAATCCGAGACCGGATTATTGTTCACCATCATCATCTTCATCTATCCTCCAAGTTTCATTACGATCAAGTAAGTATTTCTCCATTTTGGTTTTAAACTTTGTTATTTAGATTCAAACTCGGAAATCCCACTTTTCACCGTCAAAACCGAGATTTTATTTAAGATTATTGTTCCTAATCGTATTCTGGACATAGGGTTCCAATATGGGATCATTTAGATGCCTAAAACACTCAGAAATCGAATCCCGAATATATTTTCGTAAAAACTCAGTTACATGCACGTAACTGTAGTTACATGCACGTAACTGATCAAATAACAAGCCGATTCACGAAACTCAACAATTACGCACGTAAGTAGGGACTTACGTGACTTGCTCATCACGTAACTCCCACAGTTACGTGATTGGTCCCTGAAATTCATAATTTATCACGTAATTGGTCCTTTTCACGTAAGTCTTCACAAATTAACCCATATGCACGTAATTGCCTTCATATTCACGTAATTGGTTCCCTAAGTCACGTAAGTGACTTGGATGTCACGAAATTCCCTTGCTGAACACGTAACTATGGTCCTTATGTTCCGTAACTTCTTGTTTTGTCCCGTAACTCTTGTATAACACGTAACTTGATACTTACGTGACTTGTAGTGCACGTAAGTATGAGGATCACGTATCTAGTCTGTTGACTTTCCGAAACACTTGTAATTCCGTTATATCGATATTCCTATTGGTCATTTCAAAACCCGTATAAAACGTTAATCCTTAAGGCATAACCCTACTAGACTTAGAGATACTTAGACATGTTTATTTACGTGATGTATAGGGCACTTAGACATTGGAGCCTGACGGTATTATAGTATTTCCCGACATATCGAGATTTGGATTGCTTTGCTATCAGTGAGTTATTCGCTGCCCTTTTTACCTTTTTATACTTTTTGGGCATGATTAGCGTTAACAAAGGTATTTTATGGTATATTATTATGTATTATGGTATGTATTATGGTATGTATTTTGGATATGGATGCCTTTAGGTTAGCATTACCCAACTTGTTCCGCCTTTGTGGCAGAACGAGGCCCCGTATACACACCTGTTAGCTTTTGGCCGTCGGTGGTATATATAGCGCTATATGGGTTTAACAAGCCCTCATTGTTAACACGATATTTGATGATGGCGTGCCCTGTCCGTGTTAGCAATGTTATGACCGAATATTATTATCGAGGACAACCTAGCGTAATGCACTAGGTGGGGTTAGTTGCCAGTATGTATTGTTGAGGGTCAGGTGTATCGTATTTACCGAAGGCTATTATTCTATCCAGTATGGTATTATTTTATGAACTGAGTATGATATTATTTTATGAACTGAGTATGGTATTATTTTATGAACTGAGTATGGTATTATTTTATGAACTGAGTATGGTATTTTTATAAATTGATTATGGTATTTTATGTATCAAGTTTGAGTATTTTATCAAAAGGTTTTGTATACTTCACGTATATTTTTAAAACATCATTTTCAAATGACTTATCTTCAAACCGTATCACTTTTGGGTCAAAATGTATTGAAACCTTTCTACTATTATGTTTTCAACTACTATTGCGAATAATTCACCAACTTTATGTTGACGTCGTAGTTTAACGCTTTTCAGGGATTTGAGGTTACACCTTTATGATTGATATGCCTTGCTTGGCTACGTGGATCTTTTGCTTGGATTTTGTTTTACTATTGTAATTCCTTAGTATCCCAAACTCTGTAGCCGTATTTTGGTATATTCGGATGACTGTAATAAGTATTCTCTTTCAACTCTTTATCTATGTTGATGATGTTTGGTTTATTTATGTTTGATGTAACCTTTGAATCTCTGATACCGTATACACTGTACACCTCGGTTCCGCCATTTATGCGGGGTGTGACATAAAGCTCTTTCATTATTTTAAAACCTCTTACTGGACCAATGTTGATCTTCGACACATTTTGTAAAAACTGTGTATGCAAGTAGGTCAAATCTCGGGAGGAATTCAAGAAAGGCATATCATCTTTCTCAACCAAAATATGGTTATGCTTCTCTTCAAAAAATATATCTCATACAAATTACCAGGAATCGCCTTAAGACGGATCTCTGCCTTACAATTTGTTCTACAAGATGGCACTTTTCTCTTATTGATCGTCTTCCCAACAATTTTCAAAGTATCGATCTTTAAATTGTTAGTCCTTCTTCCTTGCTTTGAACACACAAAATACTTCAGTAATACCTTTTTAGTGGAATTGCAGAAGTGTTGAGCAGATTTCCGAACAGAAAAACCACCGTTCTTTGCATAAGTTTTATAGAACTGGTAGGCTTGATCCAAAGAAGTAAAACGTGCACCTTGAAGAGGTTTCAAAGATACATCAGGGATCCAATATCTAGACGTTTCCTCGTAACCTGTGAAGTAATTTTTACACGTAAAATTACTATAGTATGATGCACAATACATAATTGCTGTTAAAGTTATAATTTTTAACAGAATTTGAAACTAGTTAAATCACACACGAAGAACAATTAGCCAAAATTAAACAAATTAAACTAAATCGAAATCAAAATTAATATATTTACAGTTATTCTATATGATTAACATAATTTGAATTATTAAAAATTAAAAATATTAAACTGAATCGAAATCAAAATTAAACTTACAATCAGATTCATTAGGCTGAATCGAAGTTGACATTGTGCTGGATTGTTGAAGAATTGACCAATCCGAAGAACAATTAGCCAAAATCCGGACTTGAATCGAACAATCCGAAGAACAATTAGCCAAAATCCGGATTTGAATCGAACAATCCGAAAAACAATTAGGAAGAAATTTGATTTGAATGTCGCCATATATATAGGGAAAAGAAACCAGGTTCTAAAGACAACGATGATGAACAGGGGAGATGACAAAGAAAAGAACGATTGAATTAAAATATGTGATATGACGAAAATACCCTTCTGTTAAAAAGAAATAAAAAGGAAAGGAAAAGACACATGGCATTCTATGATTGGTTCCCCAACTTTTTACAATATTTAGACTTTGTATATGATCCTACATCTATATATATATATATATATATATATATATATATATATGTAGATATGAACAAAACTCCTAATGGCAAGTTAATGGTAATTGGAATAATTTCAAAAGTTGTGATGCATAGTTAAACTAAGTAAATATATTTAAAAAGAGATTCACTCCGAACTAAAATGTATGATTAAGATGGTTCTCCACTTGCCATTAACTTGCTATTAGTAGTTTTGTTCATATATATATATATATATATATATATATATATAACGTTAAGTGTGTAACAATTTTCTTACATTTTCAAAAGTTGTGATGCATGGTTAAACTAAAAGTAAATATCCTCAAAAAGAGATTCATTCGGAACTAAAATAAGATGTATGATTAAGATGGTTCTCCACTTACCATTAACTTGCCATTAGTAGTTTTGTCAATATATATATATATATATATAACGTTAAGTGTGAAACAATTTCCTTACATTTTTAAAAGTTGTGATACATGGTTAAACTAAGTAAATATACTTAAAAAGAGCTTCATTCGGAACTAAAATAAGATGTATGATTAAGATGGTTCTCCACTTACCATTAACTTGCCATTAGTAGTTTTGTCAATATATATATATATATATATATATAACGTTAAGTGTAACAATTTCCTTATATTTTAAAAATTACAACTTGCAAATGTGTAGTTACGAATACTTTCAAAAGTTGTAATGCATGGTTAAACTAAGTAAATATACTTAAAAAGAGTTTCACTGAACTAAGATAATATGTATGATTAAGGTGTTTTCCACTTACCATTAACTTGCCATTAGTAGTTTTGTCAATATATATATATATATATATATATATATATATATATATATATATATATATATATATATATATATATATATATATATATATATATATATATATATATATATATATATATATATATATATATATATATATATATATATATATATATATATATATATATATATATATAACGTTAAGTGTAACAATTTCCTTATATTTTCAAAATTACAACTTGCAAATGTGTAGTTACGAATACTTTCAAAAGGAATGATGCATGGTTAAACTAAGTAAATATACTTAAAAAGGAAAGAGATTCACTGAACTAAGATAAGATGTATGATTAAGATGTTATTCACTTACCATAAACTTGCCATTAGTAGTTTTGTCAATATATATATATATATATATATATATATATATATATATATATATAAATAACGTTAAGTGTAACAATTTCCTTACATTTTCAAAATTACAACTTGCAAATGTGTAGTTACGAATACTTTCAAAAGTTGTAATGCATGGTTAAACTAAGTAAATATACTTAAAAAGAGCTTCACCGAACTAAGATAATATGTATGATTAAGGTGTTTTCCACTTACCATTAACTTGCCATTAGTAGTTTTGTCAATATATATATATATATATATATATATATATATATATATAAATAACGTTAAGTGTAACAATTTCCATACATTTTCAAAATTACAACTTGCAAATGTGTAGTTACGAATACTTTCGAAAGTTGTGATGCATGGTTAAACTAAGTATATATACTTAAAAAGGAAAGAGATTCACTGAACAAAGATAAGATGTATGATTAAGATGTTCTCCACTTACCATTAACTTGCCATTAGTAGTTTTGTCAATATATATATATATATATATATATATATATATATATATATATATATATATATATATATATATATATATATATAATAACGTTAAGTGTAACAATTTCCTTACATTTTCAAAATTACAACTTGCAAATGTGTAGTTACGAATACTTTCAAAAGTTGTGATGCATGGTTAAACTAAGTAAATATGCTTAAATAGGAAAGAGATTCACTGAACCAAGATAAGATGTATGATTAAGATGTTTTCCACTTAGCATTAACTTGCCATTAGTAGTTTTGTCAATATATATATATATATATATATATATATATATATATATATATATATATATATATATATATATATAAAATAACGTTCAGTGTAACAATTTCCTTACATTTTCAAAATTACAACTTGCAAATGTGTAGTTACGAATACTTTCAAAAGTTGTGATGCATGGTTAAACTAAGTAAATATACTTAAAAAGGAAAGAGATTCATTGAACTAAAATAAGATGTATGATTAAGATGTTCTCCACTTAACATTAACTTGCCATTAGTAGTTTTGTCAATATGCGGTCATTGGGCTTCTTCTTCTTCTTTTCCTTCTTTCTCTTCTTTTTCTATATATATAACGTTAAGTGTAATAATTTCTTTACATTTTCAAAATTAGAACTTGCAAATGTGTAGTTACGAATACGAAACCGATTCTTTTATCGACTATAATGTAGTCGATGGGGAGCTAAACATTGTCATATACGACGATGAGATTCACATTACAACACCGATACCAACACCAACACCGACACCAACACCAACACTGACACCAACACCGACACCAACACCGACACCAACACCAACACCGACACCAACACCAACACCGACCAAGAGAGCACCAAGTCCAAGTTCTCAAGGACCTTCCACACCCTATTCTGGATCTGCAGGAAGTCGTGGAAAAGGTTCTTATGAAGGTGACTGCCCAAAATGCAAGTATTTGTCTATGCAGGTAACGTTATTGAAGAAAAAGGTGGATATGCTATTGCATCCTGACGACAATTTTGGTTCTTAATCAGTTGCAGTGCTTAGTGAGATTTTTGATGAACTTATAGTTCAAGATGAATGACCTCTTTGTTCAGTAATGAAACGTAGTGTTGGCATTTGATAATATGTTTGTATGTTATTAAGATGTTTTTTATGGCTTTTGACTTGTGAAACAATATTGTCCTTCCAATGTTGCTTTAAGTCGTAGTAGGGAAGATGGCCGTAAAAACAAGCCAAAGTCTTGTTTTGGCATTAAGTCGTAGGACTACCTTTTGATGTCTGTTTAAACCTTTTGATGTCTATTTAAACAAGACTTTGGCTAATGAAATGACCAAATCGTATTATAAGTTAACACTCTGCCATTCTTTTCTATCGGATGAAAGCAATTCTTTAATTCCTTGAAATGGCATCCGGCCATATGAAGTGTCCTCTGGCCGGTAGTACCACTTTGCAAGAAATTCCGTTTCACCACCAACAGGGTCATAAATCTTCTTCACTTGCGCTACATATGGTTTCATACTTCCCTCATCGGGTTTCAATAGCAAGTAATCACCGACTATGTTCAAGGTAGAGAAACTAGTGACGATTGAGATGAAACTTACGGTTTATTACTAAATCATCAGTCTCAGTGTCATTGAATTTGATGGTATACGACTCTACGAATCGGTCTTTGTCTTTGACTTTCTCCATGGAAAATATTTTTGGTTCAAGTTGTAGAATTTTCTTTTTTCTATTTTACGGTTCTGGTGTTTTTAATGTGTTTCAGTTTAAAGTGACAACGACGGTCAATGGAGGATTTTCGACGATTTGAAGAATTTTTGAGCATTACATACGTTCAATCGATCACGTGTCTTCATCGTTGCGGAAATCAGGTTATTTCTCTAATTTTAGATTGTAAAGGTATAAAAAACGCAAGTGTAAAAGTTGTAGAATTTGTGTAAAGTTTTTATATCACTTATTTAAGTGTTTTTGGGCCTGGTTTTTTCGGTGGCTCAACAGAAAGTAAAGGGTCAAATTTTTGGGCCTGGTTTTCGATGGCCCAACAAGGAGTTAATGGGACAATTTGTCTTTGGGCTTGTTATTTCGTGGTCCGAAACAAAAAGGAAAAAAAGAGCCTTTTTGTTGTTACTGTTTAATTGAAAAAAACAAAAACACACACACACATTCAAAAAACCTTCTTCCCGGCGTCACATAGCATCAATTATTCTTCGTTTTTTTTTCTTTTCTTGTGCTTAAGACTCGGAATCATCAATACAAAGGTTAGATTCCGAAACCCACAACACACGCTAATTGAATTTGTTTTTTGATTGATTTTGGGATTCAAAATAAAAAATTAACAATTGAAACATTGAATTGATGATTTTCGAGCATCATTGAGTGTTTTTGTTGTTGTTTTTCGGCCTTAATCGGTTGATTAAAGAATAATTTGAAAATTTAACTGATTTTTGTCTACATAGTTGTTAAAATTGTGTAGTCTAAAGTCTAATGATGCTATAAACGATCATCTGAAATTGCAACCGATTTTACCAATTGAAAGTGAATTTGAAAAATTCATACCGAAATTGCAACTGTCAACTAGCTGTAAAACAAGCAAATAAATGGATTATACATAACTGCGCTCGGTTTCCAACATTACCGATAAAGTCTTGTCCACTGTTTTTCTTAGGTTAAAATATAGGGCCAAATTGGGGATAGACAATTGGCATAAATGGTGTATTTCCCCGTTTCCTATTTTGTAAATCTGCTTATTTTGCTCTCTTTCCCCTCCTCTAGTTCCTTACATGCTGCTGGGTGTTAATAATATGTCCTCTTTGCAGAATTAAAGCTAATACGTGGAACACTTACTCGTAAGTTTTTTTTAACCTTTTGTTAGTTACTATAGGAGTGGCAAGATGGACGGGTCGGATCGGGTTGAATAATGGGTCAAAACTTGTTCGGGTTAGGGTCAAAAAGGGTCATAATGTGAAATGGGTCACGGGTCATGTAGGGTCGGATCGGGTTGACCGTTTTAAAAAAAAAAAAAAATGAAACTGCTTTTTTTTACATAAAACTAGAGACGGAAATCGTAAAACCTAACAACATTTCTAAGATAGAAACGCGGGTGCCTAACTTTTAACGAATAGTTACGCTAAGAAACAAGCTAGTTACGCTGTTGAAATTGATCTGTTGTTTCTAGATAAATTTCAGGAAAGAAGTTAGTAAACAAGGATCATTCACTACTGGTCAGGATTTACCACCTGAGGAAAAAGTTAAGTATTCCACAGAAGCAAGCCTAAGGTTTATATAACAATAATTATGATTAATAAATAGTTTATTACAATATTTCCCTTGGACTACTTCCAACCAGCAATCTTTATTTTTGTCTTTCTATTTCGCTCCCAACTCCAACTAGACCTTCGGTTTGATTGCCCATTCTCTCAATTTAACATAATCCGTAATAGGAAAATCATGAGATATATACTCATCTCCTTTCTTGAAAAGTAAGACATGTAGACTTTTGAAGTATATTGCCCCTTGGAGATGTCTTTGCGGTTCTATGAATAAATCAAATATATTAATTTTTTTTTTCCAGAACATCAATTTATTAAATCTACTGATCCAAGACAGATTCAAAGAGCCCTATCAAGCAAATGAACTTTAACATAAAAGACAACAAATGATCTAAGGTATGAGGGAAGTAGCAAATAGCAAAGCTGAACAGCAATGAAACCTTTACTTTCAAAGCTCCTAACTTATTATTACAACCCAACACACAAATCAAAAGCATCGAAGATTCTCTATTTCAGTAAAATTCTCAATGCTTGAAAAATAATACAGATACAAAACACAAACCCCTAAATCTAATAGAATATTGTCAACAAACAAAATAACCGAAGAAGCAGCAGCACCCAAACACCACCCGTCGTCACCCACCACAAACATCACCGTCACCCACCACAAACACCACCCGCCGCCTCCCTTTTTCGCCGCCGTCACCCACCACCCGCCGTCGTCGTCCACGTGGGCTTTGGATTTGTTGTTTTCATAGATCCTCTTGTTCTTGATACTGTTCTTCAAGATTGACATACTATTAGCATATTTTGTTTTGTGTGTTTTTCAATCGATTTTGGATTTTTTTTTTTAGGGTTTAATTTAGGGTAAGGTTTAAATTTGGAATTGATTTAGCTGTAATAGGTTATATTATTTGTAATTTTCTTTTGATTTAAGTATATGAATAAATTGTGCTGAATTTAATTGATTTTGGGGAAGAGTGTCTCTGACATTGATTTTGTGGAAGAAGGTGGTAAAATGACGAAATTACCCATCACGTGTGACACACGTGAGGTCACTTAACGGCATTTTTAACGTCACGTCCATTTTAGGGACTCTGGAGGCAACAAATTTCAAACTTAGGTACCAGTGGTGTAATAAAAAAGTAATAGGGATGACGGGTGAAAATGGTGCAAACCATAGGGACGAACCATGTAATTAACTTAATAAAATATTATTTGACTTTAAAAGCTGTGAAGCCTTTTAATGCAATACTGTATATGTGTGCAATACAACAATGTCATAGATAGGTTGAATCCAAGTTGGACTTAACGCATTTAGTGCTAATAATAGATATAGAATTATAATTTAAAAGAAGAATGAGCATGCAAATCTATTTCATATATGTCATTAATATCAATCATATTAATATAATATGTCCTCTTTGCAGAATTAAAATGGGGAAAAGAAAAGCTAATACGTGGAACACTTACTCGTAAGTTTGTTTTAACCTTTTGTTAGTTATTATAGGAGTGGCAAGATGGACGGGTCGGGCCTGGTTGAATAATGGGTCAAAACTTGTTCGGGTTAGGGTCAAAAAGGGTCATAATGTGAAAAGGGTCAAATGGGTCATGGGTCATGTAGGGTCGGGTCGGGTTGACCTTTTAAAAATAAAATAAAATAAATGAAACTGCTTTTTTTTTACATAAAACTAGAGACGGAAATCGTAAAACCTAACAACATTTCTAAGGTAGAAACGCGGGTGCCTAACTTTTAACGAATAGTTACGCTAAGAAACAAGCTAGTTACGCTGTTGAAATTGATCTGTTGTTTCTAGATAAATTTCAGGAAAGAAGTTAGTAAACAAGGATCATTCACTACTGGGGAAAGGAAAAAAATGTATAGTATTCTACAGAAGCAGAAGGAACGACATTTACCATAAAATGCTCCACTTAATTGTTCAATAAGTATGTGAAAAGATATAAGCTGTATTGAGCTGAAGAACTTAAGGACAACCCATTTGGTTTCCTGCTAAAGATAAGGAACTTGGAGCTAAAACATGATATCATACATCAAGTGTTATCTCATCTTGATACACATGATATGATACTGAAGATGGGCGATGTGAATCATCAACTTTCTTTAAATGATTTTGACAATTATCTGAAAATAGGCAATAAGGACATCCCCAAAAAAACCAAAAGCCATCTTTCCACGGATATCCGTGACCGTTTTGCCAATGCCAATAAGACCGAAATCTCTATGAAGATAGTGTTGTCTCCCCAAAATGGAAAGTTGGGAATAAAAACCTTAAATACATAGCGAATGTTGAGGATATGAAGAATCAGCCATGTGGAAGTCTCTGAAACATGGAATTTCAACATTCAAAACATCAGTGGAGACTTTAAAAAAAGAAATACGGTGATACTTTTGCAGGTTTGTTATTAATTTTTATTTTTGGCAAGGCTTAAACATGGTACATATATTTATAATTAAGTTTGTGTTTTTGTAGTTATGTTATGAAATAAAAGTGAATGGTGAGAAGATTGAAGATTTGATAGAGTCTGATTATGATAAGGATGTTGTTCATGATGATGATAAAGAGGTGGTGGAGAGTGAAAACGAGGATAACCTTGAGATTCACAGGGCTCACGTCTGTAAAGTGGGCGAACTCCACAAGTGTT
>CAJVGC010000060.1:49936198-50054833 GCA_910822075.1 Senecio squalidus
ATATATATATATATATATATATATATATATTTATGAACAAAACTACTAATGGCAAGTGGAGAACCATCTTAATTATACATTTTAGTTCGGAGTGAATCTCTTTTTAAATATATTTACTTAGTTTAACTATGCATCACAACTTTTGAAAATGTAAGGAAATTGTTTCACAATTAACGTTATATAGAACCAATATTCACCAGTGTCTATATATGATATTCAACGGCTGTATATACCTGGTGAATATCATATTAAATCTACACTGATGAATATCATATGTCTATCCACTGATGAATATTGGTTCTAAGGGTTATCAAATATTTAGTGGTTCATAGTTGAGCCCACCTTTCTATATATATTATCTATAATATATTTATAGTATATAATCTATATATATTATATATATATATATAATATATATATTATATATCTATATATTTATTATATATATATATATATATATAATATATATATATATATATTATATATCTATAATATATATTATATATATATAACCTTAAGTGTGAAACAACTTTCCTTAACCTTTTCAAAAGTTGTTGATGCATGGTTAAACTAAAAGTAATATTCTCAAAAAAGAGATTGACTCGAACTAAGATCTATGATTTAATATGGTTCTCCCACTTGCCATTAGTAGTTTTGTTAATCTATATATATATATATATATATATATATATATATATATATATATATATATATATATATATATATATAGAGTTGGTTTCATTTAAGAACCATGTAAATATTTAGGAACCATTAGGAACCAATATTCACCAGTGTATATATATGATATTCACCAGTGTATATTTAATATGATATTCACCAGTGTATATACATATAATATTCACCAGTGTATATACATATAATATTCACCAGTGTATATATATATATATACATATGCTTTATATACACTGGTGAATATCATATATATACACTGATGAATATTGGTTCCTAATGGTTCCTAAATATTTAGTGGTTCCTAAATGAACCCACCTCTATATATATATATATATATATATATATATATATATATATATATATATATATATAGGGTGACGTTCAAATGAGATTCTCAATTTTCTAGAGATCCAAGGATACAATTTTTAGCCACACAAATTCACTTAGGGGTCAAAACCACAAAGGCTTCCTAACCATTCATTTTTCTTTTTATATATACTTTTTTTTTTTTTTTCATTTTTTTTTTTCGTTTTTTAATTCAGTTTTTTTTTTTTTGCTATGTTTTACTAAACTTTTTTTTTTTTTTCAAAATCACATGTGATTTTTTTGTAAAAAATTGAAATCACATGTGATTTTAAAAAACCAAAATTTATAAATTTTAAAATCACACGTGAATTTTTTTTTTTTGAAAATCACATCTGATTATCAAAAACCAAACTTTATAAATTTTAAAGTCACACTTGAAAAATTTGTTTCTCGAAAATCACATGTGATTTTATAAGGAAAATAGTTTGTAAGTTAAAAATCACATGTGATTTTGGTAAAAAATAATCAATAGTTTATTAAAATCAAACGTGATTTTACCGATTGAAAATCACATGTGATTTTTAAAAAGTAAGATTGGAAATCAAATTTAATTTTCGGAAAAAAAAAAAAAAAAAAAAAAGAAAGGTAAATAAAAAGGAAAAGAAAAAAGTAAAAGTTTTTTTTAGACAAATAGTAAAAAGAACATTTTAGAAAAAAAAAAAAAAAAAAAAAAAAAGAACAAAGATATAAGAAAAAATGGGTGGTTAGGAAGGAATCACTGGATCTCTAGCAAATTAGGGATCCTTTTGAACCCCAATCTATATATATATATATATATATATATATATATCTATATATATATATATCTACATATATATATATATATATATATATATATATATATATATATATATATATATATATATATATATATATATTTAAACTAGTAATAGCAAACCCCCATCTAACCTCCATTTTGAAAAATCGCCTTGAGAAGGTCCATGAGAATTGAATCGACCTTGTAGGTCGTATTGCTGATCGTGGTGCAAGGTTTGTTCCTGCAAGAGAGTGGTTAGGATTTGTTTTGAGTTGCTTGAGATGCTAAAGGACCAAAAAAAGGGAATTCATAAAAGGTGTACTTATAATACGCCTTCTAAGAAAGAAGGTGTATCTTTGTTACACCTTCTAAAATAAAAGGTGCATCTTTTTAAACAAGGAGATAAGGGTTACTTATGAATGGGTCTATTCATATTCGTTCAAAAATATAAATTAAAAAGAAATCAAAACAAGTGATACCTCATATACCTTCTTACAGGTTGACATCGCCTGCAACAAACAATCAATAGAATGCAAAACATCAGCGGCCACGTCAGAATCACCCGACTTTGTAACCTTTGACTTTCTGGATCTCCGGACAGGAAATCTTTCCTCATCCAGGCATGCTATTTATTATTACATAAGATGATAACTTATTATGGTCAGTAACAAAGTTAAAGCGCTATTAATTCATGTTTAAAGGTCAAAAGTTACCTCTACTAATAACAGATTGAGTCAACCACATAAAATCAACAATATGACTGTGTATAGTTATGCTTTTGTTGGGCTTTATATGGGCCGGGCCCGAAGTCTAAATTTGTAGTTGATGCTTTTCATTATCAAAAGACAAAAGAGATACCTTATACTTCCTGGCTCGTACATTCTTCACAACTACAAAGCATTAACAATTTTGGCAATGTCATCCTACAAATCATTTAAAAAAGATATATGTTACTAATGAAATATATGTCAAGTTTAGTAAAACCAAAAAGAATGAAAGAAAAGCCAGATATGAGTATTTTTACACCATCCATCGAAAGGCAACAGAAAGGTTGAAAATAATAGTTATGAAGATTATACCAAAATCAATATAACGTAATGTGTAACCTGGTCTACTTGGTTCATGGATATATCATATATGAAAAAGCTGCCGTTTTGTTAGATGAATATGAATATTTATATCAGAAATCAGAAGCATATTAACGCTAAGAGAACAACAGAAACACTTGGCTAACAATGACAGTGGCGAATCCAGGATATTTTTTCAAGGGGTTCCCTGTTTTTAGATCCACAGTTTGGTAGAATTAGGCGGACATTGATTTAGCTATTTAGGGACACCCAATTTCATGACTCTATATTCCAAAAAACTAAAAACCATTGCAGTGAACATAGAACATCACTAGACTCACAAAACTCAAAAACATATACCTAAAAATTACAAACTCACACAGCCTAAACCACCAAACTATTAATCTAGATGAATCTGAAGCCCTCGCACTCACGGCGTTGTTGGCGGCGAAACTTCCTAAGAGTGTCTTTAAAGCACCAATTTTCCGGTTCTCCAACCGGAGGGTTTGCCGGATGCACAATCGGGGGAGGGAAGCTCCTACCTGCCTCATCAGTTTCCTCTTCTTCGGGTGGTTTGTACTCCGCTCTCTGGTGGCAGATGGCAACAAGATGGAGTGTGTCACTATGTGTAGACAGTTTCAATGGCTTAAATGTTATCACAAACTTAAGGCCTAACAATATGTCATTACCGCCCATTCCTTGTGCATCAAACAATTCAAACAGCTATAATAAACAATGTGTTTGCCTGTTTGGGCGTGGTCGAACCATATGATAGTCATGTTCTCATGGAAGACATATAGTTCATACTTCATAGTTGTTTAGCCAACAAACAATCTTTTTTTCACCTATTTGTATCTTGCTCGCGGAGCGGCATAACTTTAATTCAATCATTAAACTAAACCTAATTTCATGACTCCATTTCAATCATTTAAACACTTCACTTTTCAGCTCAGTTTAGAAAACCTAGATTCAAAATCTCAAAACCTTTCGATCTTGCAATACACGAGTATAACACAAATAAAGTAGATATCTTCCTAACGAAAAAGAAATCAAACAAGATAAAGTAGATATCTTCCTAACGAAAAACAAATTAAGCAAGAAATAAAAACTCTCGTGTAATTTTGTTCACTGCCGAAGGTGGACAAAAATATTCCATAAACCTTTTCTTGAAATCTTCCCAAGTCATTTTCACGATTCCATAAGCTGGAAACAATCTTACTATCGACTCCCACCAACTCTTAGCTTCATTGCGAAGTAAATTCGCCGCATAAATAACTTTATCTCTATCCGCACACTTGCAGGTTAGAAACGCACCTTCTACTTCCATAACCCATCGCATACTAACAATAGGGTCAATTTCTCCAAGAAACATGGGCGGATTACAACTTGCAAAATCCTTATACGTACACCCCTTCTTGTAACTTTCCGTCGATTCTTCTTGATGATCGGAATGACCATCTTCACTTTCTGAATCTTCTTTCTCTTTTTGTTTTAGTTCTTTTTCCGCAAGCACGCTGTCTATCTTTTCATCGATAATTTCTACAACATCATCTCTAACCCGTTTAATAATAAACGGTATTGCTTTCTCGAAGGCTTGTCTAATCTCCTTAGCCACTATTGTCTGCATATCTACTTCTTTCTGACCGTCATCATAATGACTACCTCCTTCTTCCATTTCTACCAACTGAAATTAAATTCAGTTAATAACATATAGAACTATAATCTATACACAATTATAGTTTATAAATCACATACATACTTTCTAACTTTCTTGGTCCCTTGTCTTTAATGTACCTTGATCATATCAGATGTACATAACATGTTCAAAATTATCGTTGGCCAGACGTTAATTTTGAGCATATTAATTCTTGTACACCCAATACTATCAATGTATATTTTAGACTAAGGCATTCTATTCTTTCGTAACAATAAATCTTTCTTACTTTTATCTCTTCCGCAAGGCAAGCTTCTTTCCCTTACAAAGCCTCACCTTGGGTTCAAGTATCAACCGAGATACTCGACTCACACAAGCCAAGGCTCTGATACCAACTTGTAACACTAGGATTAAAACACACAATTTTTTTTTATATAAATAAACTTCTACAACATCAACGGTTTACTACATCCTTTACATAACTTAAATGAAATAAAAAGTTATTGTTTTACTTTAACCAAAATAACATTTCTTAACGTTTTGAGCGGAAGCTCATTACAAAAGATTTGATTTCTTATTAAGGTCCCTATCCATTCTTTACATGCTTGCCTTGCGATTTAGAGATCATTTCTACCTACAAACATAACATCAACAAAATACATTAGCGTTAAGCTAGTGAATATATATAGTCATATATTAAGAAATCTCCAAGACTATTTGCAGTCTTATCATTCTCTTCTTCCAACTATATAAAGTTGGTTCTTACTTCTTTCCGACTATTAAAAGTCAATTACATACCCTCGCGGTATACATATAAAGTTAACTCTACTTCTTCCCGACTAATGAAAGTCGATTCTACTTCTTTCCGACATATAAATGTCTTCTCCATTCATCTCTAACTTAATAATGGTTTAGGATATCATTCCTATACTTAAACTACTTTAAAATTCACTAAAAATTGGTCTAGGCACTAAGTGCTCCACATCTAAGAACAACTGCTCCGCATCTAAGAAAGCTGAAAATCAACCAAGGCCACAGAGTGCCAGATGCGGCGCACCATGACCCAGGTGCGACGCATCTAGGCCCCTGGCTTGGCTGATTTTCGTTTTCGATGATTTCCTGCACTTATACGTTAGTTTATGACACTTCTAGTTCCTATTTCCATTAACAACTTAATTATATTATGAGAATATATACTTGTCAAACCTCAAAGGTGTTAATACACAATTATAAACATATAACAATATAGAAAATGAGCTTCGTATACTCACCTTGATGTCGAAAGTACGTTCACTACCCTCTCGTCTCTTTCCCCTTTCCTTTATCTTTCAAATCTGAGTTTATAAAACCAACACAACTATATCTTTCAATAACTCATAATAAAAACATAACTTTCTAAATAAAAAATCTTAATCTCAACTTGTTTGGCCATTTCTACCCATCTTGCCACTCTTTGGGTCTTTTGACCCATTAATCATTTTAGTACACACAAAAACTTTTCAAACTATTATCTACATTATACTCATAATAAACACATTGCATAAAATTGTTATTTCTTTTCATTAACCAATTTCTACCCATTTGCCATTCTTTGGGTCTTTTGACCCGTTTGGCAACACCAAATGGAAAAATCACAACATCATACTCCATCTCATTCATAAAACTAAAACATATGATTCTAACATTAAATTAACATATAACCAAAGCTCAATTTAACAATTTTCTTCAATTCTCATGATTATCCCCAAATAATCAAAAACCTAATTTTACCCAATTAAGTAAATTCTACCTTTCAATTAGACATCTAAATAAGATTATAACACATAATTCAAACTCAAATTCACCAAATAATATCAAGTATATAAACTTACCTTCTTTTCTCCAAATAACTCTTAAGCTAGGTTTTCTTTATCTCCTACTCTTGCCCTTTAGAAATTTCACTACAATAACTTCAATATGAGAAATTTTCAGTTCTCCTTGTTTGCTCTCAAGAACACACACACAAAAACACACTAAAAATCTGCACTTGACACCTCATGATCCTACTCATACCCAAATTTCGAAATTACTCTTTAGTCCCTCAACTTTCCAACATTTGCTTAATTTACATAATTACTAACATTGTTAACTATTTAAATCCTTTCTAACCAAAGTTAACTATTTTTCTTACCATTCTAGTCCTTTATATTTAAAGCTTCTAAAATAAACATAAATATAAAATATCATAAATAAATAAATACTTACGAAATATTCTAAATAAAGAAATTGACACCAGAAAATGTTATATTTTTCATTATGACATAGGGAATAGATTTATACAGAGCTTGAATGATACAAAAAGAAGGTAGTTGTAATGAGCTGTAAATGAGCACCCTAAGCATGAAAGTGAATATATGATTGAGAGAATATCACGGGAGAAAATAAGACTTTCCAATACTCCCCCTCAAGTTGGCGCATGTAAGTTTCGAATGCCCAACTTGACAAGTAAAGTCTGTAACGAATGAGAGCCAAGTGGTTTGGTGAGTAAGTCAGCGACCTGATCTTTAGAGTTAATGTGTACGGGTTCGATCTCCTTTCGTTCAACACGTTCACGAACAAAATAGCAGTCCATTTCAACATGTTTCGTCCGCTCATGAAAAACGGGATTGTTAGCTATGTGCTTAGCGACTTGATTATCACATAACAATGGCGTAGGACCAACTACGGCGACATCTAATTCTTCGAGTAACCAACGAACCCATATAATTTCGCTTACTGACGCGGCCATGGCCCGATATTCTGCCTCAGCTGAAGAACGTGATACCACTGACTGTTTCTTCGATTTCCAAGAGATTGGTGCTCCGCCCAACTGAAGCACGTAACCTGTCCTGGATCGTCTACTAAAAGGGCATCCGAGCCAATCGGAATCGCTATAGGCAACGAGGTTGATGTCACCTGTTTTAGGCAGAAGGATGCCTTGTCCAGTTGTGGTCTTAAGATACCGTAACACTCTATTTGCAGCCTCCATGTGGTTATTTCTTGGGTCTCCAACAAATTGGCTGAGAACATTCACGGAGTAGGCGATATCGGGACGAGTAACTTGTAGATAAAGCAAACGACCGACAAGCCTTCGGTATCGACTTGCGTCGACCTTTTGTTTTCCTTCTCCTTTGTCAAGTTTTAAATTTGGTTCCATGGGGAACGAACTGGGTCGACATCCTTTCAATCCGCTATCCTCAAGAATGTCCAAGGTGTACTTTCGTTGGCTAAGGACCAAGCCATCAGATGTTCTTGCAACTTCTATTCCTAAGAAGTATTTCAAAGGACCAAGGTCCTTTATGCTAAACATGTTGTCAAGATAGGTTTTTGTTTTTTCAATCTGCTTCATGTTGTTTCCAGCAAGGATCACATCATCCACGTATATGAGGGCTGCCACATACACATCTCTATCTTTGTAAATGAATAGCGAATGATCGGCTCTTGACTGTTTATAACCAAGATTAGTGAGCGACTTTGTGAGTTTTTGATACCAATTTCGAGACGCTTGTTTCAACCCATAGATTGATTTCTTGAGTTTGCAGACCCTTGTCTCATTCTTGTTGGAGAATCCTTGTGGAATATTCATATAGACCTCCTCCTCTAAGTCTCCATGCAAAAATGCGTTATTCACATCGAGTTGTTGAATCTCCCATCCTCGTTTCACAGCGATAGTAAGGAGGGTCCTTACCGTTACAAATTTGGCAACAGGAGCAAACGTGTCATGATAATCTACCCCCTCCCTTTGCGTAAAGCCTTTAGCCACGAGTCTTGCCTTGTATCTTCAACCTCGCCACTAGGTTTAAACTTAATCTTGTAAACCCATTTCGAATCGATGGCCTTCTTTCCCTTAGGTAAGCTCTCAAGAGTCCACGTCCCATTTTGTTCGAGAGCACGGATCTCCTTTATCATAGCTTTTGTCCAATTCTTGTTTTGAGCTGCTTGCGAAAAGGATTTTGGCTCATCATGATTATTGATGGCAGATAAGAAAGCTTTGTGAGTGTTAGAAAAATGTTCATAAGAAACATAATGAGATAATGGATGTACCGTCGAAGAATCTTGATTGGATGCGGGTTGCGTGTGATCGTACTTGATAATCACTTAAATATTTTGGTTGCATTCTTTGCCTTTTTTGCCTCCCTTCTTCAACTTCCTGTTGAGCAATAGGTGTTTCAACGTGTGTTCCCATGAGGATATCTTCAGCATGAATATTATTTTCATTATTGGAATCTTGCATGATTGGCTCATCCTCATTGGTTTGCATGGAAATCCCCCAGTCTCCATATTTTATAGTGGTTCTTCATGCAATTCACGACATAGGGAGATTGGGTTCAAGTGTTCAAATATCTCTTGTTCAAGGTTCTTTGGTTCTATTTTTGAAAAAGGAAAAATGTCTTCGAAGAATCTGACGTCTCTTTTCATCACCATCTTTCTTTGTTCAAGATCATATATCTTATATCCCTTTTTGCCAGGTGGATAGCCCAAAAGGATACCCGACTTTCCTCTCGGTTCGAACTTGTCCCCGTTTGTTTCGGTGCTTTTGTAGTAGGCCAAACAACCAAAAACTCGCATATGATCATATTCGGGTTGACTTCCAAATAGAATTTCATATGGAGTCTTGTTGTTTATGACCTTGGATGGTAACCGGTTCATTATGTATGTTGCCGTTAGAACACACTCCCCCCCCAAAATGTTGTAGGGAGGCTTGCTTCAAACCGCAAGGCTCGTGCAATTTCTAAAAGGTGCCTATGCTTTCGCTCAACCACCCCATTTTGTTGCGGGGTATGTGGGCAAGTGGTTTCAAGGATAACTCCATGTTCCCTATAAAACTGGTTCATATTGTTTGACACTAATTCTCCACCATTGTCACACCTAATTTTCTTAATATCTTTTCCAAATTGTGTTTTGACCATATTATAAAAGTCAATTAAACAGTTGCTTGCTTCGTGTTTATGTTTAAGCAAATAAACCCATACCATTCTACTGTAGTCATCGACTATCGTAAGGAAATAATTTGCCCCCGTAAGTGATGGTCTCCTATATTTTCCCCAAACATCACAATGAATTAAATCAAAACATTCACCAGTTTTAATGCAACTAATAGGAAAAGGTAACCGAGTGAGTTTGGCCTTGTTACATGAGTCACAAACTCTGTCTTTGAATTTTAAAGAAACATCTTTAAGGAAGCTAACACTAGATAACTTCACATTGGAGGCATGCCCAAGTCGTTTATGCCATGAATCAAGTGTCACCATCATTGCTTGCCTCTCTTCTTTTATTCCCCCCATCCAATATAGACCATCATGACAATCACCCGCTCCAATCAAGTTCCCCGCTTTGAGATCCTGTAAAACAAAAAAATCAGGAAAAAATGTTACGGCACAATGAAGATCCTTGGTGAGTCTCCTAACCGACAAAAGGTTGCATGTAAAATTTGGTACAAAGAGAACTCCTTTGATGTTCAATCCACCCTTAAAAACGACTTCACCTTTCCCTTTTACGGGAATGGATTCCCCATTCGGGATGGTGACTGGCCTTTCAATGGTGTTCATGAATAAATTTTTAAGGAGGTGTTCTTGGTGGGTTATGTGTTCGGTGGCACCCGAGTCCACAACCCAATTGTCGTTAACACTTATGTTACCTGCCATGTTAGCTATCACTGGCCCTTCTCGATTCTCACTAAACAACTTCAGAAACATTGCATATTGCTCCTCTGTCATGCCCGGTATAGGACACGGTTTCGTCTCAACCATTGCTGCCCTTGGCTTCGCCTTGTCACCTTTTCCTTTTCCTGGCTGATGTGTAAAAATCGAGTTATATTATTTTATAAAAATAGGATTATTACTTTAGTTATGATTATCACACAATACAGGCAAGAATACCCGATCATATAATAATATAGCTTTAGTAAATCCGGAATCGAACACAGGGAACGATGTATTAATATTTATTTAAGCTAAACTATTTAATTAACCTAAAGAAAGCAGTAAAAGGGGGGCGTTTTAGTTCTGAGAGAACGTATTTCGATCAAGTAATTACCTAAATCAAAATAATAATTAATTAACTAAAGTGGTTTTTGAATGAAAAGATATTTGAAAAAGTTTTCAAGATGTAATCAGATATTTTAAAAGCAGTGTTCACTTGGATTTAATGTTTCACTTGGATTATGAATTAAGTTTATGTATGAATTGGTTTAACTGTGATTTCTTCGTTAACTAGACTTCCTATTAGAGTCGTCTAATCCTACAAATTAAGGAAAGATGGCACGAACATCGTCGTCGTACATCAAGAGCTATCTTAGATTTATCCACCCTAATTTGTGCCTTTAATTCACTATTGTTAACAATTTAGTCTGATGACTACGAATTAACAAAAGTCTCAACTATTCAGTTACGATATAATTGTCATGTTCGTTCAATTTATTAGGTTACTATTATTCTTAGCCTATCTCAATTAAGTCTCAAGATATAATTATTCAACAAGTTAAACAATTATAAATAACTAATAAACCTATATGAACGCTAGTTATGATATAATTTTATTAATCACGCTAAGTAGCTAACCTAATAACTTCAAATAAACAAGGATTACGATTAAACGATAACAATAATGGAAAAACCAATTACTTCAAACATAGAACTTAGTAATTCATAATAACAAGCCAAACAATCCAAGAAAACACTTAATGGAATTAGTTCATGATGGATTGAAAGAAATCAGCGAAACAAACAAATATTAAAGACATATTGTTGTAAGATTAAGCTAAAATTAACAAACCAAGATGAACGATTCTACAAACAAGATTAAACGATGTTAATTGTGGCTTCTAAACAATTCTAGGACTCCAAAAACCCTTCCTTGCAGCTGTTTTGTCGACTTTGATGGTGGAAAAGTGAAAAAAGGGATCCCCAATTCGTAACCCTAAAGTTTGCTTAAATAGGGGTCTGGCCGACCTTCCAGCCGCCGGCTAAAATAACTCAGCCGCCGGCTGGATTGGTCTGATGAACTTTCTTCCAAAATATAAATTGTAGCTCTCTCTTTCCTCTTTCTTCTCCAATTTGAATCACCTAAATCGGACATCGTATGAAGAAGTTATGATCAAAATAGTGAAAGTGTATAAAACACTTTTCTCGCATGATCTTCAACTTTGATTCTTCATAGTTTTTCTTCATTTAAGCTCCGTTTTCTACCGATTTTAACTCCTTTTTGTTCCATGATCCAAGTTTAACTCTTATCTACATATGTGTACGAAAACACTACCCAAATCATAACAAAATGCGAAAAACAGGAGTATTAAAGAGAAATATGATTAAGAAAATGTCAATTATTTTAAGCATATCAAATTCCCCACACTTGAATCCTACTTGTCCTCAAGTAGACTATCAGATTTAGAACAAAACAATCATCTTCAATAAAAATAAAATACTCAATGAATCAAGTAAATTACAAAAAATTTGATTTACGAAGATGAATTTAACAATTACCAAGCCAATATTTAAATGCATAACTAAACATCTCACGATTTGGGAAGTATAACACTCAATCACTCGAAAAGATAATCTAAGTGTAATATATGTTAAATCGCTCAAAGCTCAGTCATGACAAGTATTCTATCATAGGCTTGAAAACGATACGCTTCTCCACCAATAGAGTCTAAGTAACTAGTTAAGAGGGCTTATGGTTGTAACAATGGGTGAAGGGTAAAATAATGGAATATGGAATGAAAGTGAAATTATATGATAATGAAAATATGGTGATTAAACAGTTGTATAGTGATAAACAACTCAATGAAGAAACAATTAGTCTAAAAATCCAAACATTTAAGTTAAAAATTTGTTTTACTTTCAAAACTCGATTGATTATTTTCTCCAGTGACTACTTCTGATTAAACCCCAACCAATTTTTGCTTTAATCCTCCAACGATTATCCAATGCATTCTTCAAGCTTAAAATGTCATTAAATTACACCTTAATGTGAAAATATCTCGCAAAGGTCGTCAAATTATTTCAACTAATATCAGTTACCTAGTACGGGCTTTAATTTTCTTAAAAGACACCGCTCAAAAGGTCCATCAAAATTGGTGAAAACTTATTCATTATTGCATCCACTATGTGAATTTCTTCGTGAACTCAAAAACTTAAAATTTCCACGCCACAATATACATCGATTCTTCTAACAGTCAACCAAGTTTATAAAAGAGGGAAATGTTCAACAAAAATATTTGGATTAATTGACTTTTTAAACATGAAGGCTTAATTTATAGAAATTTATGTGAATGGGTGATGAAAAGAAAAGGTTTGGCGCAAAAATAGTATCTAAACGTCTCAAACACTAAATATGAGTGCTCGTAGGGTAGTGTGAGTCTAGCAACCAGTGTAGCTACTGACTATAAACAAGAAACGAATAGGCCAATCAACGGTTTAACAATCCTAATTCTTTTTCCTCTTTCCTAGTTACTAATAAGTAAAAACTTATGCTCATTCATAGCCTCGAAGCGTATACAGTGTCAAGTTCTAAAGTCTACAAGTCACCGGCACACTCATACAAAAATGAAGATAAAAGCATATAAAATGTATGCTATAATGGCTCAAATCCTCACAAAAATGTAATGTGGTTGGTGCGCTCAGTTATGCAACTAGTTAAACTAATTACGAAATTTTTAAAAATTTGCACCTAAAGACAAGTAGACTTCTTTTCTACCCCCTCCCCACACTTGAACTGTACAATGCCCTCATTGTACTAAAACTTAAACAGATTGTGAGAAAAGAAAATAGAAAAGAAGAAAAGAAACTCCCCCTTGTCGACCAAAACTCGTACCACTGCACGTTCAAAATATTCCGTCCAATTCGTTGGCTTGCATATCAAATACCTACTAAAACAAAACAAAAAATGAAAATAAAAATAAAATAGAAAATAAAACAAACAACAGGTTGCCTCCCGAAAGAGCTTCTTTATTAACGAGTCTTTAGCTCGACTCTCCCCACACTTAAGTGTTGCCAATGTAAAGGTCGATGTTTCCTCGCCTTTCTTCTTCGTGTAAACTCCAACATGCAACAATTCCTCTTTCAAAACAAGTCCAAAGTGATCATCAAAAAGTAACGTCTCGTCTCCAACATCGAGGGCTTTGTTATGTTTCACCCAAGCATCGTGCCACTCCTTCGTCTCCCTAAGTAGCAAAACTTTAATTCCAATGCCTATGATTTTTATATCATGCTTCCTCATAACATCCTCCATGTAAGTTGGACCTCCTTGATATATTTCACGAAATGTATCCTGCACATACTTATTCCTATCCCAGATTGTTAGTAAAAATGGATCGATAAAATTAGAAAATGTACCTCTAGCATAACAATCCTCCATGGATGATGTTTCTTCCATTAAGTACATATCAGGGGGTCCTTTGATCAACGTCTCAAACTCAAGTACCTTATGTAAAGAACGGAAAGTCTCAAAAACCGAAAACATAGAACATGTATACTCAGTCGCCGACTGAAATGGTTTAACCATCGGTTGGAAGTTCAATCGTCGAGTGGTTAAATCCAGCCGCTGGCTGGAATTCTCAGTTCCAGTTTTTAGCGTTTCGTTGTTTTGCTGTACTTGCTTCCTTTCATGTTCTTCCTCCAGCTGTAAAATCTCATCTGTAGCTTCCAACAACAATGAATATAAAGCATCATTATCCAATTTTTCCGGTTTGTTTATTTCATCCAATGCCTTATTCACACTTAACACCTGCATGTTAGTCTCAACAACACTATCCAAAGAAAAAAAGAACACTTAACTTCCAAAAAAATAAATCTTCCCGAAAGGATCGATTAACTAAAAGTTCAAAAATAACAAATAAAAATCGCAACCGTTCCCCGGCAGCGGCGCCAAAAACTTGATGTGTAAAAATCGAGTTATATTATTTTATAAAAATAGGATTATTACTTTAGTTATGATTATCACACAATACAGGCAAGAATACCCGATCATATAATAATATAGCTTTAGTAAGTCCGGAATCGAACACAGGGAACGGTGTATTAATATTTATTTAATCTAAACTATTTAATTAACCTAAAGAAAGCAGTAAAAGTTGGGCGTTTTAGTTCCGAGAGAACGTATTTCGATCAAGTAATTACCTAAATCAAAATAATAATTAATTAACTAAAGTGGTTTTTGAATGAAAAGATATTTGAAAAAGTTTTCAAGATGTAATCAGATATTTTAAAAGCAGTGTTCACTTGGATTTAATGTTTCACTTGAATTATGAATTAAGTTTATGTATGAATTGGTTTAACTGTGATTTCTTCGTTAACTAGACTTCCTATTAGAGTCGTCTAATCCTACAAATTAAGGAAAGATGGCACGAACATCGTCGTCGTACATCAAGAGCTATCTTAGATTTATCCACCCTAATTTGTGCCTTTAATTCACTATTGTTAACAATTTAATCTGATGACTACGAATTAACAAAAGTCTCAACTATTCAGTTACGATATAATTGTCATGTTCGTTTAATTTATTAGGTTACTATTATTGTTAGCCTATCTCAATTAAGTCTCAAACTATAATTATTCAACAAGTTAAACAATTATAAATAACTAATAAACCTATATGAACGCTAGTTATGATATAATTTTATTAATCACGCTAAGTAGCTAACCTAATAACTTCAAATAAACAAGGATTACGATTAAACGATAACAATAATGGAAAAACCAATTACTTCAAACATAGAACTTAGTAATTCATAATAACAAGCCAAACAATCCAAGAAAACACTTAATGGAATTAGTTCATGATGGATTGAAAGAAATCAGCGAAACAAACAAATATTAAAGACATATTGTTGTAAGATTAAGCTAAAATTAACAAACCAAGATGAACGATTCTTCAAACACGATTAAACGATGTTAATTGTGGCTTCTAAACAATTCTAGGACTCCAAAAACCCTTCCTTGCAGCTGTTTTGTCGACTTTGATGGTGGAAAAGTGAAAAAAAGGATCCCCAATTCGTAACCCTAAAGTTTGCTTAAATAGGGGTCTGGCCGACCTTCCAGCCGCCGGCTAAAATAACTCAGCCGCCGGCTGGATTGGTCTGATGAACTTTCTTCCAAAATATAAATTGTAGCTCTCTCTTTCCTATTTCTTCTCCAATTTGAATCACCTAAATCGGACATCGTATGAAGAAGTTATGATCAAAACAGTGAAGGTGTATAAAACACTTTTCTCGCATGATCTTCAACTTTGATTCTTCATAGTTTTTCTTCATTTAAGCTCCGTTTTCTACCGATTTTAACTCTTTTTTGTTCCATGATCCAAGTTTAACTCTTATCTACATATGTGTACGAAAACACTACCCAAATCATAACAAAATGCGAAAAACAAGAGTATTAAAGAGAATTATGATTAAGAAAATGTCAATTATTTTAAGCATATCACTGGCCACCACTCCGGGTACCCAATTATTTTAAAACATCCACTTCTATCATGCCCATCTCTTCCACATTCACTGCATTGTTCGGTTTTGTCTACTTGAACACCCTTTTTATTATGTTTCCAATCTTTTTCTTGTTGATTCCGAGTTTGTTCTCGCCGCCCTTGAAACTTTGCTTGGAAAGCAGCAACTTCGCGAATCGGTCCCTTTGATGAGGCAATGGTACATTGTTGTTCATCTTCCGCCACTAGGTGATAGGCTGCACTTAGATCTGGCGTTGGCTTCATTGCTAATATTTGGGTCTTAATAACACTAAATTGATCATCAAGACCCATTAAGAACTTGTATGTTCTTTCTTTCCCTTTTAGCTCAGTTAGTTTCTTTCCGAGCCCGCACTCACATCCATCACATGTACATCGAGGAGTAGGTAGAATCGATTCCATCTCATCCCACAAGACACGTAGTCTCGTGTAATAAGCAGAATCGGTCGTACCATCTTGTCGAGTTGCAGCCAATGATTGTTTTAGTTCATACGCCTTGGGGGCGCTCTCTTTCCCAAACCTTTCCTTCAAATCTTTCCAGATTTCAGCCGCCGTTTTGGCGTATTTCACACTATTTCGGATCTCCTTTTCGATGGCCGTCGTTAACCAGCCTTTAATCATTGCGTCGCAACGCATCCAATGCAGGTATTTGTCCGATTTTGTCTCCGGCTTCTTGATGGAGCCATCAATAAAACCGGTTTTGTTTTTCGCGAACATAAAGTTCAACATTTCTTGTTCCCAATCGCCATAGTTCTTGTCGGTAAGCACATCATTCACGTGCATTTGTTTTGGATAGTCGGAAGCGTGTAGGTAAAAAGGAGAGTTGTGGTCGATTGTCTCTCCTTCATTCTGGGTTTTCTTTCCATTGTCTCCTGACATGAAGAACAATTCGGGTTTTTTCCCCCTTTTTTTTGTGTGTGTGTGTGTGTTTTTTTTTTTTTTTTTTTAGGATCAATATGGCTCTGATGCCATAAAGAAATTGACACCAGAAAATGTTATATTTTTCATTATGACATAGGGAATAGATTTATACAGAGCTTGAATGATACAAAAAGAAGGTAGTTGTAATGAGTTGTAAATGAGCACCCTAAGCATGAAAGTGAATATATGATTGAGAGAATATCACGGGAGAAAATAAGACTTTCCAATACTAAATTCTGAGAACATGGATGTTACAAGTAGATACATAAAAAAAATAATACATTAAGTATTTAAAATCAGGAATAGTAATTACACTTCATCCTGATTGTACATAAATCATTCTTAAGGTTTACCACAAATAATAGATTTCATCATTCGATTTAGAAAATTACACTGATCGTAGAATCAGGAATAGTAATTACACTTCATCCTTAAATTTAAAATGGCATCCACTTTCAGAAGGCAATATGTAATTAGTTAACGTAATTAGTTTCCCTAAGTAAATAGTGGATGTAATTTTAAATTTAGTGACGAAAAAATAAAAACGTGAAAATCTTTATGGAGCCATAGAAACTTAGACGTGTTAAATGAATATTCATAATGGAATTTAGATATGACAAGTAAATATGGTTTCGTTTTGATTTTGACATTATGGTGAGAATGAGGATTTAGGGTGGTGATTTCAAGCGTCTGTTATTCTCTAGTGTTTGCTACGTGATAGAGAGAGAAAGATAAAAGGAAATAAATAATGATGAAAAGAAAAATCAAGAAAAAATTGTTTACCAAGAGAGAGAGAGAGAGTTAAAGAAACATTAATAAAAGAAAAATGCAGTAAAATGATGATTGATGCTATGTTTTTTCGTATAAAGATTATTTTTAATAACCAAAACACAAAAACCATTTATAATATTATCTTTTAATAGAATAATAGGTACAAAGTTTTTATAAAATTTTGATGTATTATTACATCAACAAAAAAGTATAAATATGTCAATATAATAAGTATGGTTATTTTTTTATAATTATATATCGGATAGCTTTTTATAAAACAATACTTAAAGTAAAATAAATAAAAGAAAAAAAAGTTTTAGATGTATATTATATATTTGTATTATAGTTACTTTTTCTTCATTATTAACTTAAAAAAAAAGGTTTTGAAGCAACTAATTAATTTTAGCCAAAAAAAAGAAAAAAAAATGGCAGAATCCGGGCAAACCAGGTAACTTGTTTTATAGGAATTTGATTGATATAATACTTACGGTTTTCACGTTTTTCGTAAGATTTTTAGCATGCTTACATGTCTAAATTTGTTTCCATTTCCAGGATATAATATCTTTCTAAAATCAAATAACAATAGTTATTGCTAAAATTTCTATATAATTCTTTTCGAAATTCACATAGATCGACATTCTAGTTGTGTCATATATTTTGGTTATATTTGGTAATTTCGGCTTGAGCTAGTCATATATTGAAAGATGTTGATCGTAGATGAATACTTTTTTGTTAAATTGGCTAAATTTAAAGAAAAGTGAATAGAATAAAAAAAAAATTATAACTACATCACCTTTTCCGTCAAAGTTAAATTTTTAAAAATTTAGTAGTAAGTACTCAGTCATAGTGAAGTAGATGCAGTCATAGTGAAGTAGATGCCCAACGTTAACGGGTTATGGTTATCAAAACCCATATATTTAATTGTTTGTTTCTTTTCCGCATAGGTGAATAAAAAAAACATGTATTTGTTACTATTAGCATGTTTACAAATGTGGGAAAATGCGGGTGCGGATATACAGTGGTAACAGGTGCAAACAAAGGGATAGGATTTGAAATTTTCAAGCAACTGGCATCAAATGGTGTCAAAGTAGTGTTGACGGCTAGAGATGAAAACAGTAGGATTGAAGCCGTTGAAAAATTCAAAGGGACGGACCTTTGTGATCATGTTATATTTCATCAACTTCATGTCATTGATCCAGTTAGTGTTACTTCTTTAGCTCAGTTTGTGAAAACCCAATTTGGAAAGCTTGATATCTTGGAATGATTCATATCCATATTTTTTGAAATTTTGTTTCTTTGAGTACTTTTTTTTATAATCGTTGTGAACCCCTATTATTACCATTATTATTATTTTTTCTTGGAAAGTTAGGAGGGAACCCAATGATTTAAAAACATATGTCAACTGTGTGACCAATTAGCCACACTCAGTACACTTAAGGTTGGTGTTTTTTGCAAGAAAATTGTTTGACCCTGGGTTCTTTTTAAAATTGTTAGAGTTTGACCATGTATTACTCATGAAAGCAGAATGTTGATCCTTCTTTGAAATATCACTGCCTCTATGAGATTCCTCTCTAGAGACAATGGCAAATGCAGTTTTAATAGAAGGTATAGGGTCTCTTGTTAACAAGTTGCTTCTCACAGGTTGATACACATCATCAAGGCCCATGAGAAATTGCATTAATTTCATTACATGACTGAATTCATGAAACACATTAGCACCTTGACAAGTACAAACAGGCAATTTAACAATGGCATCAAATTGTTTCCACAGAGAATTGAGTTTATGATAGTATTCAGAAACAGAGGACCCATTTTGTCTTAAAGAGTTAATTTTATGGTGGAGATTAAAGATAACAGACCCATCAACTTTGTCATAAGTTTCTTTTAGTTCGGCCCAAACAACAGGTGGATCTTTTGAAAAGATTTGACCCAAATACAACTCTTCAGAAATAGACCCAAGAAGCCAAGACAGTACAACAGCATTACATCTGTCCCACTGTCTTCCCAAAACATCATCATCAACAGGTCGGTCTCACTGAACTACCATCAATAAACTCAATTTTATTCTTAGTTTCTAAGGAAAGTGTAACAGCACAACTCCATATGGTATAGTTTTCAGTTCCAGTTAGTTTAACATTGGTAATAGGTGCACTAGAAATGCCACTAGCATGTAAGTACAAAGGATCACCAAAGTCAAGTTTACTGACTTTAGTTACAACTATATCAGACTCACTATCACTAACAGGTTTTTCACCACCTTTTGGTGCCTCAGACATGGTAAACAAAACACAGAAGACAGATAGTCAGGAACAAACAAACAGACAAGAAGAGACAAACAAGAACACACAATAACAGTCAAGGAACCTTGACAGATAACAGAAATACAGCAACCACTATTACAAAAGAACCAAGAATCAATAAAGAACACACACAGCAGGTAAAGAGAATATAAAGATGCAGTATGCTCATAAGGGCAATCCTGGCTAGGGACAATGTTTACCACAATCAAGTTGGGCAATTAGAGTCTAACCAGGACCCTATCTAGGTCCAGAGATGACAAAGCCCCCAACACACCAACTCCGGGCTCAGAGAGATGTGTGGTGCACACAACGAATACTTACTGTGCACAAAAAAAAAACAAAAATAGAGGAGTAGAGACAGAAGTGCACAAACTACAAATGCACAGATAAAGAAAGAGAAGAAGCACAGAAAAGCAAACAAGAACACACAAGGTCCAATCCAATGGTCCAAGTATTACTATGAGGACAGTTGATTCCTGTCCGACACAGAAACGCCTCAGAGAAGGAACTAGCCACTGAAACAAGGTAGGAAGAAACAGTACCAGAAGGTCTTAAGAAGAACAACCACCAACCAACCGATCTTGACTGATCTTGACCAAGAAGATCAATTCACCCAATGAGATTCACGCAGCGGAATAACAGACCACAGTGGTATCTTCGATCAATATTGTAACCCCAGATCTCACCCAATCACACTATCCAACTCAGAACAAAAAATCCCCAAATTAGGAACTAATTTTTTTGTTTGAAAAAATTAGATCTGAATCGGAAAACACTTTTAGATCGAAGAACAATTAGGTAATGAAGAGCCGTAGCTCTGATACCATGAAGAATTTTATAACAAACAAATAACAAAACTTGATTGAACAAATTAGGATTTCTTTCAAACAAAATTAACAACCAAACTGTAAACCCTCAACACTATGAATCACTCCAGATGATGTGATTTCATATAACAATATCAACAAAACTAAGCTCTCAAACTAACATCTAAACAACTAGATTTTAGAGAGAGAAATATGAACTCCAGAGAGAGATAGATCAAGATCTTGAATAACCAATAGCTCCAGTCACCAACACCCCTTATATACCATTGACTTGTTGACCACCGACACATCTTTCAGCAATGACTCTTAAGCACTTCAAGTTCCATCTCCTTGACATCTTTAGTCCCTCCAGTTTTCCATATGTCTCACTTTGTTACCACAAACAAATAAACCAAGTTAGACATTAACACGTATAACAAAGATGTGTTTACCTTGTTAATGAGTAATATATACCCATATATATTAACCCACTCATTCTAATAAAGGTCATAGTAAAGTGTTACATTACCATAACAAATGGAACTCTGATCGTATGTGATTATTCATTTTTGAATGTTTTTCAGGGTTTGAAAAATGAATGGGCTAAAGGAATATTTAGTGATGTCGAAAACTTAACCGGAGAGGAAATAGAAGAAGTACTAAATGAATATTTGAACGATTTCAAATAGGGATTATTAGAAGCCAAAGGGTGGCCTGCTTTCATGTCAGCATATGTCCTCTCAAAAGTAGCCATGAATGCTTACACAAGGATTTTGGCCAAAAATTACACAAGTTTTCTCATCAATTGTGTGTCCAGGCTTTGTTAAAACTGACCTTAACTATAATAAAGGCATATTACCTGTCGAAGATGGTGCAGAAACTCCGTGAAGATTGCATTGTTTCAGGAAGGTGGTGTTGGAAAATTGGTTTATGGTATCTTGGATAATTCCTTGAATCGTGTATGGAATTCACTTTCTCAATAAAGTATTTCGTCCCAATTCCTTTGCCTTTGGGTTTCCACGAAATCTTTAAATGGGATAATTCAAGAAATGACAATTAGTGTTCAAGGCAATAGAATCACTAACCAAAACATAGAGCAATTTGTTGAATTTGTTTATCTCTCTTTTTCATGTGTATTTTGAAAGACCAAATGATGTCTATTTATAATAGACAAATGAAAATGTGTGTCTTTTGGTAAAAGTCACAATCCCTTATGAATAGTTACACCATTTAATAAATAATTACACTATTTAATAAATAGTAACAAGGTTAACATTAAATATACCGAAATCAAATTAACTTATACGAGCGTGCACTCCGCACCTCCTAACTCGTAATAAAGCTTAATTTGAAATCCCTTTGGTCTCGATAAATCCCAATTACACTAAAATTACCAACAATCTTCCCCCATTTTAGTGTAATACTTGATCTACCAAATAATAAACAAATCAAACTCGTGCATAATGAAAATGTCGTGACGATTGAATTTTCACTTAGTATAAATTCAATTCATATAATCGAATATCAAGGGTGTTACTAAGAATTGAACTCTTTCTATCCATAGTGAATATAATGAAGAAAATATACACACAAGTTACTACAACTCTCTAATGTTTATTCTTGACACTATTATAAGCCATGTGTCCCTATCCTTCAATGAGCATATCGAAAGCCAAGTCCAAGCCTTCTTGAAGCGGCAACACTTCATACTCATATAGGTAGTTCTTTTAATCTCGCACCCACGTTTGCAATTTTTCAAAAGAACTATTAAGAAGATAAACTTCAACCTAACATACTCGTAGGTCCGAACACATACTTTGGATGATATATAACATGTGTTCCAATCACTAATGATGGGCTTTCCACATTAAATTCTGCTCCTAGCGTTGTACTAGAAGGGAATTGGGTATCCCATAATTAGGGATCTAAATGGACTTTAATCTCATCCCTTTGACTTCAATCAATTTCCTTAGTAATCCTTTCACAAAGGATCCACTTAGTTCTTACTAGATCGTAAGAGAATACCGGTGATCACCCTTTCTTTAATAAATTGATTGATTAGTCTACACTTAAGTCTAATCTTTTCAAGACTTAGTATTGTACTCTTAATTGTACACATTTGATATAATCATAATGTTCAAAATAGATATTGAATTCGGCAATAAGGTTACGTGTATCAACAAACCCTTTAGCCACTCCACTTCTATAAGAAGCAAATACAACTAGTATAATATCATACTTCAACATTATATCTTTGATCCAAGATACTTCATCTATGTCTTGTAAAATCCAACAACTTATGAATGCATTATCTTCTTGATCAATAATAAAACTTATATAAACTTATCCTTCTAATTTCAAAGGATATTTATTGTATCCAAAACCATAACCCATAGTTTTAATATGTTCTTAAAACATCAAATAAGTAAATCTAAATTCCTCGACCACTAATACAAATAATGTATACACATTTGTCTAATTTGGTAACTTCGAAAACATTAGACGAAATGACTTGTCGATATATATGCTACTCGCTTTATCAAGTGGTAACATGATAGCATTGACTTTAATACATAATGATTTATTATTAACAAATCCTTGAACCATTATGCTTCTTTAAAACAAGAAGCTAAAACAATGTATCTTGATGTCATAGTTAAATATGTTTTACAACATAATTACCTTGATCCAAGACATGTCTTTCCCATAAAATTACTTATGGATGCGCAATTTCAATGATCAATAATCAAACTCACATCAATTTATCATTATAATTGGTAAGGATTTTCTTATAATCTAAACCGCATTTAATGCTGCTTTTCTTCATTCTTACATAACCAAAGAATGTACTTTTTACCTTTATATTCTAAACCATAATCCATGGTTTCTGCAAGTACTTACATACTTATTTTTCTAGAATGCATCAATTTAATTACAAAATTGGTTCAATAAAATTCAATATTAACATCCCGATGTTTTTAAAAACTTTGTAAACATAATGATTGACATTTGTCTCCTAATTAGTTTTCAATATACAAATCGATTAAAGACAAAATAATATAAAACATAGTTATTAGAATCACAATAAACCCTTAATATAGTAAGTTTCTTAAAGTCTCAAATAAATAAATTCCAGATAAAACTTTGCTTTTATCTTTTAATCGAAATTAAATAAAACAACAAAAGGAATATCATTGACCATATTCATCAATTAAGAACCCAATTTCAGAATTAAAGTTACCAAACTCAAATTCATAGGTTTATGATCTATCCCAGAAGTTTGTGATTGTCAAAATTTAAACATTTTCAAAGTCAAATAAAATAAACGAACCAATTTGTGTGTCATTCTCGGAAGAATTTTCCTCCAACTTAGAAACCAAGATATGTGTTTCAAGGAAAACAAATGACTTGCACTAAACATGTTATAATATATATAAATTCAACCGTTACGGTTATCGCCAAATATTGTTACCCTCCAAAGCAGTTACCACCAAATTTGACAGAATTATTATGACTTCACACATTTTTAGATAACTTCTATTCATAAATATATAAATTAATACTATCTTTATTTGTTTATAATGATCTCATGATTAACTTCATACGATATCAGTTAACCACATGCATGATTTCAACTTTATGTTTTAATCCATGCATAGTTGTATCATGCTTTCAATTTAAGACTAATTAAAGAGTGTGTACCCGTAAGTAAGATTGAATTGGCAAACTTTGTTCATTCTTCCGGTTAAACTTTCACAGAAAATATCATTGCTCTTCCCACCGCTTGAATCTTCACCATCAAATTGCTTTAAACTGTATCTCTCTTTAACAGATTCATTATCCATGATTATCACAAAAATACTTTATTGATTTGTTGGAAAATTGGTTTATGGTATCTTGGATAATTCCTTGAATCGTGTATGGAATTCACTTTCTCAATAAAGTATTTCGTCCAAATTCCTTTGCCTTTGGGTTACCACGAAATCTTTAAATGGGATAATTCAAGAAATGACAATTAGTGTTCAAGGCAATAGAATCACTAACCAAAACATAGAGCAATTTGTTGAATTTGTTTATCTCTCTTTTTCATGTGTATTTTGAAAGACCAAATGATGTCTATTTATAATAGAGAAATGAAAATGTGTGTCTTTTGGTAAAAGTCACAATCCCTTATGAATAGTTACACCATTTAATAAATAATTACACTATTTAATAAATAGTAACAAGGTTAATATTAAATATACCGAAATCAAATTAACTTATACGAGCGTGCACTCCGCACCTCCTAACTCATAATAAAGCTTAATTTGAAATCCCTTTGGTCTCGATAAATCCCAATTACACTAAAATTACCAACAGGTGGTCCTTCTGGATGTTTCTTTGATAGAAATGGTGCGACATCTTTCTAATGAATTTCGTATGAGATGAAGCGTATGTAGGTCACTTCTGAATCCTTTAGTATGCTTAATGTCTTACGAAATTGGTAATATATGTGTACTAATTATCCGTATATGTTTTATATAGAAACACATTTTAAATGTTGCTTGTTTATTTATATTAGGAGGTATTGTCTATAGTCGGAATTATTTTAAGTTATAGCTAATGGCAATTTCAAAAATATGAATATGCATTTAGATAACATTTGATTACAAGTCACTTTAAATCCAAACGAACACAGCTTGATGATTGTAAAATCTAATAAATGGAAACGATATACATTCTTTAAGGGGCACTATTTATGATTTTCCTAAATGCAAGAAGCTCCACATACCACTTACAAGTATCACATTCTGAAAACTCCATGTCCTCGTCGATAGCCATCCTTCTAACACGAATAGCATGATCTCTTTCTTGGCCCTTGAGGTTTACTTTTTTTAGAGAAATCTTCTTCTTAACCCACATATTCATTAATACAGATTTCAATTTATCCCTGCAATCACCAACATTCCAATCATGCACCCCTTCTGGTAGACTCCATGGAAGTCAAAAGAATCAAAGCTTGTTGGCTATCCCGATCTCCTCGCGAGAGTAGAATCATGCAGTATACATATGTAGCAACCATACCCTTTTCAGAAGCCCTATTTAAGTACTCCAAACTAGATATAACTTTAACTAGACTGAAATACTCTAATGTAAATATAGACGTACATGTTATCAACATATAAATAAAACTTCAAATAATATACAACAAATGTTCAGATTTTTAATTTGTTCGTACTCAGGTCCGGCCCTGACATTTCGGAGGCCTGGTGCAAAAAAAATAGAGGCCCTATAAAATTTATAATAAATACTTTTCATTATAATAAACACGAGTTACATTATTATTTTCTAAACATCGATCTTCTAACATTTTTTTAAAGCAAATTCATCTATTATACTTTCATAATCAATATTATCAAGAAACTCGTTCTCAATTGAAATTAAAGCCAATGCATTTAATCTCTTTTGAGACATGGTCGACCGCAAATAAGATTTTGAGAGTTTTAGTCAACAATATTCTGTATGCCAAACAAGAAACCGGATAAGTGTTTAACCGTTTCAAAAAATTAAGTATTGAGTTGGCTGTGTCGTGTTCGACGGGCAAATTCTTTTGTAACAATTCCAGTTCGTTGAATAAATCATCACCATCAATGTGTGAGATATCACCATTTTGTAACCTCTTTTCAAGATTTTTGCAATTTGCCTTTATTTCATAAGTATTCAGTGACTTCAACTTTTCAGTTGTGAATAAAAAAACCAAAAATGTCTTCATACTGTTTGTATTGCTCAAATCTATGCTCTAGTGAAATAATAGTATGATCAACTATGTACACAAAATAGTGAATCCTAAATGATTCTTGAGGTGAAAGTTCATTTACTTGTTCTGCTGATTCAGTGACACTTTCGTCAAAATGTCTTTTCTTAATAATTCTTATTTTATTTTTGTTTTCAACAAACACCGGTTCAATTCCTAAATCAGAAGCTATAGATCGGGCAGAATCTAAAGCCTTCTCAAACCCATGTTCTCGGTAGTCTTTAAAAAAATCAATAAATGCCCCCACACCACTCATTGCCTCATCAATACGCATGGTTTCAGATTGAAGTTGTTTGCTCAGATTATTTACTTTAGCAAAAATATTATACCATATAACCATACCAGTAATGAAGTCAAATCTTCCAAGTTCATACTGTGCTAGAGAAGTAGCTTCACTTTTGATCTTTAAATCATCTTTCTCTTCATCAGCAAGTTTATACAGAGCTTCTACTATCTCATGAGCTTGAGTTACTATTGCTTTTACACTCTCAATCCTACTTTCCCACCTTGTAGTTGATAAAGATTTTAAAGTAAGACTCTTTTTCGATAAAGTGTCTTTCAAAAATTTCCACCTTTTTGTCGAATCAGCAAACAATGTATAAATACGTTGGACAACTCCAAAAAAATTTAACTGCTTTTTCGCAAAAATTTGCCACGTCTGACAATGTCAAGTTAAGTGAATGAGAAGCACATGGGGTGTAAAATGCTCTAGGGTTAGTATCCAAAAGCCTCCTTTGTACGCCTTTATGTTTTCCCTTCATATTTGATCCGTTGTCATAACCTTGCCCTCTTATATTATCGTTGTCAAGATCAAGATATTGTAGCAAGCTTTGTAACGAATCAAATAACCCTTTCCCTGTGCCCTCTTCGGAATATCCTCCTCTTTGATTACAAATAAAGCGTTCTTCATTTTCTTTTCTTTTGCGTTTAGAAGAAACCGATTCAAATTTTCTAGTTGGAGGCATCCTTTATATAAAAAATAAATAAAAACTTAACAAGTTAACAATTATCTACTAACTAACTGTGTAACAAATAGTATATATTATATTCTTAGACAATAGATAAACTATCCAATACGATACTATTGGCAATATTAAACATAAATAATAATCAAATACGTACATGAAATTGAAAGTATGTGGTGTGATTTTTTCAAAGGCACATGTAGGTTAATTTATAGCTATCTGTCAATTAATCATTTTTTCTTCCACCGATGTGGGACAAAAGTAAAAACTAAACTCTTCTTTCTCTTGTGACTCAAATGTGGGACAAAGATAATTTGTAAGCTTTTACCAAAAAGAAAAAAAAAAAAAAAAAACAATTTTTTTTTAAATCGGAGGCCCCGTGCGACCGCACGACCAACACACCCCCGGGCCGCCACTGTTCGTACCATTCCTTGTCTAAATAATGCCTCTGGGTTTCCTTTGCGTAAACAGTCGGTTAAGAATGAGCGCTTTCGATCACTATGTGGAAACCAATTATATACTAGCGGACACTTGTCGATCGAAATACAACGAGATATATACTCATCTTCTGCTGCTTTAAGAAAGTCATTGCAACTGTACCCAAAAAGTATTAATAAAAATAAATAACTTTAGATAGAGAATAAAAACTAATTAGACATATATACATAAAAAATAACAAAAGTAATATTAATCTAAATAAGTTTAAAAGAGGATGCATAAGGGAAACAAGGATATATTATACTAATGAGAAATAAATTAAAAAGCAACCTTCGTTTAAGATTGAAAAGATCAGTGTACGAAGAAGACGAAACTCGAGCAACAACTTTAGTCAACATAGATTGGATCTTGATCCGATCCATTATTGATTCAATTAATTGGATCGTAATATTTAAATGATTGGATCATGATCCGGATAGATACATTCAAAATTTAAGTTATTTCATCATCATACCCTACCCCTACCTCATCCACCCCTTATTGGATTTTTTTTCTTTTCTTTTTTCTTAATAACTTTGTAACTTTTTTCGTTTATCTCGTCTCCATCCTACCCTACCCTAAGTTTTTTTTCTCTCTTTACATTATAACTTTTTTCTTTAATCTCGTCTCCACCCTACCCTACCCTCCACCACCCCTCCCTTGGAAGTTATTTTTTTAACATTATAAAAACAAATGACATTTTTTTTCTATCAGGGTGGGGGTGGCGTAGGGTAGGGTAGGGTTTGAAAAAGTCGTTAAACTAATTATGTGTTAATATATAAAAAAAAAGACAAATTTTGTCTAGGGGGTGAGGGTGTGCAAAAGTCGTGAAACAAAATAAGTTACTATTTAATTTTTGTTTTGTTGATTTTTAAAATGGATCGATCTGGATGGATCATGGATCGATCCAAGTACCGATCCATTGGATCGGTTAATGGATTAATGAATCCAATTTTAATTTATTTGATCATATAAATGGATTGGATCGTATCAGATTTCGATCACTATCCGATCCATTGACAGCCCTAGGTCAACAACAAATAGTTGGGAAGAGACTTGATGTTAGTCTTCCGATGATAAACATGTTTTCCAAATTGTTTTACTTGTACTCCAAGGCTACTAATATGACCTCTTCTGAAACACCCATTGTTATTTAATAAGGATCAAATTTGCTAGTTTTAAAAGAATTGGAAGAATGTGTTGATGTCGTATAGGTTATATAGACAGGCAAGGGAGGGAATTATTGAGATTCGAACAAAGAAACTTAATGAAAATAGGAAACTATCGGGTGTAAGAAAACGAAGGGGTATAGTTTTGTTATTATTTTTCAATTTGGTAAGCAGTAACTAACTACTCTTTCCCTAAGTTTAACAACTTCCTATTTTTCGGACTCACATTTATAATGGTATATCCTATTCTAATTATATCTACTTTGCCTATTAAATGAATTTTTGAGTTAACGAGAAAGCTGGCCCCGCGCGTTGTGGTGGAATAATATTCGATTACAAATACGTAAATAGTTAAAGTATTGGTCGTGATAAAAGTTATAACAATTTCCGTATCAATGCAAATGAAAGAATAACATAATGTGTAATATATGCGAAATAGAGGAACAAAAAATGATAATGATTTATATTATATAAAAGTTTGTAGTATAAATGCTAAAAGTTTATGAAAATAAATAAAGTTGTATTAGTCGAGGGTTAGAATAAAAAATACTCGGTAATGATAAATCAAAATGAATAATAAGTCCCCTTATTTGATAGCGTAACCGTAAAAATAAATATAAAAATTTAAAGTTTGATAGCAATAGCTCGAAAATAAAAAATCAAACTCTTTTTCTAAGCTGGGAGGCTAGCTGGTGTGAGGTGGGTGGTAGGTTCATTGTTCATAAGATTATATATTAATATTATATTAACTTTTAAAAAAATATTATTATTTTAATTTCCTATATTTTTTCTAAGTTGGCAGATTGACCGGTAAGTTATTATATATTAATATGGGAAAAATGCCAAAAAAGGTAAAATAAAATCCACATTTTGACATTTGAGGGTATGTAAAAAATTTTGGAACAAAAAAGGATTAGAAAATCGAATTTGGTATAATAAAGGATTATTTGCGAAAGTTAAGTTTTTAACTTGTTTTCAACATGTAAAACATTAAATAACATGTCTCGTTTTTTTCTAAAAGTCACGAAGAATTAGAGAAAATCACATTTTCAAAAATAGTTTTAATCATATCTTAAAAATTTAGGCTTGAAACTTCATTTTAACGATTAATAATTTTCGAAAATCCTTTTTTAAAACAAATGAGATTTTATAATCCCTTTTTAAAACAAATTAGGTTTTATAATCCTTTTTTGAAACAAATTAGATTTTATAATCCTTTTTGGTTCTAAATTTTTTTACGTACCCCAATTGTCAAAATTTGTATTTTATGTTACCTTTTCTGACATTTTTCCCTATTAATATTATATTAGATTTTGAAAAGATATTATTATTCTTATTTCCTAATTGTAGAATATAGTAAAGAGAGTTTAGGTAATGAAATATCACTAAAAAGTTTAAGACCTAAACAACATAACTGGTTTTTGAAATTCAGATATTTTATTGGTTAACCATTAATAAGTTAAACGAATAAATTATACTATTGTCACGAATAATATTTTATCTTTTTATAGAGTATCCACTCGATATTCATTTTGCAGATTTTATTTTTCGTGTATTTTTTTTAGTGGTTTTGAAAAAGCAGTTCAAAATGAAGTCTTCCATTACATAGTCGTAAACACTCTTTCTGACTTGTTGTTTAGAGAAGCTGATGTTTGGTTCTCCTTCACTTTCTTCACTTTGCAGTAGAGACACAAGTTGTAGTACTTGAAGTGATTGCAGTAGAAACGGCAGTAGGAACCACAAAAGCCATTAATGCTCTGTTTTGACTGGGTTCTTCTGCTAAGTCATTCCAATCGTACCCAAACACATCTTGTGTGATCAGGGTTGTTGATGTATTTTCTTGTGCGTTTCTTGAATTGTTGAGCTTTGTCTTGTTTTTACATTCTCTTGCAAAGTGAATTGGTTCACCACAGTCATAACACTTCACTTTGCTTTTGTCAAAGCCAACTCCGTCGTTGTTTCTTGGAGTGAATCTTCTTCCAGTTCTGTTCACAAACCTTCTTGCTCTTAAAGATAGCATGGTCAGTTGCCACTTGAGATCCATCTCTTCCAAATCGTCTTGATGAATATGTCTCGGATCTTCATTGGTTAATCCAGAACAAGAGCTTTGTGAAAGAAAGGCTTCAAAGGTCAGATCTTCTTGATTTTCATTCTGAGTTGTTCCAGAAGGTGTGATAAGAGCAGTATTGAAATTGTTAATATTTTTGTTGCTGCTTCTTGGCTTCTTGGCTTCAAATTCAGCTTCAAATACTCTTAGATCATTGTATAGATCATCCAACTCTATCTCCTCCAAAACATCACCTTGTCTATAAGAGACTGTGTAGATGATCCATTCATCTCCCAATGATCTTAAGAATTTTCTATTAAGATCATCTTTATCTATCCTAACTCCTGCACTTCCCAGTTCTCCATTAAGCTTCTTGTATCTTTCAAAAGTTTGGGTCATTCTCTCTTCCTTCAGAGCCTTGAAATTCTCATACTCTTGCTTGAGAAGAGCTTTCTTGTTCTTCTTTGTATTCTTGGTTCCGCTGAATCTCTTCTCCATGGCTTCCCATAAGGACTTAGCATCATTGTATCCTTCAAATTGGGCTTGTTATTCATTGGGATTAGCAATAAGAAGGATACTTAATGCCTTGATCTTTGTCTGCTTCTCTCTTCGTTCTTGAACTGTTGTAGGACGACGAACAACTCCAGGAGTACCATCAACAGATAGGGTAAAATCTTGTTTATTACCATTAATGATAACATCTCATACTGCATAGTCAGAAAGCAGTATGTGTTGCTTGATACGTAGCTTCCATTAATCAAAATCGTTGTTGTTGAGTACATGAACTTTGTTTACTACAACATCAGTCATGATTGCTGATTGTTTTCTTCTTGTTGAGACTTTAACAAAACTTGTAGATCAGTTGATCTTGAGCACCTCATGTGCTCTGATACCACCTGTCATGATCATTTAGGTTGTATAAACCCAAAGTAAGTTAAACGTAAGATCTTGATTATCAAGGAAGTTTAGCAGCGGATAAACACCTTGATAGTACAAGTTTAACGATCAAACAAATATTGTATATATGAATATGTATGAACAACGAATGTTGAATGTTAAGCCTAAATATATTGATATTAATGAATGATCAATACACATATTTTTCCTACTACAAGGATCTATGTATGTATAGACCTTGAGGCTAAACCTAGCTAAACTAGGAAACGTCTACAAAACAATTACAATTTAATACTAATTATAGTTGCCTAAATTATGGAAAAGATAATTTCATATTTATCTAAAAGTCTTCAAGCAGTATTAACAAGCATCGGGCAGTAGTAATGAGTTGTTGCAGTAGTAACCATCCTTTTGTCTTCAGCAGTAGTAACTTGACTTGAGCAGTATTAACTGTCTTCATGCATGGTTGTCGTAGTAACCTTCTTCTTGCAGTATTAACTTAACAAACAGTATAAACTACATTACTACTGATCAGTATTATTGAAACTAAACTATTTAAACTAACAGTTTTAATCCCAACATACGGTTCCTTCCAATTTAGAACGTATAAAGCTCCACACATCTTTGGCTAATATTGCATGGCAAATCTGGAAGGGTCGCAATGAGCAGGTTTTTAATTTTATCCAGCCTATATCATCATATACTCTTATTGAACGTGATTTTACTTCAATGTTTCCGACATCAACACCCAAGTTTCGAGTGTTCGGTTGATTGTTATATTCTCAAGAGAGTTAGGTGCCAATAACCGCGTTGAGACGCATCTTTTAAATCAGACCGTAGGTGTTATTGTTCGTGACTCGTCATGATCTATTTTTTTTTATATTCAGGTGCTTTAAAATTAACTTGTTATAGTCGTAAACACTCTTTCTGGCTTGATGTTTAGAGAAGCTGATGTTTGGTTCTCCTTCAAGCGAGCTCGTCGTTTATACGTACTTAATTTGATGTGTGTACTACTACTAATTTGATGTGTGGTCATCCTTCGATGTTTCGATTTATGAAACTCTTATTTAATTTAGTTTTATGCTTAGCGGGTCGTATCTCACACGAGGAAATTACATTTTTCATCCTTAAATTCTCAGAAAACATTTATTTTAAAGACGAAAGTGTAATTATTTAATGGTGATTTTTAAGGAACATCCATTTTATAAAGAAGAAAAAAGAAGCCGTAATTAGTTTCCATAAGTTAATGAGTGATGTAACTTGTAAAACTTAATGATGAAATCTGTAATTTTGTATAAACTTTAGAAACGTTAACTCTATTTATTTTATCGGACATATTCTTTTGAAGCACATGCAAGTCATGTATAATTCAATTTAAAACTAGAGAATCTCCTAGTGCAGACAAACCAAAATAAAGTATGACCAGTTGTGTATAATGCACATAAACAAACGTTTGGTAAAACAAAACAAAAAAATCTTATCTTCTCAATAATCGACTGACATAGCGAAAAAAGATTCAAGTTTAAGATGGCCGATCAATCTGGGAAAAACAGGTACCGCTACTACTCTGATCGTTCATCGCTAGAAGATACACGTTTAACATTTATAAGTCAACCTTTCTTGGAATGAAAGTAACTCATTTGCATATATATATATATATATATATATATATAGATATGCAGTGGTAACAGGATCAAACAAAGGGATAGGACTGGAAATCGTCAAGCAATTGGCATCAAATGGACTCAAAGTAGTATTGACTGCAAGAGATGAAAAGAGAGGGACTGATGCCGTTGAAGAATTCAAAGGGACCGATCTTTGTGATCTTGTTATATTCCATCAACTTGATGTGTCTGATCCTGCTAGTGTTGCGGCTTTAGTTCAATTTGTGAAAAACCAATTCGGAAAGCTTGATATCTTGGTATGATTCATTTGTTAATCTCCATTTCCTTGAAAAATCAGTTTTACTTATTATGTTATCTATAGGTGAATAATGCCGGGGTTGGTGGAGTTGTGGTGGATGAAAAAGCTTTAGGGACATCGAAAAGAATTAGTACTGAGGTAATATTACTTTTTTGGGACTGCAAAGTCACTCGTTTGAGCAACCAAAACAATCTTAGTTATTACTCGCTCGCTTAAGCAAGTCTAAAGGAACCTTGATGATGCAAGAATCAATATTTTTCTCCTGCATAGTTGTGAGCGGTTTTATCTGATAAATCTTTTTTTTATCTTATTGCCAATTGAATCCGAGAAGATGTTAACTGAGAATGAAGAATTGGCCATACAATGTGTACAAACAAACTATTATGGGGCAAAGAGAATGATCGAGCAGTTTTTTCCACTTTTGGAATCATCTGATTCCCCACGGATAGTAAATATTTCGTCCTCCATGGGAAAGTTAAAGGTACGTATTGTTTAAGACCACAATCATAATAGGATATCTGTTCGGGAGCTTTTTAAAATCTTTTCCGTTCTGTTTAAAGTGTGATTGCTTATTTTTGTTTTATATTTCAGAGTGTGAAAAATGAATGGGCTAAAGATATATTTAGTGATATTGAAAACCTAACCGAAGAAAAAATAGATGAGGTACTTAATAAGTTTCTGCATGATTACAAAGACGGGTCACTGGAAACCAACAGTTGGCCTGCTATCATGTCAGCATATATCGTCTCAAAAGCAGCCTTGAATGCTCACACGAGAATGTTTGCCAAGAAACACACGAGGTTTTGCATCAATTGTGTGTGTCCGGGTTTTGTTAAAACTGACATTAACTGTAATACCGGCACATTATCTGTCGAAGATGGTGCAGCAAATCCTGTTAAGCTAGCCATGTCACCCCAAGGTGGTCCTTCTGGGTGTTTCTTTGATCCAGATGGAGCCACGTCTTTCTGAATAAACATCAAGATCTATTACTTGATCACGAATAACAATGTTTAATGGTCATGTCTTTACCTTTCGATAAACTCCCGTTATTTATGTATTATGATTACTTTTCGAATAAACTCCCGTTATTTATGATGTAGTTCACAAGTGATAATGTTTGTGACCAATTGAATGTTGTAAAAGTCGAATAACCTCCAGTTATCATTGGAATTGTGTTGTTCAGCTATTACCTATTGAATCTTTTGTGATACCGTCTTTTTGTATGATCATAGCTGTCGTTTGTTTCATGTATTCAGCGCATAATTGATTTACTCACATTCCAATGATCCAACTCACCTCCTCCGCCAAGTTTGACCTTTACGACTGGCCACTACGCTCCATATCTAAGGCAGATAACTCAAAAATAACAAACTGTTAACAATTAAATCCGTGGGAGTGGACGCTAAAAGGATACCAGTCCTGCATTGTGGATTTGTGGGTGTTATCAGAGTAGCAGTCTTTGCGTTATGTATCAATTGACGCTACACTGTATCCTGTTTGTTTTTAAGCTTGTGTAGTTAAGTAAAACTTTAATCTTGCACTTTTTAAAAACCGCAGTATTGGACTAAAGCATTTTGTTCATGGGATCGGTTGTTACGATCACGCCTTTGGTTAGAACCTACCATCAGGCTGGTTTCAAGTATCACACATACGACCATCTCTAATGGGTGGCAGTCTATAATATTGAGTGAACATGAATAATTTTGTGGTTGGTTTAATCAAATTATAAAATGTGAAATAAATTTTACATAATTTATGGAATTGTACACACTCTAAATTCATGTCTACTTGGACGAAACATTAACTAACGCTGCAAATTCGCATATGTCTCTTCTATTATCTTGTTTTGTACTTCTCAAGATCGATACCTGCAAAAGATTCAAAAGACAAACAAAGGGTTCTTCTAATCATTAAAATAGTAATGATTTAGTAAAAATACACTACACGAAAACGTCTTAGCAAAATAATCACTAATATATTTAAACGGTGCAAAATTTAAAACTAAGATCCCATCTATCATAGACTCGTAATGTTTTCCATGCTCCAAAAATATTAGATTTGTAACAAAAAGGGATAATATATACAAATATGATACATAAAAGTAGAAAAATACGCTACATACCTTTGGCTGCTCCATTAAATTGCAAAAATAACCTATTCCGAAAGATAAGGTAGTAAAGCCAGCAGCAATTTCAACAGACTTAAGCTGTGGCGGTGATCCAGGACCCTAGTGAAATTGATTCAAAATTATCATTCAAACTACAAAAATCTAACCACAAGTACATTGCATTCAAGATCAATTGTAGAGGTGGAAAAATGGGTGGGTCGGTTGAATAAAAGGTCGAAATGGGGCCATTTTTAGTACCGGAAAAACTGAGGGTGGGCTTGACCCGCAAATATTTTTGTAGTTAGCTAACCTTCGAGGGAGCCTGGGCTTGCACAAGCAGAATTCCAGCACTTGCATCATTACCATATCGACTACTGTCTTTGATTACAGATTGTAAAACTTTTGAACAGGCAGCCCCTGGACCAGCCTGCAATCTGCAATGGCAGTTGACTATATCTGACTCGTATACAAGAATATATAGATTCGTATTTGATTAATATTCAGAAAAATATAACAGCTAGCTATGGAATGATACTTTACTAAAGAAATGTAAGCCATACAGTGATGAACAAGTGCAGCATTCCTGAGCGGCAAAATTTCTCATAAGGGATTCTCCCGCACCACTAACACAACAACCAACAATGGTAGGATCATCAGATGGGCCCTTGGACGAGGCCCAACAACCAGAACCATAAGTTGCTGCTAATCCCACTCGCCCACTGACCTAGTTTAGATTTCAAGAAAAGATTTTCAGTATAGAGATTATACAAATACGAGCTGCAATAAGTATATGAAATAAGAAAAAGAAAAAACCTTTAGTGCAATGCCACCACTAGAAGCTCCAGATGCTATATTCCCTTCATTATCGATACATATAACTCCTACAGTATCCATGATGCAGTCTTCTCCCACTGCAGCAGCCATGTGATATGAATTATCTAATTGTGAAATGAAATTCATTAGAAAATAATTCGACAACGTATATAAGTTGCCAAATATTTAGACAAGTCTTTTACTACGCATACCTGATATGTTATCAGTTTGTTGAGGACTAGATGATGGTTCCCCTGAAGAAATCTCAGCTTCGGCTTCTTCAAGCATTACCTTATAATTCTTCCATTGTTCTTTAGACTTTTTTGTCACAAGCCACTATAAACAGAAAAACGTGTTCAATGAAAATTCAAGGTTTAAGACATTAGTAAAAAAACCGTGATACTAGGGACACTAATAAAATTCATAGTATTGTAGAATGGGCCTGAGTGAGGTTACTACCTCATTAGCCTCTTCAATGGTTTCAGGGCAATTGATACCCTTGGACGTGGCCCAATTACGCGCACCATCACCAGCCAAAAACCTGAGATAATAATGAAAACAAAAATGTTAGGTAAAATGTACTGATATACACCCACAAAAAGAAGTTAGATTTCAATGTCATGACCATATATTGCATATAAATGATTTTGGAACTTTTCCATACAAAATAACCCGATCATGAATATGAAGATTGCTCTGCCTAAGATTAGGGACGTAAGGCAGTACAACATGGCTAAAACAACTTAAAATACCTCTTATTCAAAATATATTTAACCATGATAATTTACCTGTTTGTCCATTAGCAATTACTACAAAATATTTGGGGAGAGTAAATTCGGTCCTCGGAAAGTTTTCTTGATTCTATATTATCAATGGGCTTTTTAAACTTTTAATTATCAGTCAAGTCACTCACCGAGCTACAAGCCAGTCACTCTTATGCCTTTACCCTCAGTATTTAAGTATAAATTATCCTGTAAAGCTTAAAGACAAAAGTGCAGTGAAAGTTTACATGGGAGGAATTCGACCCAACAGAGATGAACCCGACATCTGCTCCTTGACCAGCAAAGCCGCAATCTTAATGGCATTTCTTACACCTGGTAATCATTTGCTTCAAAGGAAAGTAGAACATATATATGAGAACAAAAGCCCCAAAATATAAGCAAATCAAAGAAACAACGGAAAAGCCTATACCTGGCACTGCTCCAACAGCCCCAAATGCTCCGGAATTCCCATCCATAACACTCGCATCACATTCAACATAACCATCTTCTGTCAAATTTGAACCTCTCCCAGCGTTTGTGCATGGATCATTCTACAGCCCAATATTCAAAAAATGAGTTCTAAATAATTGGATAAAATTGTTGCAAGACAAACAAGACCAATTTTAGTTAAAAAAAAAACAGTTTATAAATGTCTGAGCTTCAACTTTCAATAATTACAATTTCACTACCAATTCATGACCGTGAAATAACAAGGAGTATATTATTGATCAATTCATATAACAATAACTTATATTCCATAATCTTGATAAACAAGATACCTAATGTTATTAACAAACTAAGTAAACCTAATAAAGAGAAATATAAACCATATATGTTATTGTCTAATAGTGACAACCCATAAGCGTAATATCTAATTCGCTTTTCTCGCTAACTCATTCCCTCGAATAATAGAATATGCATTTAATTCTTTGGAAATGGATTTTAACGAGCTAATAAGTCATACATACAACTAAAACAAATACATCAGTCACATAATTCAGCTAGAAAGAAGGGTGATACCGAAAGGATCAAAACCTCTGATTACCATCTAACCAGACATTTACATTTTGAATTTAATAGCATGGTAGGCAGAGCGAAAACAACGATACCTCCAAGGTCTGGATTGCAGCTGACACGGCATCTACACATCCACCAGAACCCTATAACAAACCAAATTCAACACGAAAACAATTAAAATATAATCAATTCATTAATCATTTTCAAAATTAGCTGCATACTTATTCAAATAAGTTTTGAAATTATCATTAATTCAAAATCGGCAGCTAGTATTTGCAGTTTAAAAACAGTAAACTAATAATAAAATCAAATAGATATAGTAAACTATAGATACAGAATTATATCGATATATTTAGTGTGTGTGTGTGTGAGAGAGAGAGAGGGAGACCGTTTGTAGAATAGATGCGGCGGCGATGCAAGCGGTTTTCATTGCGGATCGGAGAGCTTTTTCGTTAACCGGTGAGTGATAACCGGCGCCGACATGGACGGCGACGAAGAATCGCCGGTTTATATGATCGCCGGCCATCGGTTTTCGGTTATGGAATATGGCCGTGAATATGAGAGAGTAGTGTTTAGCATTTTTACTTTTTTACAATTCCTTAGCGGTAACAATTTCACACAAAAACAAAACTAATTAAACCGGGTTAGGTTAGGAATGTTATTTTAAACTCGTTTTTAATCCGTCAACATGATTATAAGAAAAATTAAAATATTAAGGACATACGTTGAATAAAAGGAAAAACATCATCATGTCCGAATTTTTCAGTATCTTTGGTTAAAGCATAAAGAATTTTATTTCGTCATTTACAAATTGCCCAAAGAAGAACATAACTTACCCGCTTAACCACCAATATGTTTTTATTAGAGATCATTTCTCCACTTGAAACTTCAGCAAGAGATGGATGACCGCGTGAGGGGCATCGTCACCAGCTCCATAACTTGAGCCAAATAGACCTTACTCGTGAACAATTTAGAAAACAATGTTCCCGGTTTTTCAGTTGGCTTTCACAAATAACACATATTTCGTTAGGCATAATAACTCCTCGTCTTGCGAGGTTATCCCGGATAGGGAGTATGACACTCCAAACTCCGATGTTTATCTTTCGTGGGACCCAAGAATTCCATTTGGAACTCTAACCATTCTCTTTAATTAACTTTGTTTGAATTAAAAAGGTTAAAGATTTTACTAAAAAAATTTCTAGAAGAATCTAAAGTTTCTCGTCTAATTTACTTTATTTTATATTTATATCTTAGTAGTATCAAGTTCTAATAAAAAGGATTTGAAATTAAAAAAAAAATGGAATAACGGCATGCTTAGGTGATATTTCATAAAAAGAATAACATATATATATATATATATATATATATATATATATATATATATATATATATATATTTAATAAAAAAGAAGTAATAATCTTTTCTAGTAAAAAAAATTGGAGGAAAAAAAAAAAATTCGACGACGTCGTCATTTTCGTGCATCACCTTTTAAAGTTATGCACACGAAAAAACTATGCATCATGTAAAAAAATGATTTTTTTTTGCATAATTTTACAAAAAAATGACATTTTTGGTGCATAGTTTTACAAAAAGTGATTTTTTTTTATATAAGTTCGCTTAAAAAGGATTTTTCATTCATCAGCTTTCAGAAAAATGAATTCTTGTGCATTACCTCTGAAAAAAACAATTTTTTCTTTGCATAACCATTTTCAAGCCAAAATAAATAAATATTCGATTTTCTTTATGTTTTTTTATAAAGAAAAGAAAATCATAAGATACCACATAACATTTACACAATGCTTCATGTTTCCGATCTTTTTATAATAACCCTTTTATATTTCCAATCTTTTTATAAAAACCGTCTCCTAACTTAGTATTTAGAGTAAATCATGGTTCTAAATAGCGCGCTATAGCGGCGCTAAGGCGCGAGGCGTGGCCTCGCCGTCACGAATCAGTCCATAGCGTTGTCTTAAAGCGTAGCGTGATGTAAGGCGCGCTATAGCGCCATATCGCGCGCTATTGCGTGTGACGTCGCGCCTTTTCTTGAAGCGTTTATTGTTATTTCAGATTTGGGCTTTTTCAATTCACCTATTTGGACTTATATCAAATGGACCACTCGCTAACTCGCTATATATATGAAATATGCTATAAATATTGTCGATATATATCACGCCTTAACAAACGTCGTAGCCTCGATATAGCTTGTAAGGCTTGAGGCGTGGCAGTGCCGCTACGCCACGCCTCACGCTATTTAGAACCTTGGAGTAAATTACACCGTTGGTCTCTGTGTTTGTACCAGAATTACTAGTTTGAGGTTCTTTTTTAAATAATTACACCAGTAGTCCCCATTGTTGTAATTCGCTTACGTCGGTGATCCATTTTTCTAACGTCTGTTAATATTTAACGATTTAAAGGTAACATGCCTTTCATGTGAGGACATTTTCGTCTTTCACTTACTATTTTATTTTTTAAGAAGTTATGGACCCACCATTATCATAAACATTAATTAATAACTCACCATTATCATAAATATTTCTTTTCTCTTTTTCTTTTTTCATCACTAAAATCAACCACTAAGAGCACACGGAGTGGGTGCATTCTTACTCGTTGTGGGAGTGAGAACGACCGTTATTACACCGCCCCCACTCGTTGTGGGGGTTCGTTCTCGAGCTCGTTATTACCATAACGATTCGTTATGGTTTTTTTTTTTCTTTTTCTTTTTCTAACTGACAAATTATAAAACAAAATGGAGATCAGAAATTGTTACCTCATATCTCTAAAAACAAAATCATTAACTAAACAAAAAGAGTGAAGTGTTTTTTTCTTCAAAGAAATGGAAAAAAGAAAGAAAATTGTGGAAGTTTGGCTATGAGCCGCAAGAAAATGGTGGAAACCTTAAAAATATGTAAATGTTTGTTTATAGCCTATTGGGCTTTGCAATAACATAAATAACGGGTTTTATATAACCTAGCCCAAAAAACATAGTTTACTACTTTATATATCTATTAAAAAAGAAATTGATTAGTTAAAATGAAATTCAATAGTTAAAACTAAAAAGTTAACAATTTTTATTTTAATAAAATCTTATATTTATCTTATTTAAATGTTTTAAGAAAAAAAAAAAAAAAAAAAAATTGGGTCCCACAACTCCCGCTATCCTCATTATCATACCACCCAAAATCTAAGAATCATGATTCTCACTGCTACGTCAGCAAAAGTAATCCCAGAATCACCAGAATCGTGATTATCACTCCGTGTGTTCTAACAAAACTCACTATCATTAGTCTCACTACCACCATCATTAATTTCTTTTTTAACACATACAACCCACAATCCATAACTCTTATTAATCTCAGAAAATAAATATACACTATTACGTTTGGAAGCGGATTTTTCGCTGGATGGGTATGGAGGAACTAAACTTCAGCTCGGTGAGGGAGGCTACTGGCTTCGTGGGACAGGAGATCAAAGAAAAAATCCATGATCATTGCCTCGATCTATTTTGGGGTTATGTGGTGCTTATGGAGGACGAGAAATGACAGAATTTTCAATGGGGTTATGGGATCTCCAGTGAAGGTTTTTGATTGTATCGTTATGACGGTTTTTTGGTGGCTTAAGCATAGATGGGGAAAGGGTGGTTTCGTTTGGTTGAATTGAGTTGTTTCTCCTTTCTCCTGTTTGTAATCTCGCATTTGGTTTTTGTATTTTTGTGCCCGTTCTCTAGCTCCTTGCTAGTCTGGTTGTTTTAATATTATTTGTCGGTTCCAAAAAAACAAAATATACACTCTATGAGTAAATTTAAAACCCACCACTATAACACTACTCCACCATCAAAGCATTTTATCACCACCTCCCATCTACTTCCACCACCGTTGCCCCTCTACTGCCACCACCACTACCAATTTGCCACCACCATAGCCACACCACCCTTTGTCGCCATAACAACCACATCACCCTTTTCCGCCACCACAGCGACACCACCATTTTCCACCACCACAACAACCCCCAATCGCTATTTAGTTCGTGGGTTTCGATTTGTATGTATTGTGTTTTTATTTTGAAGAATATTTTGATTTTTGAGTAGATCTAGGTTTTATATATTTATTGTGTTCATTATGTAAAAGTGAAAAGAAGGAAGTGGCCGGTAAGTGTTGAGGTTGGAGAAAATAAATAAGAGGTTGTGATGTTTGGAGAAGATGAAGAAGAAGTTATGGTGGTGGTTTAAAAGAGAGAAAAAGATAGTGTTGTACGGAAGAAGAAACAAAAATAAAAGAAAGGAAGTGTGTATTTGTTATTTTATTTTTTTATTATAAGATATAAAGTAAAAAAGACTAAATTACCCTTCTATGCAAGTCATATAATTGAGTTACCGGAGAAAGTTAACGGACGTTAGAAAAAAGGATCACCGGCGTAAGAGAATTGAAACAATGGGGACTAATGGTGTAATTATTTAAAAAGAACCCTCAAACTAGTGATTCTGGTACAAACAGAGGGACCAACGGTGTAATTTACTCTAGTATTTATCATACTAGATTATTGTCCCGCGATAGCGCGAAAAAAATAAAAATTGAATCATAAATCTTAAGTTTATGTAGATTTTAATTTATTATGAGAAAATAATGTTGTACGTATAATACATATATATACTTTTACGTTTATATACATATTGTTTATAGTTATAATAACATATACACTTTTATCTTTATACACATGTTTTGATATTTTTTATTAGGAGATTTTAGAATAATAATAAGGTAAATTATAGTCCAAATTGAACGATTCTATAAATAAATTATAATTATGTTTTTTATTTTAGTAGAGATTGAATAAAAGAGAGAATGTACTTATCTATTTTAAGAGAGTGTAAAATGAAAATAATATTTGATAACATCATCAATTTGATCTAACGGCTGACATCAAAGAAGTTAATCCATCCAACGGGCCTTACTTCGCCATGTGGCATTTAAGGCCCCTCTTTTATTATATATAGGTATTTTTATAGTCTATTATGATTTATGTACAAATATGTCGCGTTCATATTTTAATATTTCGCCTTTTGATATGTATGGTGTAACCTTGATTCTGATTTGGTTCGTAAACGTTTGACACGGCTAACCCATTTAGTTATTGTATACTGTATTACTCGTTGGAAACACTTCGGTACTATTTGGTTCTTAATTGGTTGGTTCCGGTACATAATAGCATATTCTCATTTGATCGTGTCAACCATTAGGATTAACACGTTATAACCTTTATCAACACACACTGACACTTTTTCTTTGTTCGGACACCTTCAAATCTTTTGTTCTATGAGCGCTACTAAATACCATTAGGTCAAAAGAGTGTATGTAAAGTAAATATCAAGTTTGATCTATCAGAAATTGCAACATAAACATTAGAAAGTTTATAGTGAATTTCTATTTTTCTATCAATACACAACCGCGGCGCACTAGGGACTCAAAATTTTATATACAATACTAGTGTGCATCTGAACATACAAAAAGTTAAAGTCACTCTCCGATAATATTTATTATGTCAAATTATTTGTAGTTACGCTGAATGTTTATATGCCATATAAAATATGTGATTCGTGTTTTATTTTGGAGTATATCAAACTTGAAATACTAACCTTTGTTTCTTTCCGTCATAATCGGATTATTAAGCTCATAATTATTAGGATATCCAATCAAGTGTTTGTATTTCATTGATTCAATCTAATTATGGTCAACAAACCATTGCAAGAAAATAAAAAATTAAGATGAAATACATTTTCAACACAAACTAGATGTTTTTTGTTCTTTGTTCCTAATAATATGTTAATTATTTGGCTAACCAATTTTGTTGGTTACATTTTCTTTTGTTAAAGGTTCATACCGAAAAAAATAAGAAGAAAAAACAATGTCATTCACAGGAACTTTGGATAAATGCAAAGCTTGCGATAAGACTGTTTATTTTGTTGATTTATTGACTGCTGATGGAGTTACATATCATAAAGCGTGTTTCCGATGCACCCATTGCAAAGGCACTCTTTCGGTTTGTTTCCCATATCTTTAGTCCTTTTGTCGATCTTATAGTACAGTTCTCATTTGTTTTGTTTACCATCATAATTCAAAATGGGACATAGGTCGATTTTCGTATTGAAAACATCAACGTTTTGATATAAATAATATCTGCAGATGGTGAGTTACTCATCCATGGATGGAGTGCTTTACTGCAAGCCTCACTTTGAACAACTTTTCAAGGAATCTGGAAATTTCAGCAAGAATTTCCAAGCATGTAAGATTTTCTAATGTCACACATATGTATAATTTATATACGTACGTACGTGTATGTATATGTCGTGTCATTTGTCTAATGATTATTTGTCTTATGAGAGTTTATGATTTTTTTTTTTGATCCAACTTTTGCAGCAAAACCAGATAAAGAAAGCGCGGTATGTAATTACTTTTATTTCGATAAAGTTTTATTTAATAGTATGATTAAAATGAGTATTTAGAAACTAAATTGATGGCGCAGTCAAGAGCACCAAGCAAGCTTTCATCTATGTTCTCTGGTACCCAAGACAAATGTAGACAGTGTAACAAGACTGTTTACCCCCTCGAAAAGGTACGTACATTGGTTACTATTACACACAACAAAAGATCATGGCTCTTCTTGATTCAAATTTATTATGGGACGAAAATTCTTTAAATTTGGGTTTTATAAATAGTTGTAAATATCTTTATTAATCACATAAATCATAGAGATGGGACTACACGAATAAATATAGGATTGGGTTTTTGAAGTTCCTTCTCTAAAAGTACTTAAAAGGCGCATTTTATTACATGTATAATATAGGATTGATGTATTCCTAGTCGTAAATGAAAATAAAAAAATGTTTTATAGGTGACGATGGAAGGCGAACCATACCACAAATCTTGCTTCAAATGTGCTCATGGTGGTTGCCCCCTTACACACTCGTCATATGCTGCCCTTGATGGTGTTCTTTACTGCAAGCACCATTTTGCTCAACTCTTCATGGAAAAAGGAACTTACTCTCATGTCCTCGAGGCCGCGAATAGAAGGAGCAATGTAAAACCCGAGGATGTTGTACCCGAGCCCCCACCACCAGAGGAGGAGGGTGGAGGAGGAGGCGGAGAAGAAGGAGAAGCGGAGGATGAAAGTAAGCCAGAACCACCGCCCGAGGATGAGCAAGCACCAGAAGAGGAGCAGTACTAAATATATATTCAAATACTTTATATATATACACACACACACACATATATTGGTTTATTTGTTAATGTAATTTTTTCATGACTTCTTATTTTATTTTCTTTACCACTGGAGAAAACGAGTTTTCAGTGGTTTTTCAGTTTTACTTTCGAAAATTATTTTTATATTTTTTTTTATTTTCAATTGATGATTTATAATGTGTAACCTTTTAAAATTCAGATATAAATCAAGGAACTATCTTGAAGATATGTATAATATTTGTCGAATATCACAAGCAATTGTTTCATATTATACTTGTTGTGGTGTTCAATTTCCGCAGTACATAAAAAGAACGAATTTGAAACAAGTTTATGATACTAGTAAAGATTATGTAAAGTTCTGAACTAATTATACTACTAAAAACTTACAAGAATAAGATTTGGTAACTAATTCAAATGTTGATTCTTCCAATATTCGTCCACCCACATTTCAACTTGTTTCATCGATCTTGTTTTGCTGTTTAAAATAGTTCTAAGAGTCGAGGGATCATATGGTGGAGGCATGGTACATGGAACTGTGTCTGTAGGGTACCGCACAAGTGATTCCTCCATGAAATTCCTCCATGTCCCATTTGCATAGCATACTAGCGATTCTGAACATAGCTCTATGGCATTTGGAGGGACGGTAGGTTTAAACTTCAAGAGCTTAGCATATTCGGTCAATAGATGTAACATGTAATCATAGATGTAATCCATGTTCATGTCCTCTTGAATGAACCGACTGGATTCCTCACCCATCTCTTGTGCCTAAACGTAATTAATATCTTTGTAAAAAGTACCGTTTTAGATCAAAAGTCCTTGTGGAACGTACTCTTACCTTGGAAGTGTGATTGTTGCCCCACTCTACGGCAAATTTTAGAGATTTGCATTTGTCTGTGTCACGAATTGGCCAGAAATGCTTAAGTGGTGTTAACCCCCTTGCGAAGAATGTGTAGTAATGTGGGGTTACGTATAACGTTGGTGAATCACATGCCAATATGTATTTCTCGCTTACTGACCATGCCCATCCTTCTACATATATCTTATACCTGCGCACAAATTATTGTCACGGGAATATATTTTCTCAAATATTTATCACATTCAATATCATCTACCTGTATGTACATTGATCTTCAATGCTCGAGTGCTTGTATCCATGCGTAGATTCATTATCCCAATCCTGTTTCATACGACTATCAAATGTTAAACGACCAATAAAGTTATGTCAACTTTTTATATCAGATGTGTAGCTTCACTAGTTCAACATTACGTAAAATATATACCTGAATAAACAAACGGGTGTTCCAATCGACATGAGTAGTGCGGTTAGCATTGCACTTGATAAGATCAGCCCGAACAGGGGACACAGTAGGATTACCCTTCCAATAAGCATATGGTTCCCTGTCCTTCCATTTGACTCTCTTGTTTCCTTCTTTAATATTCTTCAGTGTAATTTCCCATGGTTTTTGATTTGTTTCCGCCCTATCGAAATACATCAAAACAATCATTAATTCATAACATGAACGAGTACTTGGAGATATTAGCAGATGTAGAAGATATTCGATGTATGTTAAATGCTAATGTAATCATATGATTATGAAAATTTAAACATAACTCATGCAAGTGAAACGAGAAACCAAGATTACGTACCATCCCCAAAAGGACCAATCGGGTGCGACGATATCCAAGCTCCCTGGATCAGAACAGTACCTGAACAATGGTGGAGGCCCAGGATTGGGTCTCTTAAAGTATCGTTTTATATTTAACACTGGCCGGTCATCGCAATCAAACATAAGTTCAAGATCAGGAATCCTTCCTGGGTACCGTCTTAACAATTGTTGGAACCCCCACAGTGTGAATATATCTCGAGTTTGAATTGATTTTCTAAATTTTTCTACATATGCTTTTCCATCAATGATTATTAGCCTGAAATGCGCGCTATTTTTTGCTATCTCCACCATGTCTCTTGTGATCCCTGTCCCTTTCCAGTGTCGTAGATCTTCATGGATCCATCGAAAGTACTCAGGACATGTCTTGATAAATGAATGGTTTGGATTTTTGAGAGTCGTTGGGTAGTTCTTTGGGTAGTTCTTCGGGCATGTTAGGCTTTGATTCCATGCAATACACTCAAGAGGGAAATCTGAAACCTCTTTTGTTCGGAATTGTGGAATTGATGGACCTGAAAACATAGACTACTTCCACAATGACGAATACTAGTCAGATTAGCACATAAAGCGAACGACATTTGAGTGAATGTGAAGAGATTATACTTACAAAAAAAAACTATTTCGTTTACATAATCGACACAACAATAATAACATCGACATATTTTAGTTGGGTAAAATACTATTTTTAGCGTATAAATCACATTTCAAATGGAATATATGGCCAACAAATAGTCATAATACAGATTTGTTGCTATAGTTACGTATTTCTAGCAATAACATTACACAAATTACCAAATAAGCATAAATTCAATAATTCTTTATATAGAAAGTTGTCGTGTTTGATGGATACTTACAATATCTAACCAAAGTGCACCGATCAAGAACAAAAAAATGAACACAAAGATCATGAGAAGAAGCATCCGAGTACAACTTTTTATAGCATGATTACGACGACTGGATGTTAGCCCTGGCCAATATATGTTCTTACTCTTATCTTCATACAAGTTCTTCATATTTCTAAGTTGTTGAAAATGGTATCACTAATTCTATATACGGAGAAAATCACTTTTTTGCAACAAAGTAACTTCCTTAAAGCTTCAACAAAAGAGTAATCACGTGTTAAATCTCTACGACGAGTAGTTGAAAAGTCATCTAAATCGAACCAAAAGACATTCTAATAGGATGGGGGAAGGGGTAACCCATGTTTGAGACCGTAGAGTTACATGTGAAACAAAGTTGCCATGAGGTTTATCGTAACAACTTTGTGATTTAAGTAACTTTAATCATATGAAATAAATGATACTTAGAATGATTCCACAAAGAATAAAAAGCATGACCAGAACATTGAAATATTATGAGATCTTCTTAAACATATACTTGATATACCTCGTGCATTAGACTTTGTAGAGCTTATGAATAACGGTTTCAAACGGTCTAAACCGGACTAAACCGGAATCTGAACAAAATCGGAAATCTAAAAATATTGGAACCGAAGACCAGACCATATAGCACTTAGTCGGTGTCGATTTGTAACTGGTCATGAACCAGTTCAATACCGAACCATACCGCGAACGGAACTTAACTTTATTATTTACATAAAATTTATAATCTTAACAATTCTGTTTCATTATTTATTTTTTAAAGACAAATTATATTGATATACTTTAAAATATTGTTATAATACGGAAACTCGATTGAATGAAAGAGGATGAATTTTTTCAGCTAAACCAAATCTAAGTGAAAATAGCTCATGTTCGAAAGATAATTCCAATCTCAATCCTAACTTGGGTTAAAACGTGTTCTAACTTAAACGGTTTTTATGAAGTTTATGAGTCGAGGGGCTAAAGTTGTCAAGTTCTAAAGTGTGGTGCTTATTTTGTTCTAGAAGTGAAGAATGTAAAGTTGAGGGGCCTTGAAGTTATTAACGGAAGCTTAGGGGTTCTCTGTGTATTTCTCGGTCTATATAAACGATGTTATAAGTTTTTTAGGGTTACACTTGTAGTCATTTTTCTCTCTAGTCTTGAGTTGTCTCTCTCTCTCTCTCTCTCTCTAAAATAGGGTTTCATATCGAAACCCTAAGTCGTATTCAGTGTTGTCTTGCTATAATCAATAGTTTGATTGAGTAGTTGTATTTTGTATCAGTATTCAGTTGAGAGATTTGAATAAAATGAGAGTTATTGTTGTTTATGTTATTCGTTTATCAAATTGTTCTTGGTATCAGAGCAGGGAGGTGCTATGGATACGATTGATTGAGTTTACGGTTAGATCTAGGTGGTTGATTTCTGGATCTGGTGGTTGATTTCAGTTTAGATCTAGGTTAGTGGTCAGATCCGGATCTTGTGATTGTGGATCTAGGGTTTCGATATGGATCTAGGGTTTCGATCTAGATCTAGGGTTTTTTGGTTATTGGTTATTGATATCGCTGGTGGATTCGTTGGCCGTGATCTTGATCAAGCTCTGTTCAGGCTAGATCTGGGATTGGTTGGTGAGTGTTAGGGTCTGTAAACCCTAATATATGTTGCTGTTGCTCGTGGTCCTTGGCTGTTCCAGGACGGTTGGTGAGTTGTTGATGTTCTTGACCCTGTGACTCTTCCGTTGCTATTATTCTTAAGTTTTTTGTTTTATTTTGTTTTTCATTCATTGGTCTGTATAGTTTTTTGGTTGTTTTTTTGTTTCTTGTATTGTTGTTGATGGTGCTCCTTGCTCCCACTGTAAGTCCTTCTCTCCTCTCTCCTTACTGTTGTTTGGTTGGTTGTGGTTGGTTGTGGTTGATTGTGGTGCCAGAGGTCTGTGCCTAGTGTTTGTGATTGGTTCCTTGTTTGGTTGGTTGTGGTGCCAGAGGTCTGTGCCTGGTGATATTGTTGGTTCTTTGTTCTTATTATTGTGTTTGATTTTTTTCTCCTGTGCTAACGTTTGCTTGGTAGAAGAGAGATCTCTGTGTTGAGTCCCTGCTTAGTAGGCCACTGAACCGAACAATATAGGGTGCAATACACACTCAGATCTTTTGGTTCTTGGTTGTTTTTGTTCTTGTGGTTGTTTCTTGTTCCTTGGTTCTGTTGTTGTTTTCTTTCTGTTTTTGTGCTTGTTGGTTGTTATTGTTTTCCTGGTTCTGTTGGTGCTCTTGTAGTTGTTTTTGTTCTGTTTTTGGTGCTTGTCTTCTTGTCTCTACTTTGTGTCTTCTTGCTTGCTTGGATGAGTGATATTGAAAAACCTACTGCTAGTGGTGTCAAAATGACCCAAGTTAACAATCTTGACTTTAGTGACCCTTTATTTATGCATGCTAGTGACACTAATACCACCTCTCTTATCACTTTTAATCTAAAAGGTACTGAAAACTATTATGTATGGAGTTGTGCTATGTTACTTGCCTTACAGACTAAAAATAAAATTGGGTTCATTGATGGTAGTCTTGAAAAAATCGTGACTGATGATGTCTTAAGTAGACAGTATGATCGGTGTAATTCTGTTGTGCTTACTTGGATTTTGAGTTCCATTTCTGAGGAACTATATTTGGGTCAAGTGTTCTCTACTTCTGCTTATGTTGTGTGGAATGAGTTAAAAGAGACATATGATAAAGTAGATGGTTCTATTACCTTTAATCTGCATCATAAGATTAATAGTTTAACTCAAAGTGGTAGTTCTGTGTCTGACTATTATCATAAACTGAATTCTTTGTGGAAACAATTTGATTCTTTGGTTAAACTTCATGTATGCTCTTGTGCTGGTGCTAAACTATTCTGTGATCACAATAATCTGATTAAATTGATGCAATTCTTGATGGGCCTGGAGGAAACCTATTCTCTCATACGTAGCAACATCTTAACTAGTGACCATCTTCCCTCTGTTAAAACAGCTTTTGCAATTGTGTCTAGAGAAGAATCTCACGGAGGTTCTTCTCAGCCCTTTTCTTCAAATAAAGGTCATAACTCCGCGTTTATGGCTAAAACTTTTGAAACTAATAAAAATTTTAACAACAATAATAATTTCAATAAAAAATTTGAGAAGAGAGGTCCCAACCCAAATTTAACTTGTACAAAATGTGGGATGATTGGGCACACTATTGAGAGGTGTTATGGGATAGTAGGTTATCCTCCAGACTGGAAAAAAGGATTTAAAAGCAAGTTTAATACTAATAATGCTTTAGGTGACAATGGGTTTCTAGTGGTTCTATGTCCTTTACTAGTAATCAAATGGATAGAATTTTGAAATTAATTGGGGATAAATCAGTCCCAGGGGGTGTTCATGCCAATATGGAAGGTATTCATTTTCAAAATAACAATGTGTTTTTTAATACTAATTTCTATAAGTTTTTCTGTTCCAATTCTGCTACCAATCCTGTTAAGTTCCATAATGGATGGATCCTAGATTCAGGGGCAAATCAGCATATGACATTATCAGATGAATGTCTTGATAATGTTGTAAACATTGATGGCTTAAATCTGAAAGCAGGGCATCCAAATGGAACTGAAGCCAGAATTGTAAAAATTGGAAATTTAAAACTCAATGACCATATTGTTTTCTATGATGTTTTGGTTGTCCCTAAGTATAATGTGAATCTACTATCTGTTTTCAAACTGGCTAGAGATAGTAAACTTTCTACTGTGTTTAATGAACACAATTGCTTTATTCATGACTTAACTCTAAAGAATACCCTGGGGACTGGTAGTGTCTCTGATGGTTTATATTACTTTAATGTGATTAGTAAAGGTAATTGTGGTTCTGTTAACAATGTGCTTAATTGTCTGTCTTTTGATATGTGGCACAATAGACTTGGTCATCCCTCTGATCAGGTCTTAAATGTCTTAAAAACCTCTTTAAATGTGGTAGGAAGTGCTGAATTTGTCCCTTGTGATGTTTGCCATAAGACCAAGCAAACCAGAGAACCTTTATCTCTAAGTGACCATAAATCAGGTCATTTGGGTGAACTGGTTCACCTGGATTTGTGAGGCCCTTATAAAGTAACTAGCAAGGAAGGATTCAGATACTTTCTAACAGTTGTTGATGATTTCTCTATAGTTGTGAGGTTGTATATGCTTAAAACTAAGGATGAGGTTTTTAACAATATTCTTGAATTCTATAATTTGATTAAAAACCAGTTTTCTAAAACTATTAAAGTGTTTAGAAGTGATAATGGTACATAATTTGTTAATAACAAACCGGCTGATTTCTTTAATCAAAATGGCATTATTCATCAAACAAGTTGTGCATATACTCCACAACAAAATGGTATAGCTGAGAGGAAACATAGACATCTGTTAAATGTGTCCAGATCTCTTATGTTTCAGGGGGGCATTCCCCTTAATATGTGGCTTGAATGTGTGCTAACTGCTACCTATCTTATTAACAGGACTCCCTCTTCTGTGTTAAATGGTAAATCCCCCTTTTGAATGTGTATTTAGCCATAAACCTAACCTGTCCCACCTTAGGAGTTTTGGATGTCTTGATTATGCTATTGTGTTAAATAATAATGATAATTTTAGTATTAGGTCTCTTAAATGTGCGTTTATTGGCTATTCTAATTCTAAGAAAGGCTATAAACCGTTTAATTTTGATCAGAAGTGTGTATTGTTTTCTAGAGATGTAAAATTCTATGAAAATGTGTTTCCTTTCAAATCCACTAATGATGATCATCTAAATTTGCAAACTGAGACCACTACAAATACTTTAAACTTTTTTGATAGCATGTATAACCAAACTCCTAAAAGTCCCAATGATGAAGGTATTGATACTGAGTATGAAGGTAGTGGCTCAGATTCTTCTTCTCATGACAGTTTTAAGGATTCATCTCCTATACATGAAACTGTTGTAGAAGAGAATACCACTGCAACACAGATTGCTGAAAACACAGTTATCCCTGAGGGCAACATTTTTCAAAACATTGATGATTCTGTGATTAATGAAACTGTTAATTCTAGAAAGTCTTCTAGGAAAACTAATGTACCTAGAAAGTGGGATGATTTTGTTTTAGGGGGAAAAACACAAATATGGAGTTGATAAAGTAGTTAGTTATTCGTGGCTAAAAAATGATGTTGCTTGTTTTGTTGCTAATTTGAATAAAAGTGTTGAGCCAAATTCTTTTAAACAAGCTTGTCTTGACCCTAATTGGGTTGATGCTATGAACACTGAAATGAAGGCTTTACTTAGAGATAATACGTGGGATATTACTGAAAAACCTGTTAATAAGAACATTGTTGATTGTAAATGGCTATTTAAAATTAAGTATAAAGCTTCTGGTGAAATAGAGAGGTATAAGGCCAGGTTAGTTGTTAAAGGCTATAGCCAAAAATATGGTATTGATTATTAAGAAACTTTCTCTCCCGTTGTAAAAATGGTGACTGTTAGGTGTCTTATCTCTTTAGTTGTTTGCAATAACTGGTCTCTATTTCAACTTGATGTTAATAATGCTTTTTTATATGGAGAACTTGATGAGGATGTGTACATGTCTTTACCTGAAGGGTTTTGATAAAACTGATAACAGAGTGTGTAAACTGAAAAAATCTTTATATGGTCTAAAACAAGCCCCCAGAAAATGGAATGAGAAATTGACTGCCATTTTATGTGAATATGGTTTTGTTCAAAGCAATTCATATTCCCTTTATGTGTTGACTAAATATTATGTGAATATTATTTTGTTAGTTTATGTTGATGATATTATCATAACTAGCAATTCTAATGACGAAATTGATGCTATAAAAAGGTTTCTTAACTCTAAGTTTATGATTAAGGACTTAGGTGCCTTAAAATATTTTCTTGGTATAGAGTTGTTTGAAACTGATGTGGGTGTTTGTTTATCTCAACGTAAGTATTGTCTCGAGTTGCTTGATGAGTTTGGTTTGTTAGGTTGTAAACCTGCAACCACTCCTCTTGATGCCAACATTTTTGTTTTGTTTGACAAAGTAGAACATAAGTCTAGTAAACTGTTGAGTAATGTTTATGTGTACCAAAAACTTGTTGGAAAATTGATATATTTGACCCTTACCAGACCTGATATCAGCTTTGCTGTTCAAAATTTGTCCCAGTTTATGCATGCACCTACAGAACTTCATTTTAATCTTGCACTAAGAGTTCTTCGATATCTTAAAACAGCTCCTGGACAGGGAATTCAGTTGTGTAAATCTGATAATGTTAAGTTGTCGGTGTATGTTGATTCTGACTGGGGAAGATGTCAAGTTTCTAGACGATTTGTCACTGGTTTTTGTGTCTATATTGGTAACTCTCTTGTATCATGGAAAAGTAAAAAGCAGCCAAGGTCTCTAGGTCTTCTGCTGTAGCAGAATATCTAGCCATGGTTGCTGCTACTTGTGACACCTTGTGGTTAATCAATTTATTGCATGATATGAAGATAAATGATTTAACCCCTGTTGATTTCTATTACGATAACAAAGCCGCGATGATGATAGCTAACAATCCTGTATTCCGTGAGAGGAAAAAATACTTTGAAATTGATTTGCACATTGTTCGTGAAAAATTCTGTTCTAGGGTACTTAAGTTGGTAAAAATTGAGTCCGCTGAGCAACTTGTCGATGTCTTTACTAAGGGGCTTCCTCCAACTCAACACAAGTACTTGTGTTCAAAGTTGGGGCTGTTTAATGCCTTCCAAGTTAGGACTGAGGGGTGATGTTCGAAAGATAATTCCAATATCAATCCTAACTTGGTTTAAAACGTGTTCTAACTTAAACGGTGTTTATGCAGTTTATGAGTCGAGGGGCTAAAGCTGTCAAGCTCTAAAGTGTGGTGCTTATTTTGTTCTAGAAGTGAAGAATGTAAAGTTGAGGGGCCTTGAAGTTATTAACGGAAGCTTAGGGGTTCTCTGTGTATTTCTCGTTCTATATAAACGATGTTATAAGTTTTTTAGGGTTACACTTGTAGTCATTTTTCTCTCTCTAGTCTTGAGCTGTCTCTCTCTCTAAAATAAGGTTTCATATCGAAACCCTAAAGTCATATTCAGTATTGCGTTGCTATAATCAATAGTTTGATTGAGTAGTTGTATTTGTTGTTTCTGTTATTCGTTTATCATTTTGTTCAACTCCTCCACCTTAAACGATCTAACAAATAAAGAAAATGAAGCCAATTACAAAGGAAGACATCCAACAATGATGAGAAGTTTGAATAACTTGAGGACTTTAAAAAATACTAAAAGTGAGATATTATATTGAACTTTTTGTTTATGTCCAAACTAGACCTTAGATCCGTATTTATCAACGGGTAGTTTCAAAATATTTATTTAGAAAGATATATTACATAATAGATTTTTTGATAATTTATTAAATAATGTGTCACATAATGAATAAAAAGTATTAACGAAGTGGAAAAGAAAAAAATAAGTTAAATGTAATATTATATAATTGAGAAGAAAACAAAGTAGCAGTATCATACTCATATAGACATACGGACTAATTAAATTAATATAATTTATAAATTACCTCATATATTATATACTAGATTATACACATGTGTCACGCGCGGGCTCTCTTAAGTAAAAAGCTTTAATAACAAAAAGTTACGCACAACTTTGAAAAATGAATAAAACGACTTATATGTTTTTCTTTTTAGAATGTGTTTGCATAGTTATTTTAAATAGATATCGACTTATGTAGTCTTAATTTATAGAATATTTACAACAAAAGAATTTTTTTTTATTATAAAAAAGAAAAAAATTGTATATAATAACTTGTATATTTGTATTAGGTTGTCGTAGACGACGTTAAAAGAAGAAAATCATTATTGTTCATTATAAACATGTATGTTATATTAAAAACAAATAAACGAACTTATAACAAACAAATTTATAATAAATAAAAAAATAGTTAATTTAAAAAGACATGGATGATAACAACTTTCTAGAAACGATCAAGTAAACTATGTATTCCATATATTGTTTATTGTTATATATTAAAATAGTTTTAGTTAAAAATTAAATTTAACTATATATAGGACTATCACAATCAATTTCAGAACATAATAAATCAAACGTTTGATCAAAAATTTGTTATTTCTTTCTAAATGTAAAATAGTTTAATATGAGACTTATCCATACATATATTCAATATAAATTAATGGTAATAAATGAATTACTTCTAATTAATCATAATTAATAGATCCAAATTAATTGTGACAAGCTCAGAAGATAACAAGTGTCAAAATTTTAGGCAATGTCTTACTCTTTTATTATAGTAGAATAGAAGATAGAAGATTTGTTTGTTATAATTTATAAATTTATTAAACCTTATAAAGTTTCATGTAATGTTTTAATTTTGATTCAAAAGTTACTATCGTAATCATTTATTATGTATCTTTTTTATATACGTAAAATAAAGGGTTTAAGAAAGAAGAAATAGTATATAATTTTCAAAAATTTGTTTTCACTATTGTTAAGATATAATCAAAAATAAATTTAAAATTAAGATTATTAAGTAAGTTGTTAAAAAAGTTAACTAAAGATTAACTTAATGGAGTTTTTCAGTTAATTGGAAAAATTTATTTAGAAAAAATAAATGATTAAATTAATTAACAAATTATTAAAAATTATGGAACTAAATTCACCTAATTTTTAAATATTTCTTTTTTAATATACTATATCCTATACTCGTGTAGACATGCGACCAATTTAACTTATTTTTTTTATAAAAATATTTATATTTGTGATTCACATTTTATATTAAATCTAAAAAGTTACATGTAAATTTGATGTGTTCATTACCTGAATAAAACTTAATTGCACAATTGAATAATTTGTATTGACGTCATGGTTTGTGTGTGTGTTTTTTTCTTTTCCTTTTTTTTTATTTTTTTTTATCAGATTGGATCATAATCGAATAGTATTTTGGATTTTCAATTGATTTTTGAGTTCATGGATATCTTTGAAAAAATGAAAGAAAAACGATTGTTATTATTTAATTTTTGGAAATGAAAAAGTTATTATTAATTATGAAGATATATTTCTAGTTAAATATTGAAATATATAAAATTGATATCAAAGTACGTTTTGATACTTGGTTGAAAAGGAGTTATTATTATCTTTTTCGATCAATAAGAAGTTATTAAAATTATATAGAGATATTTAGTTAAATAGTAGACGAAAATATAAATGATTAAATATATTTTAATTTTTTTTTTTTTAAAAGATTAAATTGACTTATTAACTTTGAAAGATTTTTTTATTAAATGTAGGTTAGGTGGAAAATTATTCAATTTAATAAATAGTAAATATGTAAATATGAAGAGAAATGAGAATATGATGGTCAAAATATATGAGAAATGTGGAGACATATGGAGGAAAAACAAAAATGATTAATAAAAGTTGTTTATTTTTGTTTAAAGATAGTTAAATTAACTATTTTTTTCAATAAGGGGGTTAATATAATTTGGAAAATTATTATGTAAGGAGTGTGCCAATTTAGTTAAACTTGTTAATGTAAAGGGTTAATTAATTAAATAATTAAAAATTAATGGATTAAAATTAAATTGACTTTTAAAGATGTAATTCTGGTCAAATAAATTGACTTATTAACTTTGAAAGGTTTTTTTTATTAAATGGAGTTTAGTTAGGGAATTTTTAATTTTCATAAATAGTAAATAGGTAAACATGAAGAGAAATATGAATGTGATGGTGAAAATATGAGAAATGTCGACACAAAAGAAAACAAAATTGATAAAAGGAAGTTGTTTATTTTTGTTTAAAGATTATTAAATTGATTAATTCTTTAAATAAGTGGGTTAATATTAATTTGGAAAATTATTGTTTAAAAAGGGATGATTTAGTTAAATTTGTTAAAATAAGGGTTAATTAATTACATATTTGAAAACTAAAAGATTAAATTTATTTAAAAAAATAAAATCTTATTGGTTAATAATTTTTATGAAATCTTTTCTTGCATGTATATTAAAATACTACTTAAAGTACACCTTTTATCAAATCTCAAAATTCGATCTTGAAACGAGAAGATTGAGCTTAATCTTTTTCTTCTTTCGAAAATTCAGATATGCTTAATGGGACAAAAATTATTAGACTATCTTGTATATGTTTGTATTATATCAAAGCCCGTGTAATATGTAGGGCTTTCTATGTATTGTAACTATATTATATGTGTTTGTTTAATGAGAAAGGACAATCAATTTATTCTCAATTATTAATATCATTATATGATATCAGAGCCTAATTGTCTCCGCTAAAAACTCTCCTGATTCGATTTTCAAATCCTTTTGAATACTGTCCATTCCATCTCCATCTTTCTTTGAACCCTAAACCTAAAATAAAACAGAAATTCTAAAGTATTCCTTCATCATACCTCCTAAAACACTTACATCTGGTGTTATTATTCCACAAATTAACCTTATGTCATCACAAACATTAAAGCACACATCTCCACCGTTCTAGATTTAAAGAACTCAATTTTAAACAATGGAAATCATTGTTTAACATGCACATATAATGCATGAAGTCGATGGACACCTAGATGGTACAATAGTTCATGAAGGAGACAATGACAGAGCATGGCTTAAAGTTGACACAATCGTAAAGATGTGGATCTATAACACCATAAGCAAACCAATATTTACAAATGGTCATGAAAGAAGAAAAAACCGTACATCAAGTTTGGGAAAGGATTGCGACCTTGTTCCAAAGCAACAAGGAGGCCTGTTAGATGCAACTCATAGACGATCTGCGCAACATTCACATCGGTGATTTGAGTATTACAAAATATTGTCATAAGCTAAAAGTGATAGCCGATTTGCTTGAAAACATCGGTACGTCAATCGAGGATTCAACCTTGGTCATGAATACGCTAAATGGGTCAGGTGAAAATATGGAACAATAGCCGGAATTATTCGCCATCGTGTTCCATTCCCGTCTTTTACTGACTGTCGAACTATACTAGAGATGGAGGAAACAAGACTCGCTCGTACACATATAATCCCACTTTTAGAGACTCGTCCTCTTCTTCTACTGTTTTGCTTGCTATAGGTAACAATAATAATAATAACATTGCTTCTAGTGTGTGGCGAAACTTTCAACGTGGTTTTTGTAGTTATGGAGAAAAGTGTAAATTTATTCATGGTAGTGGAAATCGAAATAATAATAGACAAAAAACAATCTAATCGTGAGTTTCAAACAAACTCTCCAATGAATTACAACTATTCTGCCGACACGAATAGTTCACCACAACCTCAAATTTGTTACTAGGTTGTTGCACGTTACGGCCCACCTCAGTAAACTGGGACTGGCTATGGTCAAAATCTCACTTGTCTCGGCCCACCTCACATAGGCCCGCCACACCAACCTGGTCACAACCCAGCGTTCTCACCACCTCCTGGTTTTGGTTCATCGATGACTGGTAACTCTGGTAATTCGGGATACGGTTCCAGGCAAGCTCATTACACCTCGACTCACTCTGTCCCAACTCAAGAACATGGTTCGGAACAAGCAACCACTCTTCCTCAAGTGTTCAGCAATATGACTTTCAAAGATAATGGTAAACAATAGTGGTACATGAGTACATGATCTACTTCTCATCTCACATCGGATGCCGGTAAACTCGATATTGTTTTTAATAAATGCAATATACCATCAATCTATGTTGGCGACGGGTCTTCCATACATGTAACCAACATGGGTACTAGCTTATTTCCTACTCTTACTCGTCCATTGTGTCTTAATAGTGTTCTAGTGACTCCACATATCATTAAAAATTGTTTCCGTTCACCAGTTTACAAAAGATAATAAATGCAAAGCTGAATTTGACGAATTTGGTTTTTTTGTACCGTCGAACTCAAAGCACCCTCCTTCAATGTGAAAGCAATGGCGATTTAAACCCAGCCACTCACCCACCATCTTTTGCACTTTTTTCTTCTTCGAGTCAGCATACGTGGCATCAAAGACTTGGTCATTCAAGAAAATATGTTTTACATAGTCTTATTTCTAGCGGTTATATTTTGTGTAATTAAAAAAATAAATTTCAAAACTTATGTCGTGCTTGTCAACTTGGAAAGCATGTTAAGCTTCCATTTTATAGTTCTTTGTCGTTTGTTGAATCTTCTTTTGACATTGTACACTCGGATGTGTGACCTTCCCCTATTCATAGTGTTAGCGGAATAAAGTATTGTGTTCTTTTCTTAGACTAATTTTGGCATTTATTGTGGGTTTATCATTACGTAGGAAAAGTGATGTATTTGTTAAATTTATTCAGTTTCGTGCTTATGTTAGAACCCAATTCAATTGTGAAATTAAAGCTTTCCAATGGAATAAAGTTTCGGTTTTCTTGCCCTCAAACATCCCAACGAAACGGTAAATCTGAACGAATCATTCGCACCATAAATAACATCATTTGAACCTTACTTGTTCAAGCTCACCTACCCCCAATTTATTGGGTTGAAGCCCTTCATATGGCAACTCATCTTCTAAATCTTCTTCCCTCAACTTTCATAAATAATGAAATTTCATTTGTCAAACTTTTTCAAAAACAACGATCTTTCTTACAACTTAAAGTGTTTGGATGTTTATGTTACCAACACGTCAATACCAATCATAAGCTTCAAAATCATTTCACACCATGTGTTTTCTTGGGATATCCCACTAATCACCGTGGCTACCGTTGCCATGATCTAGTAACAAAGAAAATAATCATTTCTTGCCACCTCACATTTGCTGAAAACGTTTTTCCGTTCGTCAGTGTCACACCAAATAAACCTCCTTCTAACACCTTTCTTGAAAATGATTGTGATGTTTCATAATTCCGGTTACAATCTAATAATTCATCTAAACAACCTCCAACTCCTATTTCTCCCACTGCCAATTCCGTATCATCACAGCCCCTCCCCGAGCCCAATATTACTTCACCACATCCCAATGTTACCAGGCCAATATCCAAACCCAACTCTAAATCAACACCACTCACGGTCAGGTCAGTACCCACGCCCAACTCTTCCCAAGTCCATCCCTCATCACCTGCCTCGAATCAGCTTCCCACTTAGCCTATTACCCCTTGTTTACTCGTCCAGTAGCTCTTGTGCCTCTCACTCATCCACTGACCGCACACCCTCGCCTACGCCTACTGCTCCTTGAATCAGCACTCAAAAGTGAATTTGCTATGACCACTTTAGGAGCCCTGAGTTATTTTTTGGGTATATATGTGCTACGTAACTCCAGCGACATGTTTCACGGGTTACATTTACATTCTTCTTCTATTTCCCAGCTTTGGCGTATTCTAATGCAGATTGGGGTGGATGTCCAGATTCTCATCGTTCTACCTCGGTTATTGTGTTTTAATAGGGTGCTAATCTTTTATCTTGGTCCTCACAGCGTCAACATATAGTCTCACTCTCTAGTGCTGAAGCTGAATATCGTGGTGTCGCCAATGAAGTAGCAGAAACTGCTTGGTTACGCAATCTTCTTCGTTAGTAACATAATCCTTTTTCTACTGCTACACTTGTTTTTTGTGATAATGTCAGTGTTGTTTATATTTCGTCTAATCTGGTTAAGCATCAACATACCAACCACATTGAGATCGATATACATTTTGTTCGTGACAAAGTGGCTGCAGGTCAAGTTCGATTTCTTCATGTATCGTCTCGCTATCAGTATGTTGATATTTTCACCAAAAGTCTTCCTTTACCGATGTTCTCTGATTTTCGTTTTAGTTTTAGTGTTCGCAAGTCTTCTTCCGCTCAATCTGTGGGACATATTAGACTATATTGTATATGTTTGTATTATATTAAAGCTCGTATAGTATGTAAGACTTGATCCATGTATTATAACTATATATGTGTTTATCTTTAATATATAATAAAAGAGAGGCCTTAAATGTCACATGGCGAAGTAAGGTCCATTGGATGGGTTAATATCTTTGATTTCAGCCGTTAGATCAGATTATGATGTCATCAAAGACTATTTTCATTTACACCCTCTTACAATACATAATTACATTCTCTCTTTTATTACATCTCTACTGAAATAAAAACATATTCTAATTTACTTATAAAATTGCTTTATTTGGATTATGACTTACCTTATTATTATTCTAAAATCTCCTAATACAAAATATTAAAACATGTGTATAAATATAAACGGGTATATGTTATTATAACTATAAACAACATGTGTATAAACATAAAGGTATATATGTTTATTCGTGTAACATTGGCTTCTTATGTTAGCTTATAATCTATATAATTATACGATTCAATTTTTTATCCTTTTTCGCGTTACAACAGGACAATAATCTAGTTTAATATAAAAAGACAATTATTCATTCTCAATTATCTATATTATGATGGAAAAAAAATCTCCTTACATGAGAAAAGCATTCATTATCATGTTCTATGATAACTAAAAAAATAATAAACATAGTTGAAATTTGCACTTTTGCTCACTAATAGAATATTTTATTTAATTCTTTTTCGTACTTTTTTTTTAGACCTTTGGCTTAAAGTTTGTGAGGCCTGAGAATAAATGGGTCGGACCAGCTCATAACCGATAAACCGGCAAAACCGACTTGATTTGGGTCCGAACCGAGAATCCGGTCCGATCTTCGGGGCCCCATTTTCCTGTTTTCCGGGTCTCGGTCCGGTTCAGTTAAAGACCGTATCAACCCGGTTTAAACCAAAGACCGACCGAATTTAGAAAATTCGGATTTAGACCAAAAATAAAAGTTTTTATTACAGCCTAGATTCAATCCCCATACACCAAGGTGACAAGGTGTATATCTTACCACTCAACTACAAGATGATTTTGTTATTTTTTGAAACATATGTTATTTAAAACAACAATATTAATAATTTAGTTAATAACTATAAGTCAGGGGGCTTTTTGTAACTTTTCTATAAACGAATTTAATCAAATAAAACCAAAAATTTTAACCCTAAAATCCCAAGCGGACCTAATTTCTAAACCTCTTTTGTCTGTTTCTTACTTCTTTTTTTTATGGCATCCAAACACATCATTAAATCCCAATTCATCACTATATGATCCAAATTAATCAAGTAAGTCTATATATTTGATTTATTTGTTGGGTTTAATTAAAGTTTTATACATTCGATTTCTATGTTGGGTTAAAGATCAAATTTATGCACTTGATTTCTTTTTTGGGTTGAAATTAAACTTTATACATTTGATTTCTTATTTAGATTATAAAGTACAATATATATCTTCTCCTCCAACAGCATGAATTAATGAAGAATTCTTTTTTTTACAGCCGTCGAATAGTATCGGGTTTGACCTGACCAGCCCGACCCGGACCGACACAAAACTGAATCGGCCCGAGTCATAGCGGTCCGGTTTTCGGTCCTGCTTTCAATGACTATTCGGTTTTGGATCGGTCCCGATTCAACTCGGTTCGATCCAGATTAACCCGTTTACTCAGGCCTATTTGTGAATAGTAAATGCAAGTTTTTTCAAATGTGTACTTTACTTACATGTCCTATTGTAAGTTTAACTAGGGGGTACATTTTGTTTTCTAGTTATAAGTGTGCAGCTACTGCACTTTCCATTTATCTATGATGTATAAAAAAGTGACCAATGTAAAATTGGGGGAAAACGTACAATTAGAAATTGACTAAATGCATGTCGACATATCTAATTTGACAAATGAAAATGATGTTAGTAAAGAAATTAAGGAATGAGTGATAACCAAGAAAAAATACATCATTGTCACCTAACAAATCCACTCTCACTTCTTCTTTATCTTTATAATTAATATTGTATTTAGTTGTTCTTTTTATTTTAACAAACCTTGTTGAATTGACCATGGGCATTCATGAGTTTTTAGAGGCCCTTAACAATAAATATTCACGATAACTTATTTTTAGAGGCGTTCTTCGTAATTAGACTTACATAAAAAATACCTAAAATTTTATGTTATGAGTGTAAGTGTTAAACTATGGATTTAAAAACTAATATTTGATGTTAACTTATTATTTTGATTACTTAGATACTAGTATCGTAAATTTTGAGGTCTTATGTTTCATGGCACGTAGCTTACTATCAAAGACGGTCATTTGCTTGACCATTCTGTAAGGGGATTCTTAAACAAAATAAACCTTTGTAAGTTATTAAACGATAAGCTATTTGAAATAGTTTTTAGAAAATTTTAGGTTTTTAATATACAAACTTACATAAACACTTTGATATTTTTTTCACGTTTATAAACTACAACTTCAACTTTCACTTTCGATATTGGGTTATAGCTTTAGCTAGTTTCGTTAAAGAAAAAACACCTTCCAAATAGTTTCTCCTAACGTGTGAACACACACATCTATATCTTATTTTATGAAGGAAACAAACCCATAATTTTCAAAAATAAATTGCAATTTGAGTACGTAAACAAAACTACCAAACATATGCAAAGGGCAAGAAGACTTTTGATTTGTCTTTCTAATATTAAAAAATAAGAATAAGAAAGAGATCAATACTAATTAAACTAATCAATGACTTTTCAATATGAGTTTAAAAAATAAATAAATACATATGAAAACGATCACCCATCTTCACTATCGTAAGTTTAATTTTTTCTTACAAGACTTTTGACTTCTCTTCCACATTATGTTGAATCGTAGAGAAAAGAAAAACTTCACGTTCAAGGGTGTATATCGACGAATATAGAAGATTATATTTAATAACAAATCACGATTAGTTGTTTGTACTTTGTAGCATAGTTGTCAACTCATAAACGGTGATGTAGATTGTTTTCTTAACTTTTTATTCGTAGCTTGAATCGTGACAAGACTCGTAAGAGTCACAATTTGCCAATATATATATAATAAATATACAATATACATATTTTACAATTTAATATTAAGTTTTTTTTTATTGAATCTATTGATAATTAAATGAAATTTTCGAGTCATGATAAAAGTCAAATATATTTTGGATTCATTGTCTCAGTCAATACTTTTTTAGTAGAAATTGACCCGACTCATAGGAGTCGACTCACAACTCGTACGAGTTTAATAACTGTGTTTTGTAGAGATTAAGAATCCTTCTAATATACAAATTATGAATCCTAGAGGACCAACTAACACCAAGTGGTGTTTAATCTATTGTTGAATATTGTACGAAACGTTTTTGAAGTGAAGTTTTTTGGAGCATGACTCGGCGTATTGTGGTAGAAGACACGACAACTCAATTTGAAAACAAATATAAGACTCCGACATCTTTTAATCGTCATGTCTTGTCGATTTTTTTGTTGATTTAATGTACAAAGATGCCTACTATCTCATAAAGTCATAAAGTGAGATAATGCAAGTCATTTCTTTACAAGAATTTGTCACAAGGCAACTCGAAAATTATAAATAAATAAAAAAAAAGTACTCCGTAATAAACTTGTCCAAAATAGTTGTAAGGACAAACTTGGGCATGCATACGAATATTAGTTGGGCATATGAATATTAATATGACATATTTCTTATAATTTTAATTCGATGCTATTGAATAAACATATGATACTAAATAAAATAAGTTATCAAGGGACCATAGAGCCACTTATTAAAATGTGTTAATATTAATTAATTATATTATCAGGATGTATAAAGTGAAAATTACTAAAATGACACATGGTTATATATAAACTACATACAAAATAGTGAAAAATCTTTTCTTTTTTATTTATTTCTTTCACAAAATGTCATCTTATTTCACCTAATTATAAATTTGGTAAAGGTCCATTTCTTTTGTGAAAGTTGAATAGATGTAAGAGAAAGTGATAAGAGTTAGCGAATTTGTACGAGTTTATTGATCAAATTTCAATATGTTGTAAAAGGTGTAGCTACTCCTCAATATGACGAGCAAAATGATAACACTTTTTGTATATGGCAATTTGTTCGCTAAACTAACTTATATTACAGTATAATTTAGTCCGGTTATTTTACAAGCTTGTCTCGGTTCACCTTTTACTTTTATTTTAAATTATATCGAGTTACACAAACCACTACATAATGCAACTCTGTGCACTTTTCTTAAATAATATTTGATAAAATTACGACATTGGAATTGTTAGTGTCGACCACCACAAGTTAAACATTAGAAATACGGGTATAATAAGTTTTTTCTAACCCATGTCCAATAGGAAGGTTAATGTCATTAACTGGAGTTCATTATTTCTTAAATTAAATTACTTTACATATAAAACATGTAAACTTGGTAAATATAATAAAATTTGGAAAATATTTTTAACAACTTATATTTGTATATGGTAATTTTTAAGTTTATTTTATTACCTTGACCCAATCTTTAAAGACATAAATAAGAAAAACTTATATCTTCTATCTATAATTTATATTAAAAAAAAAGTATATTAAAAGTCACATGACAAATTACAAGCCATTAAATGGGTTTGAATTAAATTTACACATTTAGATAAAAATAATAATATCATATAAAATGATAATTAACTATTTTCGTCCATTTTAAATACAATTTTAACCTTTTATTTTTATTATTTATTTAAAAAAACATAGTCTGGGACCATTACTTTAAATCTTAAATATTTTATATATATTAAATTTTTTTAATAAAAAGAAAAACGATTGATTTTTTTTAATTTCTTTTTCTTTTTGGTTTTTTCTTTTTTAAGAAAAAATAAAAACATATAACCGAAAGAGAAAAAAAAAACAGTTAAAGTTATAATACAAAAAAAAACACCTTCTATATTTTTGTTTTTGTTTAACAATAAACAGATTATACTTTGCCAAATTATAAAAGTAAATCACGACATAAAAAAGAGACACCATGTGTATTGATATATATAACCATACTAGACTTACAAAGACTAAGAATTCATATTGTGAAACTATTTAATTTGAACTTTACGACTCTGTTCTGAACTAAAGGATAATTGAATATAAAATTCATTGAAAATCTACTTCTATCAACATGACATAAGCCAAGATGTAATTTAAAACCTAAAAGTGATAGAGTACAATCATTAAAAATATTCAAATAACCCACATATAAAGTTAGTCGAATGCAACTCTCTAATTGACTTTATAAACACAAGACATCAATCTTTAATAAGTTATAATTGTAGTATTTTTGATAGAGTTCTCTATGTATACGAATTTAAAAGTGAAACTGAAAACACGTACATATTAACGAAACAACAAATATCTAGCCGCACAACTCATATGATTATATATTGTTAATAACACACGATATTTACTCGGTTTCTAAATATTATATTTATACTTTTACCGATTAAATTCTTCGCATTATACTAATAGTAATTTGACATACAACATCATACATTAACAATCTTAATATATGACAGGGACGGTGATTATCTGTTAATGTAAGTAAAATAATATTCATGGTATAATGATGTTACCAGGCGACTATGTTTAACTTTTTTTTTTTTTCAAATTTTAAGTTTTATCTTCTTTTTTTGAGTTACATTATTAAATAAAATTGAAACAAAATTGAAACGTCTTCATTTTAATTAGTTGTTAGTTTAGATTGTAGTTTATTTTAAGGTTTACGCTGTTAGAGACGTCTTTACTTGTTTTTATTTTAAACGAGCTTTTTTCTTTTTGGGTTACACTATTAAGTAAAGTAGCTATATCGTTATTTTAATTAGTTGTTAATTTTAGATTTTAAATTTTGTTTTTAGGTTAAATGATTATGTAAAGTAGCTAAAAATTTTAGTTCGATTAATTGTTAATTTTACGTTTTAACTTTTCCTTTTGAGTTACATTACTAAAGTAACTATATATTTATATATTATATTGGTACTAGATTATTGTCTCGCGATAGCGCGGACAAGGTAAAAACATGATCGTAAACTATATGTTTATGCCGATTTTAAATTATTATGAGAAGACAATGTTACACGTATAATAACATATATACCTTTACGTTTATACAAATGTTGTTTCTAGTTATAATACCATATATACCTTTACGTTTATAACATATACACCTTTACGTTTATATAATGTTATGATCTTTTGTATTAGAAGATTTTAGAATAACAATAGGGTAAAAAATAGTTAAAATTGAGCGATTTTATAAGTAAATTAGAATTATGTTTTTTATTTTAGTGGAGATATAATAAAAGAGATAATGTAATTATGTAATGTAAAAAGATGTAAAATGAAAATAGTCTTTGATGACATCATCCATTTGATCTAACGGCTGAGATCAAATATGTTAATCTATCTGAGGGTAGGGATGGCAATAAAACCCGTACCCGACGGGGACCCGATACCCAAACCCGAATTGACCGGGGAATCCCCGAGTTGACCGGGTATGGGGATGGGGAATCCCCGATATTAAAAACGGGGATGGGGCCGGGGATGGTAAAACCCTTTGGGTACCCGTACCCGAAATAATTAAGTTTAAATATATCATTATTTATTAAAATCCCAATAATATATACTTAATATATATATCGTACAGGAGCTTGATTTAGTTTTCTCCTAAAAGATTTTGGTGAATGGTCATGAAGCAACCTGGATGTATCAAGTTTCAAAGATTAAACCATAGTTGTAATCTATTGAAAACTTTAAAGATTTCATTTTGTTAAGGGTTGATTTGAATTCACATCTTAGTTTCCACAATTTGACTTGTAGTCTTGTTCTTTTGTTGCAATTGGTTTTGAATTCTTGTTGCATGTATGAATTATGCAAAACTATTTTTGAAGTATGGATGTCTAGAAGTTACTTTTTTCTTATTGTAATGTTTTTTTATTGGTGTTACAGTAAGGCTAAGTGCCGAAAAATTTATGTAGTTGGATAGTTACAAAATACTTAATACGTGAGAAAGAAATCCCCGTCCCCGATGGGGATCCCCATCCCCGATGGGGATGGGGATGGGATTGCAATTTTACTCCCCATCGGGTATGGGGTCGGGGATGGGGATGAATATTGAAATTGGGGATGGGGATGGGAAACATGATCCCCGAAATTCCCCGACCCATTGCCATCCCTATCTGAGGGACCTTATTTCGCCATGTGGCATTTAAGGCCACTCTTTTATTATATATTAAAGAATTAAAGATATGATTTTAAGTAGCAAATTTTTTTTTACCACTTTGTTCTATTTTCTCTTTTGTTTTTCTTTTTCAGATTTTCCCAACCTTCTTGAAATTGTGTATAGATTATAATATAAAATTTTTAACCCGCTACAACACGCGAGTATAGAAAAAGAGTAAATTGTAATTTTTGTCCCTTAAGACCTTTTAATTCGTCGATTTTGTCATTCAACTTTTTTTCTCGCATTTTTTGTCCTGAATAGGCCTGTGTAGTAACGGATCGACCCGTTTATGACCCAGAAAACCGTCCCGGCCTAGAACGACTTGACCTGTTTATGACCCGGAAAATCGGCCCAACCCAAATGACCCGACCCGTTTTAGAGATTTCGGTTCGATCATCGGGTATGGTTTTAGGGACATTTCGGTTATTGGTTCGGTTCGGTTCATACCCGGTTATACCCGTTTAGACCAATTTTTTTTATTTTTACTTAGTTTATACACTAAAAAGAATATATTTTGTATCTACCAAGAATCAAACCCGTGGTTCGCATGTCACAAGGGAGACAACTTTCCACTCAACTAAAAATAGATTTGATGTAAGTTTTGTATAAATATACTACTTAACAAATCAAGAGATATATTGATATAAATTTTTACCCTAATTTTAAACAAACATAAAACCTAATTTCTAAGATGAAAACCCCCGTAGCGGCCATATCATCCATAATCGTATAATTGTTTCTTGAAAAAAAAACACCCGAATAATATCTTCATCGCTAGTATAATTTACTATGATGAAAACACATTGTGGCTTTCATAATCTTCATCATCAAAGCACACGATAGTCGTCGTCATCATCAAATCGCACAACATAACTTCATTATCAAATTACAAACCTCATTTTAGTTAACTGTAATTTCTAATAAATTCATTAAAACGTCCATATAATATGGTAGTTACTACTATATAAAATGGAAAAAAATATGGTAGTAGTAGTTATAATATGTTTTGTTTGCTAGTTTATAATATGTTTTGACGTTAATAATGCACTTTTACGTTATTTTATTTTAATGGCGAATGGCTTCGTGTATAATTATACTATCGATTATTCCTCGTTTAATTAACGAGGTTATTTCATCGATTATTTCAAGTTATAGTAAACTATATTGTTACTTTCATTAATTCCGGCCACCTATTAATAATAATTTATAGCATTTATTTATAGTGTGTGTTGTGTGAATAAAAACATTGACCATAACTTTTAATGTCTTCTCGTCGTCAATAATAATAAATAAATAATAAGTGGCTCCAGTTAATTCATATAATACAAGTCTACACACACATTCAAAGCGTGTTATGCTCTACCTGACATAAAAATCCAAACATCCTCCCAGAAATTCACTTATTTTTCCTTCATATTAATAACAGATTGTTCAGATCGTTAACTGGAATCGAAACTGGTAAAGGTAACTGTTTTTTTTTTTAATCAAAGTTGTCTCATTTTAGCTCCGATTTTTGGTGATATTTTAGTTGCTTGATTGTTGAATTTAGTTTTAAAGGACTTGTTGTAACAAATTTTAACACTTTCTATAGTATTTCATATTTTTAATTTTTAATAATTTATAGTAATTGTTGTAATTTATAACTTTGATTTAGTTATAAAAAGAAAATTTTGGAATTTTGGATTATTTGACCATAAAACTAAAAAATCAAGTTATGTTTCATTGATTCCCCTTTTTACAGATTTTATTCTTTCTCAAAAAGCAATTTCAATGCCTGTTTGGAATCCAATTTTTTTTTTTTTTCTAGATTCAATTGTTATTCTATATATTGTTTGTTTGCTTTTTGTTAAAATTGCACAAAAATGTAACGAACTTTTACCTAATTGTCATTGTGCTTAATTTTGTTTTTTTTATCAAAAAAACCATCAATTTTTGATTCGTTGTTATTGTATGAAAACTTCACTTGAAATTAGAAAAGTTAATAATTCTTTCATATTTAATTAATTTTTAATGACAAATACGTTTTTGTATCATCGGTTATTGAGACTAAATGTCAAAAAATGACAAAGTAACACGATAAACATATGTCATATCAGATATATGACATTTATCTTTGAAAAAGAATTCACATTATTATTATTTTTCAATATTTAACGAGATTTCAAATTAACTTTTATATACAATGACAAGGTATCTAAAATTAATGGTTTTTTTAATAAAAAAAAAACCAAGTTGGTTAAACACAATGGCAATTGGGTCAAAGTTCGTTGCATTTTTGTGCAGTTTTCCCTTCTTTTTTTTCCAATAAATTGTTGGGATTAAGTAGGTTTACTCCAAAGTCTAGTGTATGTACCAAATCGTTTCTGCTACTTTTTTAAATATTGTTATTGTATGTATTTGGATAAACGTATAAGTTGTCACATCACATGTTTAAAAGTTTTAAATTGGTCAGATATGTACAATAGCAATATTTGAAAGTAAGATACAAATGATAGACACGTTTAAAGTTGGATGCATTTATGTACATGTGTCCCTAAACTGTAGAATGTAGTGTTAATAAATGTAAACTATATTGTTTGCAGGTGTGTTATAACTGTTTGTGAAAAGTCCTCGGAGAGAAGAAAAGGGATTCAAAATGAACAACTTAAAGCTAGGGGTGGAGGTTTCAAGTGCCCATGGCCTTATGGCGAAAGACGGTCAGGGTTCAGCTAGCCCATATGTCGAGCTTCACTTTGATCATCAAAAGTTTCGAACCGCTGTTAAAGAAAAGGATCTTGATCCTTACTGGAACGAAACTTTTTATTTCAATATTTCTGACCCGCACAAGTTAGCTCACCTTACACTTGATGCATATGTATACGACAATACCAAGGGAAACTTATCAAAGTCGTTTATGGGTAAGGTTCATATCACTGGGACGTCGTTTGTACCTTATTCGGATGCTGTTGTTTTCCATTACCCTTTAGAAAAACGAAGCATTTTTTCACATGTGAAAGGCGAGCTCGGACTTAAAGTGTTTGTCACGGACAACCCTTCGATTAGATCGTCGAATCAAATTCCTCAAATGGATGGTTCTTCTCATGGACGACAAGAATCAAAAGATTCAAGAAGAACATTTAACCATCTGCCAAACTCGAACTTTGTCCAGCAACCTCAGTTTTCCTCACAACAACCTTACATGGGGGCTATGAACCAGCCACAACAACCGTATGCATACGGGGGTGACGACATGAGAGGTCAAATTCAAAATCAAATTCAAAGTCAAAGTCAGAGTCAGCCGAAGGTTGTGCGAAATTACTCAGGATCTTCATCACAACCAATGGAATATGCTCTTAAAGAAACAAGCCCATTCCTTGGAGGTGGTCAGATTGTCGGCGGTCGAGTTGTGAGCCGAAATAACCGTCGGACCAGCACTTATGATCTAGTTGAGGCGATGCAGTTTTTATTCGTTAGGGTCGTAAAAGCACAAGATCTTCCGAGCATGGATGTTACTGGAAGTCTTGACCCGTATGTTGAAGTCCGGATGGGGAATTATAAAGGAATCACACAACACTTTTCAAAAACATCTAACCCTGAGTGGAACACAGTTTTCGCGTTCTCGAAAGAGAGAATGCAGGCATCGGTTTTGGAAGTTGTGGTTAAAGATAAAGATACGTTAAAAGACGATGTTGTTGGGATCGTGCGTGTGAATCTTCAAGATGTTCCCACACGGGTCCCACCCGATAGCCCTTTAGCTCCAGAGTGGTATCGGATCGAGGACATTAATGGTGATAAAAGGAGAGGCGAACTAATGCTTGCGGTCTGGATTGGGACACAAGCCGATGAAGCATTTCCCGATGCTTTTCTTGCTGATACTGCAATGAGTAATGTTGATGGCTCTGCTTCTTCAATGTTCACTCGGTCAAAAGTTTACCAATCACCTAGACTTTGGTATGTTCGTGTTAATGTGATTGAGGTACAAGATCTTGTTTGGTTTGAAAAATCTCGTTTCCCGGATGTGTACGTAAAAGCACAGATTAATAATCAAGTTCTCAGAACAAGACCGGTTCAGGCAAGAAACTCAAATGCATTATGGAACGAAGATATGATGTTTGTAGCTGCAGAGCCGTTTGAAGACCATTTAGTTCTTAATATTGAAGATCGTGTGGGACACGGTAAAGAAGAGATCTTAGGGAAGGTATTTATACCATTAAATAGTGTCGAGAGACGTGCAGATGATCGAATTGTTCATTCCAGATGGTTTAACCTTCAAGACCCGAGTGACCACGATGTTGATGAAAAGATGAAGAAGAGAGACCACAAGTTTAATACTCGGCTACATCTTCGTGTTGTGCTTGATGGAGGGTATCATGTACTCGACGAGTCGACTCAGTATAGCAGTGATCTCAGACCGACTGCTAAACAGCTATGGAAGCCACCTATTGGCATACTTGAACTCGGTATCTTGAATGCTTCTGCTCTTCACCCTATGAAAACCCGACATGGTAAAGGAACAACTGATGCATACTGTGTCGCAAAATATGGTCACAAATGGGTTCGAACAAGAACAGTTATTGATACTTTGGTTCCGAGATTCAACGAGCAGTACACGTGGGAAGTTTATGACCCGTCCACGGTTCTAACCGTTGGTGTTTTCGACAATTCTCAACTCGAAAATGACTCCAATTCTAAAGACGTCAGAGTCGGCAAAATTCGTATCAGAATCTCTACACTTGAAACGCGTCGGGTTTATACACATTCGTATCCATTGTTAGTTCTTCACCCTTCGGGTGTCAAGAAAATGGGAGAGTTGCATTTGGCTATTCGTTTTTCAAGTACTTCAATGATGAATATGATGTATATGTACTCGAAACCCCTCTTGCCGAAAATGCATTACGTGAGGCCGTTGACAGTTGTTCAGCTGGAAATGCTCCGTCACCAAGCTGTAGGGATAGTAGCAGCACGACTCAGCCGAGCAGAACCACCACTAAGGAGAGAAATCGTTGAGTTCATGACTGATGCTAATTCGCATCTATGGAGCATGAGGCGAAGTAAAGCTAATTTCTTTAGACTAATGTCAGTTTTCAATGGGGTTTTTGCTGTTAGTAAATGGTTTGGGGAAGTTTGCTTATGGAAAAACCCGATTACAACGGTGCTTGTTCATATCCTGTTTGTGATGCTTGTATCTTTCCCGGAACTTATTCTGCCGACGGTTTTTGTTTACATGTTCCTTATTGGACTCTGGAACTACTGGTTTAGGGCACAATATCCACCTCACATGAACACTAGATTATCATATGCTGACGGGGTTCACCCTGACGAGCTTGATGAGGAATTTGATACATTTCCGTCTTCTCGGAACCCGGAACTCGTCCGACACCGGTACGACCGGTTACGAAGTGTTGCCGGCCGGATCCAGTCGGTTGTTGGCGACATAGCAAGTCAAGGTGAAAGACTACAGGGGCTTCTCAGCTGGCGGGACCCACGTGCTACTCTTATATTCATGGTGTTTTGTCTCGTGGCGGCGTTTGTGTTATACACTACGCCTTTTCAGGTGCTCATTGCCTTCACTGGATTTTTTGTCATGAGACATCCAAGGCTTCGACATAGGTTGCCGTCTGCACCGTTGAACTTCTTCCGGAGACTTCCAGCCCGCACTGACAGCATGTTGTGAGTAAGTTTAGCCTTTTTTGCTTTCAAGATTTATCCTTGCCGTCATATGAATATATTATGTAAGTGGTGTCTGTATCTATATTTTTCTGCACTGAAGAACAGTTGGATTGATCGAAAACTTGAATTTGGGTTGTGTTAATGTTAATATGATTCAAGTTGTTTGTAATTAAGGATGGTTTTGCAGATTGTCGATTGTTGTCGTCTTTCTGGGTTCAAACACAAGCATACAACATTGAAGTTTGCATTTCATATAACTTGGTATCGAATAAATGGATACAAAAGGTCCTTGATCGTTTCTACAATAGAGGCAATCATGAGTTGAATAATATAATGTCTTGCTAAGACGAAAAACGGGTCTTAATATGTATGAGGTTTCTTACTATAATGTAAGATCTGTATGAGGAAAAATAATTGGTATCGTTGATCGAACTAGTTAAAACCGATCCGTGCAAAACACACCTCGGGTTTTCTATCCATGAAATGTAATTCTTAAGAATTGATATGATGGGAAATCCGAACGCTTAACCAACAGTAACCAACAATAATAATACAAATCCGTTTTGACCAGATAACTAAACTTGTTTGGTTGCATATTCTTGTTGGATTCCAACCGAATATGTAACTGAAAATGGGTAAATTTATGATCCATATTTTCTATAGCTTATTGATGCGATATGATGTCAAAGGAGAGTCGATCCCACCTTTTGACAAAAATTGAGAAACACATTAAAATGCTCAACCAAACTTCATTGAAAAGATATAAAATGATTTATCATCCATCAAGCAGAGAGCGCGATTTAAGCAACATGAGCAGAAATTCATTACACTGAGACAAGATACACACAGCCAATAAGGACCGAAATACATGAAGTTTAGTGACAACGGTATATATCCAAACTAGAAGCCAAACATTCATCCACACAAATCAGAAATGTATGTATGTATGTATACACTAACAGAGAAGGGGACATCGTTGACGAACCAAATTGTTGGAAACGCTTTTTGGTCCATAAGAAAGAAAGAAAAAAACCGTGGGGAAAATGTTTAACCAAAGTTTTCTATGGATTTGGTTCCAACTTCAAATATGGTCATGAAGGGATGGAAGAATCAAATGATCTTACGATGGAAATGTTGCAGTTCAAGATTTTAATGGGTCTCTTAGGTTAAATGACATCTCGATTTATGTTAAAGTTCTAAAAGCTATAGAAAAAAGACTGTCACGGAAAAGATCAAACAAGGAGCCTTCTACAGACATCCAAAGGTAAAACCAGGGCGAGTCTTCTAGAACACTTCCTCGAGGATCTTGGATCTTCTTCCTTTCTGTAGAATACTCTGAAAATCTGATCACAAATTACGCAGGGCTTTACATAAAGCTACCTAAAACAAAATTCGGACATGGTTTGGTTTACAGAAAAAACTGAAAAAAGAAAATAAAAAGTAAAGCAAGTCGGAAAAAGAGAAAAGTATCCAAAATAAGAGTAACAAGCTGGGTAAAGAAAACGGCTACGAAGTTGTTTAAGATGCAGCTAACTACAGATTGGACTAGAAGAATAGGCAAGGAAAGCAGAGCACTTGACCGAAAGGTCAGAGCCGACTTGTTCTTTGTACAGGGAGGCCTACAACCATTGATCTAGAAAGCTGGTAATTAATTCGGATCTATCTTGAACTAGGAAGTTTTGAACTAAGGCTCGAAGAATCCCTCGTGAAAGTTCATACATTATCGGTTTAAGTTTGAAATTCAATTATGAAGTTAAGTCTATTCAAGGTTCTCCAAATTCTGGATTGTTCTAAAACTTGAACCGTTAGATATCATTTAAATTTTTGAAATGGGTCAAACACGAACTTGAAGCCTTCACTTGCAGGTAACTTGGTTATGATATTTAAATGCGGTGATAAAATTCAAAACCTAGATACCAAAACGAGCGTATTTGTCATTCCGTTCCAACATTAATGAAATAACTAATTTCAACCAAATAATTAAAAAAGGCTATCTATCTCATTTGCTGACTAACTGTAAAACACATGCAAAATGCACACCAAACAATTCCATTGAAATAAAATAAAAAACTGATGATATGTCCTTCATCAAGAAAGCTGTTACAATAAATTTGAAACTTTTTTCCGAACTCGAAAACAGGGTTTCAGATGAAGAGACAAGGCGCACGCACAAGCCAATTCGATAATGGCTTAGCAAGAAAGTACCTTAACATTACGTTTGTCCTAAAGATAGAGGAAGAAATGACAACAAAAATAAAACCTAAAAAAGGCACACATATCTCACATAATAATCCATAAAGGGTTCCGCTTTTGCACGTACGGATAACCTCGTGAAATCATGGCACGAACCCGATATCCTTGAAATATTCATGCTCCAGTGCAGTCCTTGCAGTAATTCTTCTGCTAGGATCCAAGCACAGCATTTTCTGAAATGAATTCCTCATTAGATTTTTAAAATTTAAGACTTCAGTTGAGCCATGTTTTATCTCAAATGGGTCGGTACAATATTTAGCGAAAAAGGTAATGAGTCGAAGGGTTCAAATCAAAAGTCACCCTAAGGGTATTTTTAATGCATAAAGTCTTTTCAATCAGTTTTATTTAAAAATTTATATTATAACTTTAAAAATGTGTTTTTTGAAATAAAAATTATAAAATGTAGGCATAACAAAAATTTTATGGAAGGAAAAGTGTTTTCGCTTAACCCAACCCGATATGTTCTGACACATAGTAAACAATGCATGTTACGACATGTTTCCCAGACACTCATTTTGCCACCTCTACTTAAAACCGAATTGAGTCCCTGTTCTTTTAAAACTAATGAGCCTATAACTGTCAAAGAAATATTGTTCCCATGATACAATTATGTGAGTTCCTGGTGCTATTAACGAAAAAGAATATCGTTACCCATATCTCACTCATTAATACTTACTTTCTGATCGAAAAAGGACGTTTCCATACACAGTTACTTTTAGCAAAGGCAAACTGATCAATTATCACTTTTAATTTTGACAGAAACACGAGGCCAAACCAGTGATGTGGCCAGTCAAATAAATAGTTTTGGTATAGATCAGTTTCTCTTTCTTATTCATGAGATAAAGTGAGTATTCCAATGGGTTCTAACTCCTAATATTTTGAAGTACAAAAACTTTGTAAAGTATGTAGCGTGTGTGTGTTTTTAATGACAAAATAGTGAAGTGTTGTGTCATTAATAACCCGTCAACATATGAGAATCAGATAGCAATTAGATTAAACTTACCCGTAGTAGATCAAGACCTGTTTTTTCAAGATTCGGGACCACACCTGCCAGGTCCTGAAAAGAAAAGGTTCCACCTGTTAGTGTTTTTAAATCGAAGGTCCTAGAGCATTGAAAATAAATAGAGTGCCCATGGTATTCTTTTCTGAAAAGAAATAAAAGACTGATCACCTTTGAGGACCACTTTGGAAAGGCGGATTTAAAGTCGGGCAGAGATGTCACACCAGGCCATGTATCTTCATTTGGAGTTCCCATGATTCTATTTACAAAAGAAATGATATGAATGAAAAGAACATGCGCATATAAATATTATAAATTAGTGGGAAATATGGACACACTTAATTTAATTATATTCAGAAGCCATTAGTATATCAATTTGCAAGGAAGAGGGTATATTATCTGATAAAAGGAAATAGTAAACCGTTTTTTTTTTCCGTTACTATAGATGCATCTAGGATTCAAACGAGATCTCCTAACAATATACCTTCCGAATGTAGTCCAAAAGATCCATTTACTTTGTCATAGTGTTCGGATATATAAAATCCTCGATCGATAGTTAAACAAATTTGCCCAACTATGCAGTTGGTTATAAAATCAGAATTTTACCTGAAAATCTTGAACAGCTCGTCAATCTCAGAGTCTCCAGGAAAGAGTGGTCGCTGGTTCACCATCTCAGCAAATATACAGCCAACTGACCAAACATCAACAGGAGTAGAATAGTGACGAGATCCAAGAAGAATTTCCGGTGCTCTATACCACAGTGTCACCACCTGAAAACGTACACTAATGATTCAGTATCAAGCAGCATTGCTTTTTATTACTTGTCGTTGACTTATATAACATAACAGCAAGTCCAGTATATAATTATTCTAAATCATGACTAACACCAAATAGAAAGCATAAATCATGAAAACTACCTCATGCGTGAATGTCCTGACAGGGATACCAAAGGCACGCGCCAATCCAAAGTCTGCCAGCTTTAAAGCGTTGGTGCGACGATCAATCAATAGGTTCTGAGGCTTTAGGTCTCTATGGAGAACTCTATGAGAATGGCAATAAGCAATGCCACGAAGTATTTGATATAGAAACGTCTGCAGATTGAGGAAAGATAAACAGTGAGATCACATTAATTACTTGAGGTCCATGTATAATTATAATAGTCTCTTATTATTCAAAATAGAGTTTGCAATTTCGACCCATTAACTTATGAATGGGTTGATACATGTTATGTGTCATCTCTAACGGTCAAATGGGTTACATTAGCAAAATCGGCTAAAAAGAAATGGGACAGATGAGCTTAACGCATCCAAAGTTTACTTTCAACGCATAAAAATCCCGAAGCCGTTGTATTCAAATACTTTGTAATCATATTTGACAAAGTACTTGTATGAAAAAGATTGTACAAGAGTGTTCTGTGTCAACTTGACTAGAGGCATTTCAGCATGAACAAATACCACTCAATTAGACCAGCCCATATTGCAACCTCTAATTCAAATCTTCTCAAAGAAAATTTGCATATAAGCGAATTAGTAATAGAACATACAACGTAGCAGTACAGTAACTAAGACCAACCACGGATAGGCAGACAAAAACGCTCACTCACTTTTACAAGATGTGGATTCTTGGAAAACTCTGGACAGGAGTCCATGTGCTTCTTCAAATCCAGGTCCAGATACTCGAAAACAAGATACAACCGTTTGTCACTGTGCACAACATCCTGTAACCTGTCATCAAAACATCATAAATCCTCCATTATCCGCTTGTAAAGCACAAACTAAAGATACATTGATATAAAATCATTTAATTCATATAAGATAGTCTAGCATGGGAATTACTTGACAATGTTTCCATGTTGCATTTCTTTCAACAGTGAAATCTCTCTGATAGCTGTGCTCGGGACTCCCTCATCCTCTTGCTCCAGACGTATCTTCTTCAAAGCAATAGTTTCATTGGTAACTTTGTCACGAGCTTTGTAGACCACACCATATGTTCCTTCACCGATCTTCTCAACCTTCTCATACTACAGTTGTACAGAAATATTACAATCAATATGGTAGAAAAACACTATCCGTAAATCGTATAGAAAATTACAATATATATTGTACCTGGTCCATCGAAAGTTTCCCGACACGAACTCAACTGTATCTACAGCAATACAACACCGATAAACAAAACAGTCTCAGAAACTTCACTAGTACTAAACCAACATAAAAACAATTCCATTAACCAAACAAACAAAGTATAATACGCTATAAGATGCAGATTAAATTCAACCAAACACATCTACAAACCTACATTTCGTCAAACAAGAAACTCGCATTTCAACTCAAATCTCACAAACACAAAATCATCAAACAATACGATCTTCATATCATCAATACAACATCAATTAACAAACGAATTTCAGAAACTTCACTAGTACTAAAACAACATAAATACAACGCCATTAGCCAAATAAACAGCATCTATAATGACGTATTCATCATGACACAAAAAACACTATATTAAAGATATATTAAACTAAAACTATACAAAATGCAGATTCCGATTCAACCTAAAACATCTTCTGAACCTACATTTCGTAGAAAACGCAACTCACATTTTAACTCAAATCTAGCAAAAACACGATAAATTCCAAAATCATAACAAACAATTCGATCGGACTAAATCACACAACAAAATCAAAAAAATCATAATCGGTCAGCAAATAACGTCACTCTGACTACACTTCAATCAAGTCAAAGCAAAGTCAACCATCGCATGAACATACTGAATCGACAGCATATAGTATCAAATTGAATGCAAAATGTAGTTTAATTGATGAAATTATAACAAAAAATATGATGAAATTAGAAGGATGATTATAACTAGGTTCGATTAAAAAAGTGGAAACCCTAATTTGGAGTAAATTTGAGGGTTGTTAGAAATGAATGAATAGTACCTGTGTGATGAAGATATTTTTGGAGTGAAATGAAATGAAAACCCCCCACTAGGTTTTGGGGGAGCACACGTTGCGGAAGAGATGATATATATAAATAACAATTATTATTATTTTGTTTATAAAATTATCAAGCATCACTAGTTTTATATAAATATAAATTTTGAGTATAGTTATATGAGATATGCTATGGTTATATTTGACTAAACTCAAACTAATTTTATTTTGAATCTTTTCAAGTATTTATCAAAAATAATAAAGATGGATACACCAAGAGTTTTGGATAAATTTTGGAGTTACATGATCCACAAAATTTGTATCGAGTTAAAAGTAGTGAACCAAACTTAATCACAACATTCAAAGTTAATTTAGCATCGGTTACCCAGTTGCCCACATGTCATTAGTAAAAAGCATACCCTTTAACTAAATTTGACTCTTGTATCCCTAAAAAGATTATCACTATTGTAACATATGATATAAGAAGACTCGACCGTCCTTTGACATTTTTGGCCATGCTATTAACCATGGGGTAGTAGTTGGTCATGAAGAACGATTGTTGGATAATACCATTATTATTGGGTAATAACTCATTCCAAGTAGTATAAATAAGCACACATTAAATTCATTCTACCTTAATATCCTTCAACATTTTCTGGAAATCATTATTAAGAACATTGTATCATAGAACAACGGCAACAGAAAAAAAGAAGATAATGTCATCTCACAAGTTTTAAGAGAACGCTTTGTGTGATATTTTCGGACTATTAGTGACTTTTTACTTCAACATTTAGTTTGTGCTTCTTGCAAACGGAAAAACATATTGCGAGAAGGTTTCGAATAAATATTGCCACAAGAAATTGTCGATGGTGAAATATAAAACTAAAAGAGATAAAAACCAAGAGATTTATCACGATGGGGTTCTTATCATAATAATCACAATTTTGAAAAAATTGTTCTGGTTATTAAAATCTTTAAATATGTTAAAGATGATGGCACTATTATTTTCGACCTAAGTCAAGTTATACGTCGTTTTTTATATTTCGCATCATAATTTAGTGAAGATGGATTAACTAGGTCATGTCAATGTTGTAATGTCATATATAAGTGTAATAGCAATATTCTTTTGCATCGACTTAAGGAAAGTCTAATGGATGTTGGGAATTAACCAGTTTGCTTTTGTTCATGGACGTCACATTTCATATGATATTCTACTCAAGAGCTTATGAAAAACAACAACATTGATAAAGGAGTACCCCGTTGTGCATTTAAAGTTGATATCCAGTAGATTGGAAATTTCTTAGATTGATGTTGTCCAACTTTGGCCTCCATAAGACCTTTGTTGAATGGATTATGACTTGTGTAACTCAAGTTTCATACACTATTAATGTTAATGATGAATTTCATGGTTTCTTTAAAGGAAAGAGAGGTCTCCGCCAAGGTGATCCCATTTTTCCTTATATGTTTACATTAGTTATGGAGGTTCTATCGCTTATTCTTGCTCGTATTGTTGACAAATAATCAAGAGTTCAAATTACATCCTAATTGCGAAAAGTTAAAGATTTTAAACTTGTGTTTTGCGGATGATTTGATAATGTTCTCTCATGGTGATGTGGTATCTGTTGGGGTTTTGATGAAGTCTCCAAATGAATTCAAAAATGTTTATGGTGTTGCGCCTAGTATTGCTAAAAGTGAGGTCTTCATTGCAAATGTTAACCAAGATGTTCATCAAAACATTATTAATATTATGCCTTTTGCTAAAGGCAAGCTTCCTGTCAGATATCTTGGGATTCCTGTTATATCGTCTCGCATTGTTCATAAGAATTGTCAAATTTTGGTTAAGCGAGTTAAGAATAGGGCTGGAGAGTGGAGAAATGAATGCTTATCGTTTGTGATATAGAAAAGATCATGAGGGGTTTTTTGTGGTGCAATGATGTTATGAAAAAAAGATAAAACTAAAACCGCCTAGCAAGATGTATGTCTTCCGAAAAAAGAGGGTGGTATTGGTATGAAAAAACTCATCTACATGGAAAACATTCTTGTTAATAAAGAGTCTCTATGGATTCATGTGTACAAACTTAAAGGTAGAAGCTAGATGCGGCTCATCCTAGTTATTTATGTACCCAAGTTATTGACTCTCATCAACATTTATTTTTTGAATGTAACTTTTCTCAAGATATTTGGAGAGTTGTTCGTGTTTTGGCAAAGCTAGATGCGGCTCATCCTATTTGGAATGATATTATTGTTTTGTTAGTTCCAATGGCTAATCGCAACAACTCTTAGAAGATCATAAAAACTTGTTTTAGGAGCTACAACTTACTTCATATGGCAAGAGAGAAATATCATTCTTGTCAAAAAAGGGTCTAGGTCTGTTTGTGCACCTAGTTGTTTACAAGGTCTGAATGAAGATTTCTTTGATGCGGTTCAAAATGCAGCTCGGGAGGAATAAATTCAAAAGCATTGGTGTAACATTTTGTAGGCCTACTTTTTTCATTGGTTAGTTTGGTTTGTGTTTTCTGGTTGTTTGTCTCGAGGCATGTCTCGGGCTTAATATGGGAGCACTATATTTACTTTTACGATATTTAATTTTACGAGTCGGTGACGGATATGAAGAACCGATCGATGGGAACACTATATTTGCATAGCTGATGATAAATATAAACTTTTAACTTCAATGGTAAACAACGAAAATTCTTCGGATTATATAATTTGTAGGGCAATATTATCAATAAAAATGAGAATGCTCACAAACTTAATGATCAATTGATTTGACAATATTCACGAAGAGAAAGTATTTTCCTAAAGTTTTGACATAAGCCAAAGACAACTTTAACAACTTTTATTCAATAAAGTTCTTAAATTGTTGATTATTAGTGGTTTGCTTATTCACAAACTTCGACTAAAAGTTGGATGCCCCCTTATTATACTATTATGGAATGTCGATCCATCAAATGGTTTATATAATGGAACACGATTGATATGCCAAGGTTTTCAACATAACGTCATTAATGCATAAATCATTATTGGTCAACATACCGGAAAAATAATATTCTTGCCAAAAATCTCTTTATGTTCGTGTGACGACTACACGTTGCCGTCCAATTTTAAGGAAAACAGTAAATAACCCGACTTAGCTTTGCCATGACAATCAAATGTTACCTATCGAGAAGTGTATTAAAGGTTAGGAAATTTGGTATGTTGATGTTTATCTACATAAATCCGTTTTTCACATGGGCAAGTTTATATGGCGTTGTCAAGAGTCATGTGAAATATGATTTTTTTCGTTGTTGCTGCATCGCTCGGGTAACATACTAGTATCAAATAGTGTAATTTTTTGTTTATTGTTTGGATATCAACGGATCTGTTTACATTTAACTTTTTCTTAATAAACTTATATTTTTCTTTATGGGTTCTTTTCTATTTTTTTTTTACACTATTGAATAACATAACTACGTTTGTTAGTTTGTTAATTGTAAGTTTTGGTTTCATTTCGCATAAAGCTAAAATAAAGTTGCTAAAACCCCCGTTCCCCCGCGCGCGTTTTCTTTTTATATATATACAATTAATTGTTATATTTTATGTTGGTAATTTTTGTTTTGTTAGGTAAATAAGTTTGTTTAACCTTTCGAATGTAGAAAAAACATGATTTAGGTGACTGTATTGATTTTTACCTAAACTAAAATAAAATATGTAGGCATTAGGAACTCACTTCAACACGCGTACCTTTCTTTTTGTTTAAAACATATGTTGTCCTAACATATAGGAGATCTATGAACTCTATCCACAAGTTAAATTTAGAGTTGAAGCTCATAATAATGATAAGTAAATTTAGTAAGACTTTAGATATGACTAAAGCATGTAGTTTAGGAAAAACCAAAGGTGTTAAGATCGGGATCTTACTTATGATTGTTTTTTTGTTCGTACTATTGGAATCGTAAGATCGGATCGAGATTGTAAGATTCTACTAAATTAGATTTTTATCATACTAATATAATCTATGATTCATATTATTGCTAATAAATATATCAAACTCATTGATTTCTTAATATTTGAGTTTGATGAAATGTGTATAATAAAATCAATATAGATATATTTATTATTTAAATGTGTTAATATTGATTGTAATAAAATCAATATAGATATATTTATTATTTAAATGTGTTAATACTGATTTTGATTTATATATATTCATTGCTTGAAGTAAAAAATATTTTATGAAAATTATATTTCTAAGTGTTTTAAACGGTTAGACGATTTGTTTTATATTTTATTTTAACAAAGTTAATTTATTTAAAGTTTTTTTGCTCTCTAATTCAAGAAAAGCATAATCGGATTATACAATGATCCTAAGATCTTAAGATTGAGATCAAGATCCTACTAAGATATTATACTTTTATATATCTTATGCAATATCATGTCGTTTTTGTGAAACGAAATCATAAAATCTTAGTTATACTCATCGAATGTCGTGTCTATGGGTGATCACAATAAAAAAAGAAAAAAGAATGATATAAGTGTTACTATGAATGATTCAATAAAGGAAACAAAACCATCAAAAAAACAAAAAAATTATTCTACTATAAATAAACATTTCCTCTCCGTCATAAAATAACTATTCCGAACTAAAAACATACAGTTTAAGATTATAATTGGTCATTCTTTCTTAATATTTTATGTAAAATTTATAACAATAACTTAAATAAGGATTGGGTTCAAAGAAGACCACCTAAAAATTAAAGACACAAGGACGCAATCTCGGCCATAATAAAAGGATCTAATGGCTAAGATTAAAAGATAGATTTGTGTTGGAGGGACATTTGGTCATTTTACAAAACCTAAAAATAAACACAAATCTCGTAAACACTCTCATTCAATCCCACATCTTATTCAATTCTCTGCCCAAGCCCCACTCATTTGGTCATCAATTGCGATACGGAGCTCCTAAAACCAGCTCAAACCTTCGTAAACCACAAAACTCAAATTTGTAAACCTCAAAACAACAATTCGCCATGAATCCGGAAGCAACGGATACTGAATCTCAAAAATCTAATTCGTCATCACGAACATCTGATTCATACGATAACGACGCTTTAGTTGAAGGTAATTTAATTTTTTTAAGAATTTGATTATGAAGTAAAAACTAGGAAAAATATCATATGTGATATTTTGGTATTTGTTTTATTGGCATATCATATGTGATTGTATTAATTGTTTTAACTTGTTTCAATTTTTAAAAGAATTTGACTTGATTATGAAGTAAAAACTAGGTAAACTATCATATGTGATATTTGGTGAGGTTTTTTAGATATATCATATATGATTGTTGTTAAAATGCTTTGTATTTGTTTGGTAAACTAGCATATGTGATATTTGGACAGGTTTGTTAGATATATCATATGTGATTGTTGTTAAAATGCTTTGTATTTGTTTGGTAAACTATCATATGTGATATTTGGTCATGTTTGTTAGATATATCGTATGTGATTGTTGTTAAAATGCTTTGTATTTGTTTGGTAAACTATCATATATGATATTTGGTCAGGTTTGTTAGATATATCGTATGTGATGTTCTAATATTTTGAAATGTCATTTATTGATTTGCTTAGGAAGATGACACCTTTAACAATTGCAACAAATGAAAGTGAAACACCAGGTGGTGCAAGGTATTGAAAACAAGTGGTAGATGCTAGTCTCACACCAATAGAGGGAATGGTGTATGAATCGCTAACAAAAGGAATTCATGTGTATACTACTTATGCTGATATTGGAGGGTTTGATATAATAAAATCAACTCAGAGAAAGTTAAAAGGTGGATTTATAAGAGAGAAATATGTTGTGTGTAGTAAGGCTGAAGTTCCAACAAACACTAACATAGACACTTTGGATCCCGAAAATAGTGACAAAAAAGTTAGGAATACAAACCTACAAATTACTGGATGCAAAGCACATATTAAATTTACTTCAATTCCAGGCTCAACAAAGTATAGAGTTAGTGATTTTTTCGATGAACATAATCATATGTTGATTCCTAGTGAGTATAGGCATCTAACAAGGACACAAAGGCAGTTAAAGTATTCTGAGCAGCTTTTTATTCTCAAAAAATCTTTTGAAAACATTGTTGGAACAAGGGCTCATCACTTTTATAGTAATTTGAAAGGTTCTATAAAAAATGTACACGAGAGAGCTCTAGATTTCAAGAACTTCAAGAGAGACGTCAACTGTTTCATAGGGGAAAGTGATGCTCAGATGGTGATAAACAAAATGAAAAATAGGAAAAAATACGAGCCACAATTCTCCTTTGAATATGTTGTTGAAGATGCGGAGTTTTCGCCAATGATTTGGGCAGATGAAGTTGCAAAATGTAATTTCAAAGAATTTGGAGATATAATTTCTTTTGATTCAACTTCTCGAACAAACAAGTTAGTATTCTTCCTTCTTTTTTAACTATTAAAATATATATCACATATGATTTGCTTGAAATATATAGATGCAAATTGACAGAAAATGCTTTCTTATGAACACCGATTGTTTTTATATGATAGTTTGTCTTATTGTAGTTGTAAAAAGATAGGTCTTGAATTTATAAGTATCTAAATCATATATGATATTTATATCACATATGGTATTTGAAACACTTTTCTAGTTACTAACTTGAATTTTATTTTAATCGTCTTATAGGTATAGCATGATGTTTGTCCCATTCATTGGGATTGATAATCACAGAAAGTGTGTGGCAATTGCTGCATGGATGCTTAAAAATGAAAACGTGAAATCTTACATTTGGATACTGAAATTATTTATGAAGGCATTTGGGAAAGAGCCTATTATGGTGGTAACGGACCAAGATTCTTCAATGAAGAAAGCTATTGTTGTTGTTTTCCCAAACTCAACACACCGTCTCTGCATATGGCACATTATACGAAAATTACCATCAAAGGTATGCAATTTTATCGATAAATTTTTGCATTTAAAAAGTATTCTTTGTTGTTTAATGTTTAATTATCATATGTGATTCTTTATAAAAACTTGATAAAATATATTTAGAACTGTAAAATAATACCTGATGGTTGTATTGAACATATAAAAGCAGTTTTAATATTAATATCACATATGATAATTGCATTTAGAAAACACATATATCATAGATATATCACACATGTGATAGGTATATCATATATGATATGCCAATTAAATGTGATATACCTATCATATGTGATTGTATTACATATGATATGCCTATCATATGATAGCCCTATTACATTTGATATACCTATCAAATGTGATATACCTATCATATGATAGGCATATCATTTGATATGTATATCACATATGATAGGTATATCACATTTGATAGGTATATCACATGTAATAGGTATATCATATATAATATTTTTAAAAACAGACTCAACAAAATTGTATTTCTCATTTAAATGCATATTGTACCAGAACTACTTGATTCTGAATTTAAAAACAAACTCAACAAAAATTTATGGAATATGGACATTGAACCTATCGAATTTGAGGAGAAGTGGGCGAAATTGATTGACGATTATGGGTTGAAAGATCACAAATGGTTGTCCAAAATGTATGACATACGATCAACATGGATACCGACTTATTTCGTTAACTCTCCATTGTTCGGATCAATGAGTACTACATCAAGATCAGAGAGTGAAAACTCGCTTTTTTCATATTTCACGAATCACGGTTCAACACTTGTGAACTTCAGGATTTGTTTTCGGTCAGCAATGGAAAAGCAGAGATATAAGCAAGAGTCGTTAGATTTCAAGTCGATGAACAGTGCTCCAAAGTTGATGACACCGTTGAACATTGAAAAGCATGCAACAAAAGTGTACACGCGTGCAATCTTTTTGATGGTTCAAAAAGAAATTCATGTAGCTTCTTGGTCTTGCTTTCTAACATAGATGAATACAGAAGAAGGTTGTGAGGCTTATGGTGTTAAAGATGAAACCCAGATCGTGAATGCTACAAGTTCAGAGACGGAACAACAGGACAACATAAATCCAACTCGTGAAGCAAAATTCAAGGTAAATTTACTTACCAAATCACATATGATATAATCATTATTCGTATATTGTAATAAAAATTGTGATTATTATGATTTGGTGATTATTTACTCTTCTGATGTGTATTAAGGTTCTACATAACAAGGAAGAAGGGACTTGGGTTTGTACATATAGGCATTTTCCTCTATTTGGTATTTTATGTCGACATATATTGTTTATCTTGAACAACCGACAAGTTAATGAAGTTCATGAGAAATACATCTTGAGGCGTTGGGCAAAGGATTTAATAAACGTTGAATTGAGGAAAAGAAAAAACAGATACGGTGAAATGAAAGAAGTTGTTGAAAATTTGGCAAATAAGGCGTGTTCTACCGTTGACGAATGCATCAATATTTTGAGCAATGATGAAGGAAAGCTAGATGCTTATGTTGAAAAGGTTAAGGCACTCAAAACAGAATTAGAAGCCGAATTACCAAATCCCACCTCAATGGATAAAGACAATTTAATCGAGAAGTTAATTGGAGTTGCAAAGCGTGACAAAATTAATGTAAAGAATCCACAGTTGCTACGATACAAAGGTTCTAGAAATGAAAATCATTTAAAGAGTTCACGAGAGATTTCAATTGAGAATAGCTTGAAGGTCAAAAGGAAATGCGGGAAATGTGGAGAAATATCTCATAACGTAAAGACATGTACGAAAATTGTTGAGGAAAAGCAAGTTGCTCTGAAAAAGCTAGCTGCCGAGAAGAACATGTTTCAAAAGTAGAATTTAATATTTCTTGCCTTATTTTGTCTTAATTTCGAATGTGAGATCGGAATATTTTTTTTAATACTTTGTTTTCGAATCTACTGTTTGAACAATATGTTTTTGTTCAGTAATATTTGAAGTTTGTTTTGTTTTGATTTGTTTTGTATTCATAATAGTGGGTATATCACATATGATAGGTATATCACATATGACATATGATTGGTATATCACATTTGATAAGCATATAAAAAATGTTAGGTTTATCACATATGATATAACTATCATATATGATATGCCTATGATACATGTAATAGACATATCACATATGATAGGTATATCACATATCATAGGCATATCAAATATGATATATCTATTATATTACATGTAATGTAATGGATATATCATACATGATAGTTATATGAAATATGATAGGTAGATAACATGTAATAGGCATATCACATATGATAGACATATCATATGATAGGTACATGTAATACATATATCTATCAAATGATAGGTATATCACATATCATACGTATATCATATATGATATATCTATTATATTACATGTAATAAATATACCATATATGACAGTTATATGAAATATGATAGGTAAATAACATGTAATAGGCATATCACATATGATAGACATATCATATGATAGGTACATGTAATACATATAATAGCAAATGATAGGCATATCACATATGATAGTTATATCATATATGATATATCTATTACATGTAATAGTTATAAAAAATATATATGATAGTTATAAGAAATATGATACGTAAATAACATGTAATAGGCATATCACATATGATAGACATGTTGGGAATAAAACGGTTGGAATTAACTAAGTATGTTACTACTGCAAAGTTAATACTACTTGGTTAATACTGCATGAAGACTGGTTAATACTGCAATGATGGTTACTAGCCCGTCAATGAGTTACTATTGCTTGAAGGTTTATGAAGAAAAAGATAGTTCTAGAATGAGTTTATGTTTATCTTTTTCCTTATTAAAATTGTATTAGAATTACAATTAGATGTTTCCTAAAATAGCTAGGTTTAGCCTCAAGGTCTATAAATACATCAATCCTTGTATTAGGAAAAACATGTGTATTAATCTATTGTTTATGATTAATACATTGAGGCTTATTGTGATATTCGTTATTGTTCTTATTAGTATTCATAAGCTATATTCGTTTGATAACATAAACTTGTAATATCAAAGTGTTTATCCGCTACTAAACTTATTTGATAGATCAAGATTTTATTCTTAATATTGTGGTTGTGTTTACATAAACCTAATTGATCCTGACAAGTGGTATCTGAGCACCGGAGGTGCTCAAGATCTGCTGATCTACAAGTTTTTGTTGAAGCCTCAACAAGAAGCAGAAGATTACTAATCATGACTGATGTAGTAGTAAACAAGGTTCCAGTTTAAACAGCAACAACTTTGATCTTTGGAATTTAAGGATCAAGCAACACATATTGCTTTCAGACTATGTTGTATGGGATGTAATTGTGAATGGAAACAAATAAGCCATTACTTTGGCTGCTGATGGTACACCTGGAGTTGTTCAACCTCCAGCAATAGATCAAGAAAGAAGGGAGAAGTAGACAGAAATCAAGGCCCTTAGTACTCTTTTAATTGATATTCCTAATGAATATCAATCACAATTTGAAGAGTATGAGGATGCTAAATCTCTATGGGCAACTCTTGAAAAGAGATTCGGTGGAACAAAAAACACAAAGAAGAACAAGAAGGCTCTTCTCAAACAAGAGTATGAGAACTTCAAAGCTTTAAAAGAAGAAAGAATGTCATTAACCTTTGACAGGTACAAGAAACTGACATGAGAATTGAGCAGTGCTGGAGTCAAAATAGACAAAGATGATCTAAACAGGAAGTTCCTTAGATCTATAGGAGATGAATGGACAATCTATATTGTGTCATATAGACAAGGTGATGCTCTAGAAGAGATGGAATTGGATGATCTATACAATGATATAAGGGTATTTGAAGCAGAAGTTGAAGCAAAGAAAACAATCAGCAGTACTAACACTTTTAATACTGCACTAGTCACACCAATGGGTTCATCTCTTACTGATAACACAAATGATGTTACTTTTGAAGCTTTTCTGTCAAATAGTGCATGCTCAGGTCTAACCGTTGAAGATCTCAGACAAATCCATCAAGATGATCTTGAAGAGACGGATCTTAAATGGAAACTTTCCCTGTTGTCAGTAAGAGCTAGGAGATTTGTGAATAGAACTGAGAGAAGATTCAATCCAAGAGGCAATGACAGAGTTGGGTTTGACAAAATCAAAGTAAAGTGTTACGAATGCAATGGACGTGGACACTTTGCAAGAGAGTGCAAGAATAGATCAAACTCTAACAACAATAGGAATACTCAAGAAACTACATATACAACACTCGTCACACAGGATGTCTTTGGGTATGATTGGAATGATTAGCTAAAGAAACTACTCAAAACAAAGCTCTCATGGCTATTGCATCCTCAACAAAGGATTCTTCACCATCCTCTCTTCCAACTAAGGTACATACTAAACTTTGTTCTCCTGAATGTATTGAAGTCATGTCTAAATATAGAAATCATAATCAAGTCATCTATGATTCCATTAAAACATTAGAAGAACAAAGAAGGTCTACAAATAGAGGAATTGAAAACTTAGAGGCTCGAAAAAAGTCATATAAGGCTAATGAATTAAGTTTACAAGATAAAATCAAGTTTGTAGAATGGCAAATAGATGATTTGTTAATCAAGTTAACTGAAGCTAGGGAAGAGTTAAAACAGTTAACAGAAGAAAGGTCTAAGGTTGAATTAAATGTTGGAAAACTTGAACATGCTTCACAATCAGTAACAAACCTGATAAAAAATCAAATTCATGGAAAACTAAAATCAGGCATAGGTTATAAAGAAGTAGCCCCTCCATTTAATCAAACCTACATTCCACCTTCCTTAGATAAACCTAGGATACCTCTTTCTCAAACCCCTCCTAAAGAATCATTCAGTGTTGATCCAATCAATTCTGAAGAAGTTATAATAGAGGACTTGGTTGAAGAAAGTCAAGTTACAGTTGCAAAGAATGAGAACATACCAATAGAAAATCACATTATCATAACTAAAGGTGTCACTCAACAAAAATCACAAAGTCTGGTGTCGATTCTACCATTCAAAGGTCAAAGGACAACTAAATGTACATGTGAATGTTGTTCTAAGAGTGAGTCAAACAAAGCTAAAAACTGGAATCACATTGAACCAAGAGGGAACCAAAGAAATCAAAACCAACTTAAGTCACAGAAAAATAAACTCCAAACCTTTAGAAAACCTGTGAAGTCCTGTTTCATTTTTGGAAAAACCAATCATTATGCAAAAATCTGCTATCACAACCTTGTGCATCAAAAGCTAAACAAATCAATCAAACAAATTAACTTAAGGTTAAAAACTTCACATGATTCAAATCAGAAGTTTGGAAAGAGTGCACAACAATTTGTTCCTAACTCAAAATCAACAAACATTGTTTCATCATTAAAGAATAAAACAATTGAAAACATACACAAATTTGGAATAAAGAAAATTTTCAAAAGCAGTACTAACAGGGTTAATAATGTACGAAGAAATTATGTTAGTACTGCAATTTTTGAAGAGTCACAAACACAGATTTTGAAAATTGAAAAAGTATGGAAACGAAAAGGCAAACTAAATCAACATGGAAAGCCTCATGGTTTTGAAAATATAATGCTTAGGAAGATTAGTTATTATGATGAAAAGGGTAAACCCAAGACTATAATGGCTTGGGTTTCCAAAAGAAACAAATCTTTTCAGTTCATGTGCAAGAACAACCAATAATAGAAGAAGAGAACAGTTGACATGTAGATAGTGGTTGTTTCCACGCACATGACATGCAACATAGCTTATCTCCAAAATTTTGAAACATACAATGGAGGTTATGTTGCATTTGGAGGAAATCCAAAAGGAGGAAAGATTGTTGGGAAAGGAACCGTGAGCAATGGGAAAGTCAATTTTGAAGATGTATTCTATGTTCAACAACTCCAGTACAATTTATTGAGTGTGTCTCAAGTCTGTGATAAGAAGAATACAACAATATTTACAGACACATAATGTTGAATCATGGCTCCTGGTTACATCATTGATGAAAGCAAAGTTCTTCTGAGAACCCCAAGAAAAGATAATGTGAAGCATCTCCAACTGGAGAAGTAAATTGCTTTGTTTATAAAGCAACTGTTGATGAATCATCTCTTTGGCATAGGAGAATGCGCCACATGAGTTACAAGAACATGAACAAGTTGGTAACCTCAAAACTGGTGAGAGGTCTACCAAACAAGCAATATCATTGTGATGATAACTGTGTAGCATGTATAAAAGGAAAGAAACATAAGACTTCTCATAAGTCCAAGGAGGTGAATTCAAACTCTACACCACTCCATATGTTGCACATGGATTTGTTTGGTCCAACAAATGTTAAAAGCATTGCAAAGAAGTCATAATGCCTGGTAATTACAGATGACTATACAATATACACATGGGTGTACTTCTTGGCTTCTAAATACGAAACCACTCAAATACTCATCTCTTTCATTACCAAGATTGAAATCAAACAAACCTGAAGCTAAAGAAGATCAGATGTGACAATGGTAGAGGATTCAAGAACAGTGTGATGAATCAGTTTTGTGAATCTAAAGGAATTGAGAGACAATTTAGTGTTGCAAGAACTCCACAACAGAATGGGTAGCTGAAAGAAGAAAAGGAACTCTCATTGAAGCAACAAAGAGTATGTTAGCATATTCAAATCTTCCCATCTTCTTTTGGGCATAAGCAGTTAATATTGCATGTTATGTACAGAACAAAGTCTTTATTTTTAAAGCACATAACAAAACTCCTTATGAGCTCTTTCACAAAAGGCAACCATTGATTAACTTTCTCAAGACATTTGGTTATCCATGTACTGTGTTGAACTCAAAAGACTATCTTGGCAAGTTTGAAAGCAAACCAGATGTTGGATACTTTGTGGGGTACTCCTCAAAGTAAGGCATACATAGTCTACAATCACTGAACAAGCATAACTGAAGAAAGTGCCAATGTTACTTTTAATGAGAACACTCTCAACTCTCCAGGTAAAGGTCCAGACTGGTTGTTTGACATTGATGCACTAACTAAATCATTGGACCTTAGCTATGAGCATTAGACATCAAGTCATGGAAGTACCAATACACAACCAAGTCAATCATCAACAAAGATTTCAGGGAAAGAAAGGTTGGATCCAATGGAATATGTATATCTACCAGTATACACAACTGATCCACCAGGACTATTTGATGATTTGGTAAAGGAAATTGAAAAAGAATTGGTTAATATTGCTAATCCAAAACCAAGCAGTACTAACCACGTTGAGTGCAGTCCTAATCAAGATGACAAAAGAACAAACATTGAATATAAGAGTGCCAAACATAACAAGTTTATCCTCTTAGACCTGATGGTGTTCCATTCATGGCTGAAATGGGATCTGATGGAGAATAAACGATTTTAATGATGCAGATGAAGATAATATTCCACAGTCTGTTGGTAGTCTAGTGTTGCAATTTGAAGTTAATCTTCCAAAACCAAATGAAAGTAATTTGGAAAATCACCAAAGGGTTGAGAAAATTCCAACCTCAAGAATTCATAAAAATCATCCCACTAAACAAATCATTGGTGATTTGGATATCTCAATGCAAACAAGAAGTCAAGCAAAGGTAAACTTAGATCTTCATAAAAATTTTAATACATGTTTATTTGCATGCCTTTTGTCACAAATAGAGCCAAAGAAAAATACAAGAAGCTCTCTTAGATTCAATTTGGATTGATGCAATGCAAGAAGACCTGCTACAATTCAAGTTACAAGTTGTTTGGACTCTGGTGGTTCTATCTAGTGGAAAGAGAGTAATTGGTACAAAGTGGATATTCAGAAACAAGAAGGATGAAAGAGGAATAGTGATCAAGAACAAAACAAGGTTGGTAGCTCAGGGATACACACAAGAACAAGGTATTGATTATGAAGATGTGTTTTCACCTGTAGCAAGAATGGAAGAAATAAGGATCTTTTTAGCATTTGCATCTTACAAAGGCTTTAAAGTAAATCAAATTGATGTCAAAAGTTCCGTTCTCTATGGTCACATTGAGGAAGAAGTATATGTCAGACAACCTTCTGGTTTTGAAGATCCAAAGTTTTCTCACATGGTGTATCGGTTAAACAAAGCCTTGTATGGTTTACATCAAGCTCCTAGAGCTTGGTATGAAACATTGTCTGACTATCTGCTGAAGAACAACTTTCAAAGAGGCACTATTGACAAGACTTTATTTATCAAGAAGGTCAAAACTGGCATCTTGTTGGTACAAATCTATGTGGATGACATTATCTTTGGTTCTACAAAATATTCACTATGCAAAGAATTTGAAAATCTTATGCTAGTAAATTCAAGATGAGTTTATGGGAGAATTAACTATCTTTCTTGGTCTTCAAGTTAAGCAAAAGACAGATGGAATGTTTATCAGTCAAACCAAGTATGTGAAGGACATTTTAGACAAGTTTGGGTTTAAATATGCAAAGGTTTCCAGTACTCCAGTAGAAACACACAAACAGTTGACTGTTGATCTTGAAGCGGAGGATGTGGACATACATCAGTATAGATCCATGATAGGTTCTTTAATGTACTTAACATCCTCAAGGCCTGACATTATTTATAGAGTATGTGTATATGCAATATATCAAACAAAGCCCAAGATGTCTCACCTCTATGCAGTCAAAAGAATATTTAGATATTTAAAGGGAAAACCTATTTGGTGCTTTGGTATCCTAAAGATTCTCCATTTGAATTGATAGCTTACACTGACAGTGACTATGGAGGTGAAAGTTTGGATAGGAAGTTAACATCAGGTGGATGTTAGTTTTTGGCAACACTGGTGTCATGGCAGTGCAAGAAACAAACAACTGTGTCTACATCATCAACAGAAGCAGAGTATGTAGCAACATCAAGTTGTTGTGCATAGGTGTTATGGATTCAAAATCAAATGATGGATTATGGTTATGCTTTCCCGAGTAAACCAATTTATATTGACAATAAAAGTACCATAAGCATCATCAACAATCCAGTAAAGCACTCCAAGACAAAACACATTGAAATCAGGTTCCACTTCATAAGAGATTGCAATGAGAAGAAGCTTATTCAAGTTGAAAAGGTTCATACTGATAATCAATTTGCAGATCTTTTCACAAAAGCATTTGATGTGGGAAGATTTACCTTCTTGGTTGGATGTATAGGCATGATTAACATGGAATGAACTTGAAATCTGAAAACTTTGGAATTTTGTCTCTTCACAGACAAAGTTTTAGAAGATGCAGTAGTAATCTTATGGTTTTATTAGTGTTTTACTCTTTAATACTGCACTATAATATTGTTGCTAAATAAATAGAATTTTTATATTCTGCAGTATTAACTGAACATTGTAAAGTTGTATTACTACCGTACTATTAGTTAATACTGTCCGATCTGATAATACTGCAACTATTATTACTGCGGGGTAATTTTTATGTAATAAATTATTGTGTTACTACTACGTTGACAAGTCAAAATTCAACTTGCAAATTACTTTTACACGTGCATACTTGTTATTGGACCTAATTTTTAAAGTTGCAACCCACGTCAATTCGTCATGTGTCCAATTGCAAAAACTCAATAGCCTATAAACTTCTTTCGAACTCAAATTTAAAATTTTAAAATCCCCAAAACTTTCGCGAACCCTAATTTCTTCAATTCGATAACTCTTTGATCAAATTATCCTAAATTTTTCCCAAATTCTTGTTCAAGAACAACAATGGCAGCTCTCCAGTTTATTGATTCTCACAATATGGTAGGGTAGCAAGTCTTATTAAATATTATGAGAACAGAGAGTTTCACGCTATAATTGATTTCTTGAATCAATCATACATACATTATGCTTTAACTGTAAATCCCCTGATATTCAAGAAAATCATATTCGAAGCTTTTGGGATACTGCTACATATCTCAAATAAGATGATATTCAAAGAATCAAAGCAACAGTCGATGGAAAATAGGTGATCATAACAGAAGCAACATTGAGAACTCATCTTTAACTTCAAGATGAAACAGGTATAACTACTCTTCCTAATCAAACCTTGTTTGACAACTTTCAAAGAATGAGATATGAGGTACAACTAACCACAACTTCTTTTCAAAAAGGGTTGTTGTCTCCTCAATGGAATTTTTTATGCATACTTTGCAACAATTTTTATCCCAGAAAAGAACTGCTTGGAATGAGATAGGTAGTACCTTGGCCTCTCCCATGGTCTGCCTAGCTACAAACCAAAGGTTCAATTTTTCAAAACTCATCTTTGATGGCATGCTCTGGAATATTTCTTATCCAAAACAATTTTTTTTAATGTATCCAAGGTTCATACAACATGTTTTAAACTGTGAACTTCATACTTCAACTAAAAGAAATTAAGTGTTTTCTCCAAAAACACATGGTAGAAAAGTATTTTCAAACATGAAAAGAGTAAATAAGGGATTTTCTTGTCTTGTTACTCCATTGTTCTCTATAATGATGGAAGTAACTCCATTGTTCTCTACAATGATGGAAGTAACTCCATCTTTAGGTGAGAGACCAAGTACTACACTTGAGTCTCAACCCACACCTTATGTTTCACATCCAGTTGTTATTTCATCAACAACTGCACCCACAATCACACCTTTTCACAACAAGAGAAAGACAAATATAACACATCCTTTTCTTGTGTCTACACCTACCATACACCTATCGTTAACTTCAAGTTCTCAACCAGACACTCTGTCTGTTAAGACACAACAAATGGAAACCAATGATTTGTTCCCCAGGCTCCAGGAGGTGGTCTATAAGGAGAGAGATGATCATGTTGGAAGGGCTCAAACTACTGTTGTATCACCTAGTGGTGTACATGCCAGTTTGACAGGAAATAAGACTCAACCAATGGCAACACTTGATGAAGATGATGCTTCTTTTGAAGCAGCATTGGAGAGTGGACCCAGGTGCCAAGAAACCAAAGGGGAGGGAAGTGCTTCTACTAGGAAGGAGATTCCCTCTGTACAAACTTTCTATGATCTACCACCCGTTGGTACTCAACAGGAAATGGGTGAGAAAAGCTATGACTATTCAAACTTGGAATTAGTGGATATGTGTTTGTAATTTACAAGAAAGGTGGATGATCAAGCCAAAGAACTTGCAGAATTGAAGAAGCTTGTGTTGGAGTTGATACAAAAGAAGAAACACTTAGAGTTTCAGTTGAAATAGAATAAACATGTTATGAAGAATGTTGCAACCTCTCCCATGCCTTCTAGCTCATCTTCTGACGAGGATGATATCAAAAGGAGGAGAATAAGAAGGTTTCAGATGATGAGATAGGCTCAGGAACAGGTTTTGAGCAAAAATTGTCAGATGAGGTGATAACTGCTATAATAGAGCCATTGAATCAAAAGAGCTCTGAGGAGGCAACTACAGAACAGATGGCAGTTGATGATTATGTGGTGAGTTCTATAGTTGAAAATATTGAGCAAGAAAAGATGGATAGTACTGTTGTACAAACTGAAACAACTCAAGTTAATACTACATTAGAAATTGGTGACAAAGAAGGAACTGTTGAAATTGAAGGGGAGAGTGAAGTAGTTGAGAAAATGGATTGGGATACTTTGATGGCCCCACAATTTGAAGAGTTTGAAAAAGAATTGGCAGAACAAGATAAACAGCAAGCTACTCAAGAAGTAGAAGTTACTACTGCAGATACTGCAGAAAATCTAAAATCTGTTGATGCAGTAGTAACTCATTTTGATCAACCAGCTGTTGAACAAGTTGATACTAAACAAACAAGTGATCCAACAAGTGAGGAGAAGACATTGGATGAAGAAATTCTGAAAATTAGAAGTGATGTGATTGCTAAAAGAAAGGTAGAACAATCCAAAAGGCCAAAACTAAGGGTGTTGCTCTTCTTGCTACACAAACTGATGAAACACCAAGAATTGTTGAAGGGGAAGAGTATTTTGTTGATACAACTGCTCCTCACAGGGTAGTTCCAATCACTCCTCCTGATACAAGACTGAATCAAAGACCTCCTACTCAGTACATTGGAGGACAGAGAGTGGATCCCACTGATCCAAGTGTAAAAGGAAAAGGAAAGAAGGTGATTGTTAAAGATGAATCAATTAAGAAGACTGAATATGCCAAACAATTAAAGATAGATGAACTTGTGGCATTAGAATGGGCTTCATAAACAATCAATGTGCCTAGTGATCCTTATGTAGCAAGACAAGTTCATGTTGAGCTTCAAAGAAGAGAATTTGAAAGGATGGAGAGGGAAGAAGCTGAGAGAATGGAGCTTATTAGATTGAAAAATGAAGAGATCAAGCAGATAGAAAGAGAAGAAAATGCCAAAAATAACAAGAAGAAAGTTCAACAACAAAAGAAGGACATTGATAAGCAGAAATTTGTCAAGTTCTTAAAAGACATAGGCTACAATGGTAAGTCTCTAGGTCCAATAAGCTTTATAACTATTCTTGGACTTTTTGAGATGGAGAGAAAGAAAGATATAAAAATTGCAGCTAGGCTTACAGACCAACAAGAAAAAGAAAAATATGAGCTGGATAAGCTTATAAAAAGAGCTCATGAAGTGGGAGCAAGAGTTCTAAATGAACAAGGACAAGTTGTTCCTAATCCCTTCCAGCCTAAACAACCTATCATTGGTTTGGAGAAGATGAAAAGAAAGAAGTCATTTTCTACAAATTAAACTTCAAAGAGGCAAAAGGTTGTGAAGGAACCCACAATAGTAACTGAAGAAGCAACATAATCTCCACCAAAGGAACAAGGTAATACATCTTCTCAGTTTTTCTTAGTTGATATCTAAGATTGTTGAAAAAGAGGGAGATGTAGAGATCACACCAAATGATTGCTCAACATTGATTATTCTGCAAGAAGAAGATGATGCTTTACATGTTGAACCATTAGCCATTGAGTTACCTGACATCATTGATTGGGAGTTTATTGGAGGAGAAAACAAAGCAACTTATGAAGTATTCTCCAGAAAATACTTGGTCCAAATGCATCAAATTGGGTTAAGAAAGTATTCCAACAATAGAGGATCATGTTCTGGAACAGACTTAGGTGTAGATTGGTTAAATGGAATGTTCACTCCTGAGATTCCTATGTTTAGTAACATCTTTAATAGAGGTGGATATGATCCATTTGTTGAGTGGATCTTATATGAAAGGAGTGGAGTATATTCTATTTATAGAAAGCATGGAGTTATCAAGTACTATCTAGTTTAGAAGAGGTATGATCATGATTTTGCTACATTGCGTGAAATGATTTCCTTGAAATTGTTTGCTCCTAGAGATTCTCAGATGGCCCATGATTTGATGTGGAGATTAGTGTTGCAGAGAAGAGAAGAAGATCTCAAGTTGAAGGAAAAAAGGGCAAGCAAAAACAGCAAGTAGAAACCAGTTTTTAATATCATCCTCCTTTGAAATTGTTTTTGTAAAAACTTAGTACTTTGGATGAATGAAAAGTATAAGTTTAAGGGGAGATTGTTGGAAATACAACTGTTGGAAATAACTAAGTATGTTACTACTGTAAAGTTAATACTACTTGGTTAATATTGCATGAAGACTGGTTAATAATGCAATGATGGTTACTACTGCCCGTCAATGAGTTACTATTGCTTGAAGGTTTATGAAGAAAAAGATAGTTCTAGAATCGGTTTATGTTTATCTGTTTATTGTATTAGAATTACAATTAGTTGTTTCCTAGAATAGCTAGGTTTAGCCCCAAGATATACAAATACATAGATCTTTTTATTAGGAAAAACATGTCTATTAGTCTTTTGTTTACGATTAATACATTGAGGCTTATTGTGATATTCGTTATTGTTCTTATTAGTATTCATAAGCTATATTCGTTTGATCACATAAACTTGTAATATCAAAGTGTTTATCCGCCGCTAAACTTCTTTGATAGATCAAGATCTTATTCTTAATATTGAGGTTGTGTTTACATAAACCTAATCGATCATGACAAGACATATCATATGATAGTTATATAATAGGCATATCATATATGATAGGTATGTCACATATCATAGGCATATCATATGATATATCTATTACATTGTAATAGATATACCATATATGATAGTTATATGAATTATGATAGGTAAATAACATGTAATAAGCATATCACATATGATAGACATATCTTATGATAGATACATGTAATACAAAATGACATATGATATAAAAAGGTAGAAAGTAAAATTTAAAATACTATTAGAAACCCATTAATTTGAATGACAACCATTAATATCTATTCAAAACCACCAGTAAACATTTGCGTTTATAAAACACATACCAAAATGCAAAACATAACGCAAAAATAGTATTGTTAAACACGACCTAATAACCACAGTTACTTAACATTCCACAGTTACCTAACATTCTTCACTTTCAACTCTTAAACAAACCTACTTTTCATTCAAACATTTATGCCTGTCTTTGATAGCATTTGCAACAATGACCTTCCTATCCTTTTTCCAAAACTTCTTATCAAACTCCAACGCCAAATCCAACATATTCTCCTTATGGATGTTAGACTCATTACACACCAACTTAGCTTTCAAGTTTTCAATTTCCATAACTTGCGCGCTTGACTCGGGACTTAAACCGCATTTCCAACTTGCAACAACTTGTCCCATATAGTTCTCCATGTGCAACATAGAAAATACTCCAGAGTCAACATCGTTATTCTTTGTTCCCCATTTCAATATCATGATACTCGGCTTTGACTTCGCCATTGTCGCGGCTTTCAGATGATTAAGACGATCCAAGTAATTTGAAAAGAATAAGTTCTGCATAAAAATATTGAAACACAAAAATAAGAACGAAAAATATCAAAAAATGAAAGAAAAGTAGAAAATATTAATGAAGCAATCACATATTGCTTACCAATGATTCACAAACAGTCATGTATTTCTTATCATAATCAACATCAAACAGCTGTTGTCAATGATATGGATAACAACCTTCTTTAAATTGAAAACGAAAATGTAAAATTGCAAACCAGTCTGAACATGGAAGAAAACCTATTTAAAAGATAAAATAACGTTAATACCAAACAAAAAAAATCTAATTTTATTTATATCGTATATCACATAACGAGATATTAATGTCTATCACATGTAATATTTATGTATATCACATTTAATATAAAAACCAAAATAAAAACATGTTAATAACAAAAATAAAAAACTTACCAAATCAAAAAATTTCATTGACATCTCTATCGGGTCATTATCCAGTTCACTAGAAACGGTTGATATAAATTATTGGAATTGTTTTTCAAAATCAAAATCTTTATAATGCAGAATAATAGGATTAAATAAGAAAATAAAAAAATAAAATAAAAAGTAACTAAAAGGTAGAAATGAAAAAAATGAAGTAACTTACAACAACTCCAGTCGAAAAGAACAATCTTGATAAACCGTTTGGTTCCTTGTTTTTCTCTTCATAGTTTATAACTTCTACCCAAACATCAATTACTTCGGGTTCAATAGCCAAGCCCGGTGCCAAACTTTCCATTTTCACTCGTGCTGTCATAAGCCCAGTCGCCACTTGAAATACCGATTCCCTATAAAAAAAAGAATGCATAAAATGTAAGTTATGTGTTAATTTGATAAAGAAATATAACAATAGTTTCAAATAAATTACAAACATACATTGTGTCACCTAGCATCGCAAACACACTGTCTGCAAAAGAATGTTCCGGGGGTGAAGTCTTCGTTTCAACAACAGTTTTCTTGTTCACATAAGGTGAACAAACATATAAAAACCCTTTCTTTGACGCTTTTTAGCTTTGGGTTGTGGTAAAGCAGTTTTCGGGCTTCCTTCCTGAACAAGACTTTCAGTAGTAACACCAAATCTTCTAATCACTTCAACATAATCAGTAAAATCAATTGGATTTAGGTACATATCATAAACATGTTTGCAGGACACATACCACCTTCAGATAACCCGAGAGAGAAATTTGGGGTGTCGAAAGTAGGAAACTCGGATTGGAGGGGTTGAGTAATGGAAGAACAACCTAAAATAGTTAATTCCATTGATTCAAGAACGTGATCAATATTTCTAACTGCCCACTGTGTATTAGATTCATTGGTGTTACCTGATCTAGAAAAATTTAGGTTAACATTAAGCTTCCTACTGTATCGAGAATCTTCTTTACAACTTCTGTTAACATCTTCTCCTTTGTTACTTATTTCACCGTCTTGTTTTCTAGAATCACCAACCCCACAGTCTCTTTTGAACACTCACTACTGACGTTTCCTGATCCACCATTCCAACTCACTGAGCTTGGCCACTCACCACCAACAACACCACCGCCGACATTTCCAGATCCACCATTTCCACCCACTGAGCTGGCTCTTCACCACCAAAACCACCACCGCCGACATTGCCTGTAAATGGATCAACATAATTCACATTACCGACACCTTTATTCTTGAACAAATCATGAAATCGCTTAAAATATTTAAGAATCTTCTCATCGTCTGGATCTTTGGAAAAAGATTCATCTAACGTCGTCTCAAGAACCAACTTTACATTGCAAATAACCGAGAACATCGAATCAAATTTTTTGACAAAAACCCTGTAATTATTATTACAATATTGAAAATTAACATAAAAGAAAGAGCAAAGACAAATAATATTTGTTTCTTCAATCACATGTGATAAAACTGAATATCACACTTTATTGTGCAAAACAAAAAATGGACAAAAGTGTCAAAAATGAAAAAAAAATAAGGTTTAGAAATACTAACCTCTTTGTTAGCAGTTGAAATTGCATGAATATTTGACAGTACACGAACAAACACCGTTAGATTCACAAATTCCCAAAGTATTTGCAAACACCATAAGAAAATTCATTTTAAAAGTAAAATCGAATTCAATCGCGTGTTTAATCTTCAGGACGATGTCGCTAGGTCTAACAATATCACTCTCGAACTGACTTTTCCACTTCTTCACAAATGTTAGATCAATAACATCCGGAAGGTCAAGAATTTTTACACCACCCAACGGGATTCCAAACACCTCCTTGACAGATTCACTCGTTACTTGAATCAAACCACCCTTCGTCTTTATAACCATTTTTTCAGGATCAAAATTGTTTGCGACATAATACGAAAGCTTTCCCGGAATGGAGTCGATTGAAAATCCAAGAAGACTTCCAAACCCTATTTCATAAACAATCGACTTATGAACAGCCATTAAATCATTTATAAGATTAAACATGGTTCTTGGGGTTGTCTCGGACGAAGCAAACTACTAGAATGACTTACAGCAAAAATCGGCTTATCTTCTCTTCACTTTTAATTGATTATTTCCCCCTACGACCACACTTCACAATATGAAGATCCCCGTCCTTAACTGACTTCTTTGACACAACGATATCCGCCTTCACACTTTCATTAACATCACTTTCATCTGCTTTCCTTTTACCTTTACGCTCAAATCTCAAACCTTTTTTATTGTTAACCGAAACATTCTTCTTCTTTACAACTGGAACTCCTTGATCAACATTTGCATCATCAGCGATAATTAAAACACAAAAGTGGAGAGTTGAATATATATATATATATATATATATATGGACTGATTAATTCACGCGTATTTAGAATTGTTCACATGTGAACGATTTTTTTCAAAAAGTGAGTGTTCATATATGAACGAAATTTTTTTAGGATATTTTACATGAACTTTTTAGTTTTTTACATTTATATTTACTAGATTATTAATCTCCAAAAGAGTTTACATGTGAATGAACAAAATAAAACGTGATTTAACATTTTTTGTGAGAGTTCTCGCAGTTCTCGCAAAAATAAGAGTTCTCGCATGAACCATTCACTATATATATATATATATATATATATATATATATATATATATATATATATATATATATATATATATATATATATATATATATATATATATATAAAGAGAGAGAGTGTGTTAGCTCTGATCAGTCTAGAGAGAGAAACTAATTCTAGAGAGAGAAAGTAGGTTTAGCATTTAGCACCATTAGTTTCATTAATCACACCCGACACTCCTATTTATAGGAGTGTGGGGACTTTACAAAGACTTCTCTAGATATTACAATTAAGCACCTAATAACAAATACAAATACAATGTTATGAATATTCTATTCCTAATTGTTCAAAATATGAAGTCTTTGTCTTGAAGCATCTTCATTGTTGTTATCTTGAACGCGTAGATGCTTGATTTGATCTTCAACCGCAACTTTGGATTTCATCAGAGTAGCTTGTTGTAATCTTTGATACTTTTGTATCTAAAGATAAGTTGCTTGAAGAATCATTTTCTTTTATCTTGAAAGCTTGACCTTGATGTTGTATTGAATATGTCACTCATAAAGTATTCTCGAAGGTCTTGCTTTTTGAAGAAATCTTAAGAACCTAATCATCCAAAAACTCCTTTTGGCGAACCTTGAATGATAGTCTTAACGATCTCCTCCTTTTGTCTTCGTGATCTTCAAATTCAACTTTAGATTTCATCAGAGTAGCGTTTAAATCTTTGTATCGCGGAAAGCACACTTTGAAAGTTGACTTGAATAATCTTTCATTTCAAACGAATGTTGAATGTAGACTTGTAGTCTTTGATTTCTTGATTCCGATGTAGACATAACATTCATTTCCTTTGATCGTTTGAACCATAAAGTGGAACTCTCCCCCTTAATTGATTAGTTTCACTTTATCGTTCAACTTGTAGAAGCTTGATTGGATTTCTTTGTTTGAAGCTTCTTTTGATTGAACAATTGTTCCAAATTCCTTGACGTTTTGATTTTTCATTTCGCTCCCCCTCAACTCATACTTGTAATCAACTATCCGAAAGTTGATATATTACTTCGTTGTAGCTTGATGATGAACTCCCCCTCAACATTCTTCTTTACTTCACGTTCTTCCCATTGGTACACCATTTACACACATTTTTCCCTTTGGTACACGTTCTTCCCCCTCATGATGATTATGACTCGTTGTAATCATCATGTAAACGTGTACCCAAATAGTATCCTCAAATAGTATCCATGGGCGTGAAAATGGGTAAGTAACTACGAGATCACTTAGATTGCTCGTTAACACAACAATCAAAATCACAAAAGAAGGTGATTGTGTGACCTACGTTCAATGTTGGAAAAGCGTTAGCATTGGTAGGATCCCCATTCGATCATTGTGAAATACCAAGATCGTTGGTACCACTACAAATGTTCCGAACTATATCACAAAGACATGCTATTTGAAAATTCGTTCGTGTCCTAGAAAATGTTTAAAGTTTTGGCGCTAGACTCAATAGTGCATGAAACGAAGTCGAGAAATGGAGTTGGTTTTCTCTTGTTTCAATATCAACATTCTCCGAGTAAGAATATGATAGAAATGTGCTATTCTCCGTCTATATTGAAACAAATTCTTGTGAAGAATTTGAGTGGCGATGAGGTATATGTGCATTGCATCACTGGGTCCATGATGTCTTTTTCAATATCGAAAATCAACACATGAAATTCGATAGAAACTTGGCTACCCGGTGATTTAATCGGTTAAAAAACGGTCTCTCATTCTTTTAACCGTATCACACACTCCTCACTCAAACTCTCATAATTTTCAACTCCACCCTCATTTTGGCATTTTGAAAACGATGTTTTTGTTGATTTTGCACCTGTAATATCCAATCCTAGACCTAAAGAACCCTCACATTCGAAATTGATTCCTTGGGTAAGTCCCTCCGGCTCTGGTTGGACTATAGGAAAAAGATATATGTTTTGAAAACCGCTCAAGGTACATCAACATTTTGCCAAATTTTGAGAAAACTTTTCCAAAGTGACTTGGAAGTTTGCGATATTTTCGAAAAGACGCTCCCCCTCAACATATGCATGACAAAAATGTTTTTGATTATGGGACGTCTTTTTCGAAAATACATTTGAAAAATTTGTTTCGTTGAAGCTCATTTTAAAGATTTAGGAGGTAGTTCGAAAAATGATTTTATGAACTCCCCCTCAAAATTAGATTCTCCATGTTCGATCAAACAAGTGTTTTGCAAACTAGATAAAATAAGAAAAACCGCAACTAAATCCTTTCTAAAAAGATGAAATAATTCTAGTCGAGATTCAAAATCCGCTATTAAATCTGTAGGATCGATATGATTACTTAGATCAAAATTTATCAAAGAAGTTGCAGCGGATCAACACTTTGTTATTCACAAGTTTATGATAATCGAATATTGTATATATAAAAACAATAAGAACAATAACACAATAACGATTAGTATCAAGCCTCAATCTATTAATAAATTAACAGACGTGTTTCTCTTAATACAAGGATCTATAAAAGACCTTGAGGCTAAACCTAGCTTTTCTAGGAAACATCTAACAACACCATCCTCAATCTATTTGATCAGAATAGACGTGTTTCTTCTCTTTACAAGGATCAATCTTGACCTTGAGGCTGAACAAAGGGGAACGATCTCAAGTGGTTAGATCGTTTGGTGTTTTCCTAAAGAATAAACATGATGAAAACCCACACCTTTACAATGTCTAGAGATCTCTTTATATATAGAGTCTCATATGACTTACATAAGGAAACTAGTTACATAAGGAAACCTAGTTATATTAGGAGACTAATTCTTTTATATCTTTATCTTGAAATTCAAGTCTTCCATAACTGAGTTGCAGGAGTAGTAACTGATGTGGAGGAGTAGTAACTGATGTGGAGCAGTAGTAACTGAGCAGTATTAACTGAGGAGTAGTAACTGAGCAGTATTAACTGAGCAGTAGTAACTGGGCAGTAGTAACTGAGCAGTATTAACTGTGTTCTTTTGAACTGCGCAATACTAACTGTTGTATGTAACGCAACTCTAGAATAACAATCTCGACAATTTAATCCTAACAATCTTCCCCTAAACTTATGCTTTCTACATGCAAAGCAATAAGTTTCTTCAATGTAAATTGTTGATGAGAATACTATCACAACTGCTATTTCAACTTTGTCTTCTCCATGTTTCCTTGATGTATATGCTCAGTTTATATTTTGTCTCATCAAATCAAAATCAATAATATGGATAATAAATTATCCCAACAATCTTCCCCTATTTGATGAAGACAAAACAAACCCTAAACTGAGAACATTAAAAACTTCCCCTTCAACTGAGATCTCTTGTGAACAAGTTGATACTTCTTCTACCGTTGATATTTCTATCAAAACACGCCACTTTTTTTTTTAAGTAGACTTTCGATATTTTGAAGCCTTCAAATCTTGTTCCATGCCACCACACTTTATATCTTCCCCTTTTTGTTATCATCCATTAGGGGAACATCTCTTTACGAACTATGAACCATATTAAACTACTAATCCAAGCTTTCCAATGTCTCAAATTACCCTCCATGACGCACAATACTAATAATGAATTCGAACAGTAGAAACTCAGACTAGAAGTTGTAATAAAGTTAAAGTAGTATACCTTCTTCTTTGAATCAGGAGTTGTTCTTCTTATAAGAGGTTAAATCACTATGCACAAGCGAAAACTTGTCCCTCAAGTGGTGCATGTATAAGATCACATCCAACTGTTTCAATTCTCATATCTACTTTTGGAACATATTCTTCCCCTTAAACCAATATTCTCGGCTTTTTCACCAACATAGGAGTAGTACTAACTTCATCATCGTAAACTTTGAAATTTTACATCTCCTAGAGAATACCTCTGATAACGATAAAATTTAACACAACATGGATCCATATTCCTTGAAGCACATATCCAACAATCACAAAGATCCAGTGTGTAACGAATAAACAACTATCGTTTCAGTATACATAAACACAATAATTTTAACCTTTCAGCAGCAGATTTCTAAAATTAATATCTCACTGATAAAAGCTCAGATCGAAAATCCCTTCGGTCAGATTGTGCGTTTATATCTGAAGAATCTACAGTCAAAATTTCGTTCAAATCCGACTTTTAACGAATGAGTTATGCCATTTTTACTACGGCTGCCCAGATTATGACGAACATAAACCCTAGTTTCCAAACTTGTAGATCTCCTTCTATCTTCTTCATATTCTTCTTCTTGTAAACTTGTGGATCTTTGATCTAGAGCACCTCCTGTGCTCTGATACCACTTGTAGGATCGATATGATTACTTAGATCAAGATTTATCAAAGAAGTTGCAGCGGATCAACACTTTGATATTCACAAGTTTATGATAATCGAATATTGTATATATAAAAACAATAAGAACAATAACACAATAACGATTAGCATCAAGCCTCAATCTATTAATAAATTAACAGACGTGTTTCTCTTAATACAAGGATCTATAAAAGACCTTGAGGCTAAACCTAGCTTTTCTAGGAAACATCTAACAACACCATCCTCAATCTATTTGATCAGAATAGACGTGTTTCTTCTCTTTACAAGGATCAATCTTGACCTTGAGGCTGAACAAAGGGGAAATATCTCAAGTGGTGAGATCGTTTGGTGTTTTCCTAAAGAATAAACATGATGAAAACCCACACCTTTACAATGTCTAGAGATCTCTTTATATATAGAGTCTCATATGACTTACATAAGGAAACTAGTTACATAAGGAAACCTAGTTATATTAGGAGACTAATTCTTTTATATCTTTATCTTGAAATTCAAGTCTTCCATAACTGAGTTGCAGGAGTAGTAACTGATGTGGAGGAGTAGTAACTGATGTGGAGCAGTAGTAACTGAGCAGTATTAACTGAGGAGTAGTAACTGAGCAGTATTAACTGAGCAGTAGTAACTGGGCAGTAGTAACTGAGCAGTAGTAACTGAGCAGTATTAACTGTGTTCTTTTGAACTGCGCAATACTAACTGTTGTATGTAACGCAACTCTAGAATAACAATCTCGACAATTTAATCCTAACAAAATCATCTTTTTCGATTCAATCTAGTTCTAGTCGAGTTAATCAAATTTGCTAGTTTACAATTTTGAAAAGATTTGTCATTTTGAAAAACACTTGTTAATTACGAAAATACTATCAAACACAAAAATAATACTTTGAATATGTTAGTTCTAGTCGAGATTGAAAATCCGCTACTATTCACATTCGTCATATTAAACTTGTATTTAGATAAATAAATTCGTAATTTTTCGGTTTTAGAACGGGTTTCAATTTGAAATAATTGAAAGCCTATACAAACTCAAAATATCATATAAGATAAAATACCCAAAAGTTATAGTTCTAGTCGAGATTTAAAAAATCCGCTACTAAACACTTCCAAATATTACGTCTCCGAAGTGATAAACTAAGTTTGTAATCATTTTCGCAAAATTGTTTGATATCTCGTGTAAGCACTCCATGAAGTTCGAGTCCGAAACTGAAGTATTTCGGAGTCATTTTGATGATCTAGTTTTCTGCACAATCAACACAAACTACTTTTGGTACCCATTTCATTTTGGGTCCTTTTTGGTTAGCTTTGTTTGAAAACCATTGATAAGTAGTACTGATTATGTGCAAAGAATATGAATTCCATTTCTCCGGTAAACACACATTTGAAGTAGTTGATTTTGCAATCGGTGTGTTTGTTTTTGAAATTGGTGGAGACTTTGGAATCCATTTGTGTTTAAGAGTTGGTGAAGGAGTTCTTGGGAAAAATCTATTTGATGAGTGTACCGTATTTGATGCATTTGGTGGTACTTTTGGAAACAATTGTTTCTTAGATGTGAATGAATTCATTGAAGGTCGTTTTTTAAGTTTAGAAACAAAACTATTCACTTTTTGAACAGAATATTTAAAATGTGATGGTGCAAATTCAAATAACTCGGGTATTGAATAAGTGAAAGATTTTGTTTCCGTTTTGTTCATTTGAGGACAAAGTGCTTTCTTTTCAACATGTTTGGTTGAGACAATTTTGGATTTCAAACTCGAAATTTTCAAAGATGTTGTAAAAGTTCCATTCGTTTGTGATTTCGTAGAATACTTGTGATTCTTTTTTCGGAAAGAATTAGTACTCGGAGAAACCACTTTTGAAAATGTTTTGGAAGATTTACCGTTGTAAACCTTCAATGGAACTATAACTTCCTTTTTAGAATCTTTTTCAAGAGTTTTAGATTTCCGTTTTTCCTCATGTGAAAGAATTGGGGTTTGTGGTGAAACCGGACCATTCATTTTCCACATTGAATCAATCTTTTTCGTTAAAGCTTCAATATCTTTTTCTTTTGAATGTAAGACATTTTGAAGAAATGATATCTTAGCTAGAGATTGTTCATTCGAGGAGAAAGGTTTTGTAGATTCTTGTTTTGAGAGTTTGTTGATTTTAATCATCTTTTCCAAATAAGATTTGTCATTTGATGTGACAACCGTCTAAAATTCAGGTGATTCTCAGTTACTTAATCGGTTCGAATCTCCAATTACTCTTTTTACAGTGTTCATAATTCTCTAGCTCGTACATATCGTGTCTTTATTTTGTCGGAACCAGTGTCGGAATAACTCCCGGAATCAATTATATAAGTCCTAATACCAAGAAAACACCTAATGAACTTTCCTAAGTTCATAACATATCATAATTAAGAACTTTCAATTAACAAAAAGGTCCAACGAAGCAAAAACGTAAAAACAAAAATCAGATAAAATCTGATTAATGCACGGTGCGCAGCACCTCTTGCCGGATTTCAAAAAAAATTACATTTTTGGTCCTTGCCTCGTTTTTACACAAACCACAACCAATCAAAAACGGACTTAGACACTCATTTACTGCTATTGCAGTATCCCAAACCCATCCCATTATTACTCTACCCTTTTCCTTTTCATTTTCATTTTACAAAATTAAAAACACACACACAAAACACCTACACACTCATTTTCTCTCATCTCTCTCTCTCAAGAACTCAAGAAACCAGAAAATACAGCCACTAAATCAGTCCATAAACACATAAAAATCAACCATCAAACATACACAAAACGTTCCAAGGGTAAAGGGTAGCAAAAGGAAAGGATTAAATCGGGTTTTCAAGAAGATTTGGAGCTAGAAACTCATCCAAATCGTTTCATTTCTTTTCCTTCGGTATAACTCTTTTACTTTACTCTTTTTACTAAAATCCTTGCTTGCATGTAAGATCTAAACCATAAAAATGAGTTTTTATGAAGATTTACAACTCTTTTTATACAAAAACGATTTTTAACTAAATAATATTTAGATCTATGTATTTGTGGTTAAAAGTTGTTTAGAAACTGTAAAAATACCATATTATGAAGTATCTACTGATTGCATGTCGAAGTCTATGGGTAACAAAACGTTGTTGACAAGAAAAACACAAAACGGGAAAGAACAGCAAGGAGGTGCGCAGCACCCCCTGGTAGGTGCCGCGCACCGGGCTGCTGACTTTCCCGAAAATCGCCGTTTTGGCCGTTTAAAACTTATGTACGCGTTCTGGATTTTTAGTGAATAATATTTGAAACTGAGGTGACTAAAATAATAACAATGGTGACTTGTATGGAGCTCTTTGGACTTGTTTTTATAAGAATATGTGTTTATATGTGTTTTGTGAGCGGAATTGACTTTAGGTTTTGGACACGAAATTTGGGCGCGGAAGCGCTGCCCAAATTTCGTTAGAAAACTTAAACCACTTCAGTAACCAAAACATGTCTACCACATAAATAAATAACATCAACTATGAACTTTCGGATTAAAAACAACGTTAACCGCTTCGGACCAATTTTGGAACAATATCGACCTTAACACTAAATTCTAAACAAAAGTTACCTAATCTCTTATATAAAGTAACCTAATGAGATAATAACTTTTGGACAATCTTGGTATCCTTAGGCATTCCGTGATTCCCGGCTCCTTTTCCGACCGATTCCTGAGTTCGCTACCTTCGCAAACCGTGAGTTACAACCCCACTTGTTTTATTTTTGTACTTTTAAACATTATTTGGGGGAAACATAAGATCACATGCTTTGTAACTTTTAACACTATTTGCGAATTATTGAAACAATTGGAAACTTGGTACTTTTGATACTTTATTGAAACTTTTGAAACGTGTGCGAAACTTTGGAAACTTGAAACATTTTAAACTTATGAAACTCGTAAACTTTGGAAACTTGTACGAAACTTGAAACTCTTTGGAAACTTTGGAACTTTGGAACTTGTACGAAACTTGAAACTTGGAAACTATTATGCGTATATGTGTTGATGCCTTAGCGGGTTAACTAAATTTAGGATACTTGTTAGCGACCAATCCTTGATGAAAGTATAAGCCCGTAAGAACTTATTGCTACTTTTGGAAACTTTGTTCAATTGCCCGTTTTGGTTCAGGAACTTTTATACACTATTAGCAACAGCCGTTAGTCATATGGGTATCGATACTTAGGAGCGGTCACTCCTTACTCAGGGTTAGCGTCCCAAGTACATATTACTAAGTTCAGATGTACACTCAATTAAACATTTTTGGGCTAGATCAGGACCACACAATCGGTTTAGTGTATACTTACTACTTATATTATGCCAAGTGATTGATACGAGTTACTATTTAGTTAAACACATACTCCCTACGCATATACCTTTTTAGCGCTTGGATTCCGCTGCAACTTTAATTATACGAGTTTTATTTATTTAACTTACTTGTGTACGTTCAAACCTTTTACTATTCACGGGTACGTTCTAACGTTGTTCCGTTCCTTTTACTTATGAGGTCATCATATATTTTGCAACTTTCTATTTTTGGAAACTTTATCGAAACTCTAAACTGTAACTCACTCACTACTTTATGTAGTTGACACTTTATCTTATGTTTCAGGAAATTAATGTAAGTGTACGGAATGCATGGCAAGGAAGGGTCATTATGGTTACGTGAGGCGCTAATTGGGAAAAGACCTTTCTATTTTGGGAATTTTATTTGAAACTTGTATTTGTACTTTAAGTTAAATCATGAACTACTTGGTTGTTTTTGAATGTTGAAACTTGAACTATTTATCTTAAAATGAAATGACTTGAATCGTTTATATTTGCTTATGACCGTGTAATGATATTCCAGCTCTCACATTCCGTGTTTCCGCTTTAGCGGGGTGTGACAGACTTGGTATCAGAGCACAGGTTATAGTGAAAACGGTTTTAGAAATTTCTAAAAAGTTTTTGAAACCAAACTATAACCAAGGCTTTTCGGAAAATCATTATGGGTTCAAAACTTTAGAAAAATTAATTTTGCGATTGCATGATTGTTTTTAACTACGCATGGCCTGATCACCCCTGCCTAGTTTAAAATGACTTATGCAAGGACGAAACGTAATTTCTAAAGATAAACGGTTTTGAGTCGAAAAATTCCCGGTCTTGCTATTCCCAACCTCACGTGATCGACCCTTACCTGCATTCCTTACTTATTTCCTTTAGCATTATCGTGTTCATGTACTTACGAAACTTTTTACGTCGCAGATCCGTCATGTCTCAGTCCTCACGCTCTCACAAGCCGTCTCCCCACTGCACGAACCCTCTGAGGGCCATACGGCCTCCGAGAGTCAGCGTCACCAGACGACTGACCCGACGGAGGATACGTCTATGACTATTAGCAGCAGTAACGGGTCTAGCCAGAGGACCGTATTACCCCCTCCTCGATCGGCACCCGTTGCGGCACCACCTCAGCCCCAAGGGCCCCGCGCCGGGATGGCCGCGCGCCAGCAACCGGACCCGTTCCGACCCGCACCCCCTCAGTCCTTCGTGGACCCATACGATCCCGCCATGCGCACTCCAGTCATGGAACGCTACGCGTGGGAACGTCAGTTCCTAGAGGAGAGGCGACGTGCCCAGGAGGCCGGAGCCTCCCGACCCATGATGCCACCTACTCTCCAGCCTCCTCCACCGGCCGCATTTCTCCACCTGCACCGCGAGGTTCGGGCACTCGCCGAGGAAGCCCAACAGCAGGGCCTCCACCTCTTCGAAGTCTCTGACGCCGCGCATAAGCCGGAACAGTCGATCCGAACTATCGCATCGGCTCGGGCCACTGCACGGACCGTGCAGCGCCTTGTCAGCGCGTGCTTCATCCTAGGGGCATTGGTAGTGGCTATGGTCGCCAAGGTGTTTCTGGAGAAACGCCATTAGTTCTTTCTTTATTATTGTACTGTAGGCCGAGTTGAAATTTTCCATGTACACAGCTTCGCGCCATTTCCTTATTTTCATATTGTATTGTACTGTACTTCCTCTTTATTTTGAACCTTGTACCCAACTTTTATATTAATGAATGAAGTTCCATTTATTATTATCTATTATTACTTTGTCTTGTGAATCTTGTACCGTGTTGAATCTTTTCTTACGTATGAATCCGTATCGTGTGAATCTCTTGAAACATTGTCGTGTGTGTGTTATCTGTTCTATTACCGTACTCTTGCGTGATTGTTAACTTATCATGTTCTTATTATACTCTAATGGTGCGTTTCTAAACTGAATCTGTTGTCTGTTGTAGAATCATGGCACCCCCGTACCAACGCCGCAATCATTGCTGAGCAAGTGGCCGAACAGTTGCAAGCAGCGATGCCCAACATGATCGCCCAGATCACTGTGGGAATCAATGCTAACGTCAACAACCACCACCAGCAACAACAACAACAGCAACAACAGCAACAGCAACAGCAACAGCAACAGCAGCAGCAACAGCAACAGCAACAGCAGCAACAGAACAATCACCAGAACCAACCCCCGAACCCACCAGCCGGCACTTATAAGAGCTTCATGGCCTGCAAGCCTAAGGAGTTCCATGGCACAACTGGTGCCGTAGGCCTGGTATCATGGTTTGAGAGCATCAAGTCGGTGCTGCACATCAGTGGATGTGCTGAAGCTATGAAAGTACAATACGCTTCCTGCGTATTGCACGGGAAAGCACTGACTTGGTGGAACAATGTGGTCCGCAATAGGGGACGTGAGACCGCCAATGCTCTCACCTGGGAACAATTCAAAACCCTCCTGATTGAGGAGTACTGCCCAAAAGGGGAAATCAAAAAGCTCGAAGCCGAGCTCTGGGATCATGAGATGGTCGGAAACGACATCGAAGGGTACACCGCCCGATTCCACGAGTTGGCTCGACTAGTCCCAAGGTTAGTTACTCCCGAAGAGAACAAGATCGACCTGTACATCTCTGGCCTTGTTCCTGAAATCAGAGGAATGGTTCTCACCAAGGAACCCCAGACCCTCCAGAGCGCCATCATCCTAGCTCACCGCCTCACGAGCAACCTACTCACCGCTCCTACCTCATCCAAGAAGGAGTCGGGTGAGAAAAGGAAGTCCGATCAGACTCCGAGGCGAAGTGACCGGAACAAGAAGAAGAAGACCACCCGCAACCTTGCCATAGCAGCCGTAGCACCGCCACCGCCACCTCCACCAGCTGGAAACCGATACACGGGGAAGAACCCCAAGTGCAACAAGTGCAATTTCCACCACCACGGTAACTGTCCCGTGTGTTTAAGGTGCCAGAAGGAAGGGCACTTTGCTACGGACAAGTTGGCAGCTCCAGGTCCGAAACCGGTGTGCTACGAGTGCGGAAGTGACCAGCACCTCCGGAATGCTTGCCCAAGACTCTGAAACGCCCAACCTAACCAAGGCGGGCGAGGTCGAGGACGTGCATTCGCACTCATAGCTGAAGAGGCTCGACAGGACCCAAACGCGGTGAACGGTACGTTCCCTGTTAATAATCATTATGCATCCGTTTTGTTCGATTCTGGTGCCGAAAGAAGCTTTGTGTCCTTAGAATTTAGACCCCTTATTAACTTAGGATCTAAGGTTCTTAAGGATAGCTTCACCATAGAGTACGCTAACGGTCAGGAGTTCGAAGCTAAGGATATAATCATAGGATGTTCCATAAGCCTGTCCGATAAAACCTTCCCTATTGATTTAATCCCTATCGAGCTGAAAAGCTTTGATGTCATCGTCGGAATGGACTGGCTCTCTCGTTTCCGAGCCGAGATCGTCTGTTTTGACAAACTCATCCGCATTCTTTCTGACACTGAAACTTTAGTTGTTCAAGGAGACAAACCCGGACGATCACTCCGTCTCGTGTCGTCCATAAAAATGCGTAAGTACCTCGAGAAGGACTGTGACGCATTTCTTGCTCACGTTGTTGAACGTAAACCCAAGGAGATCCGCATTCAAGATATCCTAGTAGTCAAGGATCACCCTGAAGTCTTTCCCGAAGATTTGCCCGGGCTACCTCCGCATCGACAAGTGGAATTCCGGATAGACCTCATTCCTGGT
>CAJVGC010000060.1:50054933-50070588 GCA_910822075.1 Senecio squalidus
CTCGTATTAATTAACGTTGTATTAAATATTAAAGTTTATTTATGATTGGACGAATAATAACATATAGAGTTAAAGTCGTCGAATCCAAAGGCGATAAGTCGTGTCGAAATGAAGAATAAAAGATATTTGATAAATATTGATCATTTGAGTTTACAAGAATGATTAGATAGGAATGATATCCGAGCCCAAAGTGACTACCAAGAATATCGTTGAAAGGAGTATTAAATTTAGTCAAAGTCAACCAAAGTCAAAGTCAACCGAAGTCAAAGTCAACCATGATCAAAGTCAACTAAGTCAAAGTCAACCAAAGTCAATATCAAAGATAGTTGACTTGGGCAAAGTCAACGAAAGTCAACATTTTAAAGAGAGAGTCAAAGTAAACAAAAGTCAACCTTGGACCGATTTGAATATTTTAAAGATGTAAATTTGAATATTTGAGTAAAATATAATAGGAATTCAGTTTATAAAAGTTATTTAAAAGTTTAGGTTTAAAAATCGAAGATTTGTTTGTTTTCGGAGAATTAAACGTTTTAACGTTAAAAAGACGTTTTAATGTTTATAATGGTAAATAATATATCGTTTAAGATTGCGTTTTATGTTTTGAGTCCAAAACATATATTTAACAATTTATAATACTTTACGTATACTAAATTAGGGTTACGTATGCTTAAAATCGTCGAAAACGCGCGAAAAAGCGAAAACAGAGGCCAGGACGGCGCACAGACTGCTTGTGCGTCGTTTGTCAGGATCAGATTAGCTAATATAAACTAACCAGTTCGCCTTTGTTAAGATCGTGATCTATTGAAGAAGTTCAGCAGCGGATGAACACTTCAATATTAACGAGTTATCGAACAATATAATGTTATATGAATAACAATAAGAACAAACAGAATATAGTCGAATTATAAGCCTCAATTGTATTAATGAAGAATATCAATCAACGTGTTTTTCTTAATACAAGGATCTATCTATTTATAGACCTTGAGGCCGACAAAGGTAAACTAGGAAACATCATCTATCCTTATCTAAAACTATCATTATCTAGAATAAGGAAACTATATCTAATTACAAAAGGAAACATAAATATAATCTAATTATAACTCTATAACTTAGATTATCTTGCACGGTAAGTTGGTCTTCCGTATCAACTTGTTATGAACGCATCAACTTGTTATCTTCCGTAGCAACTTCATCAACAGTAGTAACTTGATTGGACAGCCGCACTAACTTGTTCTTCCGTAGTAACTCTTAATGTCTTCCGCATTAATCCTTTAAGTTACTATTCTTGTTTGTTAAGCGTATTGTTTAGGAGTTAAACTATTTTGTATAAGTTATAACCCAACAATCTCCCCCTAACCTTGAACTTTTATGATTAATCAAAAGTACAAGTTTCATGCTCCAACCCGTTTTAACTACTTTCATTTACAAAACAGCTTTAACTATTAGAGTTAATTACAAATTTCTGTTTTGCCAATCAGAGTCTCCTTTTGACTTCTCTTCTATGCGTTGAACCAGAATTCTCCAAATAAGTTCATGAGCTATTCTTGAATCGTGAAGTCCATTGAGCTTGACTTCTATCATTTCATCCAATGTCTTCAAATCATGTGGATACTTTATATCCACCAAGTAAAATTCCATGGCTCCATGTCTTCTTACAAGTGAATAAACACCACTTCGGTCATAAATGAACCATTTGATTATTGGATTACTTGGACCTCCTTTCTTGAATACTGAACTTCTCTTCTTGTATTCTGGTTCGAACAATCCGCATAAGACATCCATAGCAAGATCCGTACCTGAGCATTGACCTCTTTGATGAGAAAATTTGACTTTACCAATTTTGTACATTCTTTCTAGATCATCTCTGTCAAAGTCTCTAATGGCTTGATGGAAGGCATGAAGTTCTTTCTTTGATCTGTCTTGTCACTAACTTCATATGTAGTTCCCATTTGCCCACCAAGGAACTTCCAGTCTATGATCATTGGAGGCTTCACTGCTAATGGAGTAAACCTGAGTCCTTCTTCATGATTGATGTATGAAGAATAATCTGCTTGAGAAGCTTGTTCTTCCATACTTCCAGTTTCTTGTTTAACATTCATGAAAGGAATGTTTGGACTTTCTTGAGATGCACCTTGAGTAGTAGAAGATTCTACTCTCTGTTTCTTGGCTAGACCATGTACTCTCTTGGATGCTAGCTTCTTTCTATTGTGCTTCTCAACAGGTTCATCCGTAGCAGGAGCAGTACTAACTGGCTCTTGCTCATGTATGATCTTCCTGCCAGTGGCAATGACAGCTCTTAGGACTTTATCTGCCTCTTGCTTCTTCTTTTCTTGAATTCTTGCAAGTGCAGCTTTCCTTTTGGCTTCATTCTTCTTCTCCGTTTCCACAAGGTCCAAAATATTAGCTAATTTCATAGGACCTAGAGACCTGCCCCTGTAGCCTTTATTCTTGAGATAAGCTGTGTATTTATGCCTATCTTCAGCTAGCTTGGCCTCTGTGGATTTAGACACTTTCTTCTTCTCAGGCTTGGCTTTGGCTTTGACTTGTTGTTGCTGAGTGAGTTTGTCTTTTTCAAGCAAGTCCATGGCAAACTTAGCATCTGATTTCTCCAAGCCTTGACGAACTAGATCATCCAAAATCTCCTCATTTTCCATCTCTTTAGCTCGAATTGCATCCTCCTCAGCAATCTTTCTTAGCTTTTCCCTCTCAGATGGAGTTGGAGATTGGTTAATCTTGCATGAAGCTCATCTTCTTCAGCAATCTTCATTTGTCTCTCCCTTTCAGCCTGTTCTTCTTCAGCAGCCAATCTCTCCAAAAACTCAGCATTGACTTGCTCTTGTCTGATTCTTTCTTTTTCTTCCTCAGCTAGCAGATTTTTAAAGTCTCTTTCTTCTGCAGCTTTCTCCTTTGCAAGTCTTTCTTCTTCCTTCTTTTCTTCCTTTGATTTCTCCACAACTACAACTTTGCCTTTGTCTTTGTGTTCTGGAGCATCAAGGTTGACTCTTTGAATCTTTTGCAGCTTTTTATCCACGGTAACATATCCCCATCTACCTGTAGACACAGAAATACTAGCAGGTTGTTCAGGTAAGGTTAAAGAACTTGCTGTGGATTGGGTACCAACAGCAGCTGCTGCTCTTTGTCTAGCAACTAAAGCAGCAATCATCTTCTTCCTTTCAGCTTCTGCTTTCTCCTTTTCTTGTTTCTGCTTGTCTTCTTTGATCTTAAGCAGCTGTGATGCTATAGTGTCTTCATCAGCCATGACAGATGTTCTTGTCATTTCTTGTTGGATTAAGTCATTTGCAGCTATTTGTTGATCAATGGTAGGAACAGGAGCTTCAGTTGTTGTGGTTGTAAGAATTGTAGCTTCAGAAGAAATAGCTTGGAATGTATGTGAAGGTTGATAAAATGTTGGAGGAGTAGTTGTGAATAAATATGATTGATCATCTGCAGCTGGATCTGCAACTCTGTGTCCGTAGCAACTGGACTGGTAACCATAGGGTCAGTAGCAACTACGTCCGCAATAATTGAGTCCGCAGCAACCATTTCATCATCCGCATTAACTGGGTCCGCAGCAAGTGAGTCAGTAGTAACCATTGGTTCAGTAGCAACTTCAGGATTGGTTTCAGCTTCTATTTCCATTTGTTCTACTGTTTCTTCAACCATTTGCTTCACTTCTGCTTGCTCCCCCTGAACCAGTTGTTCCTTTTCAGCATCTATTACCATTTTCTCCCCTTCTTCATCCACCACCATGTCTTCTGTCTCTAACTCTAACACTAACTCCCCCTCAAGTGCACTGGCAATCTCCATATCTTCATCATGTTTGGAGGTGGCAGTGATCACAGTGTCTTCACTTCTCTTATCTTCACCCTTGCTCTCCTCAGATGAGAAAAGATGTATGTGTTCTTTCTCCCCCTTTTTATCAGCTGCAAGAGAGTCATCCGAAGATGAGGAGCTGGAGGGCCTGGGTGAGTTTCCAACACTTCGTGTGGTGATTCTTTTGGGCAGTAACTGGGCTGATAATAATGCTTGTTGTGCCAGTACCTGTTGCACCAAAGATGTTAGAGTAGAAAGCACTTCACCCTGTTTCTCCACCTTCACCATTAGATTTCGGTACAAATCCATCAATTCCAAAGTTTGAACATAACTACCCTCACCCCTTTCCTGTTGAGTACCAACAGGTGGTTAAAAGAGAAACTCTCCTGCCTAGCAGAAGCATGTAACTCTCCCATGGTCTCTTGGCGCCAGGGACCACCTCCCAAAGATGAGAACAAGTCCTCAACAGTGGTTGGTGTTGCCGTAGTTTGGGTCTTAAAGATGTTGATACTGTCCTGAGCTTCACTAGAAGAAGTGAATGCTGCAGTAGTATCAGCCCTCCCTACATGGTCACCCCCCTCCTTATGGACCAACTCAGTGAACAAGGGGGTATGTTCAATGTTTTCCCCTAAAATGGTGTCATTCCTGAAGATGTTTCAGGTAATGATTTTGCAGTGTGAGAATGGGGTATAGTTTTAGAAACCAGAGGCTGAGCAACCCTCTTGGTTCTTTTAGAAGCATCTGTGGATGGTTTGTGAGGTGATGAAACTGTGGGTTTAGTTACTATAGAAGTAGTAACTGGTGCAGTAGCAACTGGAGTAGAACTCACAGTATCAACTGGAGGCACACTAGCAGTAGCAACTGCCGTAGTAACCTCAGGGATAACACCCTCAGTACCTGCTACAGATATGGCACTAGTGCCCACAGATATTGCAGTAGTACTGATGGTGGCAGCTGGGGGTTGGGACAGCGGTGCAGTCACTTGTCCTTCAGCTGGAGGAACAGTGATCACCATCATTGTAGAGAACAATGGTGTCACATTAGATGAACTTCCCTTATTAACTTGCCTCATATTAGTAAAAACTTTCTTTGAATGAGCATGTGAGAAAAAGCATTTTTCTGATCTAGTAAGATCTTTAAGCTCACAGTTAAAAAGGTGTTGAAGAAAGCGAGGATACATTAAAAATTTATGTTTTGGGTTTAAAAGATTCCATCGCATTCCTTCAAAAATCATGTAAGAAAAATTATATGTTCGTTTTGTTGCCAAACATATCATGGCAGTAGCTAAAGCAGAGCTACCTTCATGCCATCCAGTCCGTTTTTGGGATATGCATTGTTGCAAAGTATGCAACAGAAATTTCCATTGAGGGGAGAGTTTAAATATTTAAATCCCCCTCATATCCCAGTTTTGTAAAATTTTCAATCATGATGTCATAAGGGAGTTTTATTCTACCTGCCGCATCATTTAGTTGTAGGTGTTTGCGCACAATCTTTTCCGACACCTTTATCGCTTTTCCATCCACCACAGCATTAATAGCATCCTATGTAGAATCAAGTTCAGCGGATGTCCAGAAATCCCTAATGTGAGATTCATTAATTTCTGGATTAATGGTTAACGTCGTTTTGATTTTTGATCGATTCAAGAAATCGATTATAGGGTGGAAGTCAGCGTTTTCATCAGTTTTCTCCAAGAAAGCTACCATGTTATGTGTTTTGTGAAATTGTAGTTCCGCCATTGTTTTGATTTGATGAACGATTGTGAGAATGATGAACAATAAGGCAAACAACTAGTCACAAAAATAAAGAAAATTGATAATTTTGAGTCAACGGTAACTTTTTAAGAAGTTTTAGGGTTCTTTAAAGAAAGGTAATTCTTTAAACGGTTAAAAGAACCCCTATTTATACTACAATCTTGTAACAACTTGATGACTTCGATTAGACGCGGGTAATGATTTAAAAGTAACGGTCCAATTAAAAAATGCCACGTGTCAGTAGTAGCTGTGCCTCGCGCCTGAATTTTAAAAAATAGGTCCAATCGGACACCGCCCCGTGTAAAAGTTGGTTACAAGTTGTATTTTGACTTGTCAAATCACCATTAATTAGGGTATACTTATTGTTTAAGAAACCTTTTAATATGGTAATTTGCAGTATTAACAAATATGTCCGTAGTAAGTTGATTAATCGTCCGTAGTAATGGTCTATGGGCCGTATTAACTGGACTGTCCGTAGTAATGTGAATTACTGGCAGTATTAAACCAGAGGTCCGTAGTAACACATTACTTGTCCGTATTAACCATTCCGTCCAAATTATTAGATTTAGGGCAGTAGTTGTTAAACCTTCCCTTAATACTGATACTTTTGGTCGTACTAATCATACTTTGGTCAAAATTTGTCTTTACTATTAATGTTGCAGTAGTAACATAGTACAATACTAAAAAGTAAGGCACTTGATTCTTATCATAAGGTTACTACTGCTGCTCTAAGGGACTTATTAAAAATAGAAATACTAAGAGAAAAAGGATATCGTTATCAATCCATATTGATCATTCCAATACTTGTGATCACGAATGTGAATCTTCCCACATCAAATGCTTTTGTGAGAAGATCAGCAAGCTGATTGTCGGTGTGGATTTTCTCAACATGGATCAATTTCTTTTCGTTACAATCTCTTATGAAGTGGAAGCGTATCTCTATATGCTTTGTCTTTGAGTGTTTGACTGGATTGTTGATGATGCTGATTGTGCTTTGGTTGTCAATGAAGATTGGTGTGTTCATGAATGAATAGCCATAATCCATCATCTGATTTTGAATCCATAGCACTTGAGCACAACAACTAGCAGCAGCAATGTATTCAGCTTCAGTGGAAGAGGTGGACACCGTTGTTTGCTTCTTGCATTGCCATGACACTAGTCTTGAACCAATAAATTGGCAGCCTCCTGTTGTTGATTTCCTGTCTAAGTTTTCACCACCATAATCACTATCAGTATAAGCAATTAAGTCGAAAGGAGAGTCTTTAGGATACCATAAGCCTAAGTTAGGCTTGCCCTTTAGGTAACGAAAGATTCTCTTTACTGCAATTAGGTGTGACATCTTGGGTCTTGTTTGATATCTTGCACACACACAAACTCCAAACATGATGTCTGGTCTTGAAGCTGTGAGATACATTAAGGAGCCAATCATAGATCTATAGTTATGTATATCCACATCCTCCCCCTCAAGATCAGCCGTCAGTTGTTTGTGAGTTTCAACGGGAGTGCTTGCAACCTTGGCATCCAAGAATCCAAACTTTGTAAGTATGTCTTTGACGTATTTGGTTTGACTAATGAACATGCCATCGTCCTTCTGCTTGACTTGGAGACCCAAAAAGAACGTGAGTTCACCCATGGAACTCATTTGAAACTTAGTGTGCATGAGGTCTTCAAATTCTTTGCACAAAGAATCTTTGGTAGAGCCAAAGATGATATCATCAACATAGATTTGAACAAGTAGTATGTCTGAGTGAGATTTCTTGAAGAAGAGGGTTTTGTCAATAGTTCCTCGTTGAAAATTGTTTTGAAGAAGGTAATCTGAAAGTGTGTCATACCAAGCTCTTGGGGCTTGATGAAGGCCATAAAGAGCTTTAATTAGTTTATACACCTTGTGTGGGTGTTGAGGGTCTTCAAAACCAGGAGGTTGTTTGACATAGACTTCCTCCTCAATAACTCCATAAAGAAATGCACTCTTGACATCCATCTGGTAGACTTTGAAGCCCATGAAGGAGGCAAAAGCTAGAAACAAGCGGATAGCTTCAATCCTAGCTACTGGAGCAAAGACCTCTTCATAATCAATTCCCTCCTCTTGAGTGTAGCCTTGAGCAACAAGTCTAGCTTTGTTTTTGATCACAATGCCTCTTGTTTCTGAAGATCCAGCGTGTGCCTATCACCTTCTTGCCTAATGGGACTTCCACTAATTCCCATACTCCTTGAATCTTGAATTGTAGTAGCTCAGCTTGACATGCCTCTATCCAATGTGGATCCAGTAATGCTTCTTGTATTTTCTTCGGTTCCATTTGAGAAAGAAAGCAGGCAAATAGACATGTGTTAAGAAGAGCTTCCATTGGTTTCTTCTTGGACTTAGTTTGACTTCTAGTCTCTATTGAGAAGTCGAGTTCACCAATTATTTGAGAAGGTGGATGGTTCTTGGCAACACGAGAAGATGGGATCTTCTCAAGTCTTAGCTCAACGCCTAAGTTTGTATCATTCATATCGGGCATCTCATTGCTAGGATAATAAGCAGTATATGGAGGAGTAGTAACTGAAGAAGGTATATCCGTAGTGTAAGGCTCATATTCTTCAGTGACAATTTGTTCAACTCCATTATCATCCTCTTGAACTAGATGAGGAATGCCATTGGGGCGTGTTGTATTATCCTTCACAGTTGGTGAGGGTGGTGGTACTGCTTCATCATTATTAGTAGGTGTTGCCTCATGATGTGAAGGTTCTGAATCTTCTGGTGAGATAGGATCAAACAGTTGAATGGGATCCTCCATAGAGACAGGAAGATTGATGTATTCCATGACGTCTAATCTAGCAGTACCAAGTATAGGAGCCGCAGCAACTGGCTCCGTAGGAAGTGGATCAGTAGGAATAGTATTGGCAGTAGAAACGTGATCCGTAGGAACTGAATTAGGTTGAAACTCAAAGTTAGAGTTCAATGATTTGGTCAAGGCATCCAAATCAAAAACCCAATCTGGTCCATGTCCCTTCTTGGTGTAAGTGTGTTCATTGAAGGTCACGTTGGAGCTTTCTTCTATAATCTTCGATTTGTGATTTTAAACTCGATATGCCTTGCTTTGTGATGAGTATCCAACAAATGTGCCTTCATCAACTTTGCTTTCAAACTTACGAAGGTAGTCTTTAGAGTTTAAGACTGTGCATGGACATCCAAATGCGCGTAGGAAACTGATCAAGGGTTGTTTCTTGTGAAGTAGGTCATATGGAGTCTTGTTGTGAGACTTGACCAGAAGAACCCTATTCTGAACATAGCAGGCAGTGTTAACTGCTTCTGCCCAGAAGAAGATAGGTAGGTTGGAGTCAGCCAACATGCTTCTAGCTGCTTCAATCAATGTTCTATTTCTTCGTTCAACAACTCCATTTTGTTGAGGAGTCCTAGCAGCACTGAATTGCCTCTCTATTCCTTTCTTGTCACAGAAGTCATTCATCACTTGGTTCTTGAATTCCGTACCATTATCACATCGAATCTTCTTGACTTTGAGATTAATTTGATGTTCAATCTTGGTGATGAAGATGATGAGTAGTTGACTTGTTTCATCCTTGGTACCAAGAAAGTACACCCAAGTGTATCTTGAAAAGTCATCAGTGATGGCAAGGCAGAAAGACTTCTTTGCAATACTCTTTACATTGGTAGGACCAAAGAGATCCATGTGGAGTAAATGTAAAGGTGTGTTGTTGGTGTTGATCTCCTTTGTCTTGTGAGAAGACTTGTGTTTCTTGCCCTTCAAGCATGCTAAGCAGTTGTCTTCAAGGTTGAACTGCTTGTTTGGAAGACCTCTAACCAAACTAGATTTAACTAGTTTATTGATGTTCTTTAGGTTCATGTGGCACATCCTCCTATGCCATAAGGTGGATTCATCTAAGGTAGCTTTTGAGAGAAAGCATGCCTCAGATGAGTTTAGTTGAACCTTTGACATGTCAAGACAATAGACATTGTCTCTCCTTGGTGTTCTGAGTAGGATCATACTCTCATCGATGATGTACCCAGGCTTCATGATGATGCATTCGGATGCAGTGAAAATCGTTGTGTGTTTCTCATCACAAACTTGAGAGACACTCAACAGATTGTATTGAAGTTGTTGCACATAGTACACATCTTTGAAGTGTAGTGTACCATTGCTTATTGTTCCTTTCCCAGAAATTCTTCCTCCCTTTGGATTTCCTCCAAACGCAACATATCCTCCATTGAACTTTTCAAAGTCCTGAAGACATGACATGTTTCCCGTCATGTGCCTGGAACAGCCACTATCTACATGCCAACTGCTCTCACTTTCTTTGGTTGGCTGAACCTGCACATAAACGATAGAGATTAGTTTCTGGTGGGAACCCAAGCCAAAGTTGACTTGGGCTTGCCCATTTCATCAAAGTAACTCACCTTCCTTTGAACTAGTTTTGAAAAATCAATGGGGATAGGTGGTTGAGTTACTTGGATCTTTGGTTGCCACACTTGTTTGAAAGTTTTAGCTTTTGAAACAATTTTAGTGTTAACAATTTTTGGTTTAACAATATGAGCAGATACTGGTGTGACTTGCTTTTGTTTCTTAGTGTTGATAGAAGTCGTAGTAACAAAGGTACCTTTGGCAGTATTAACCCTAGCAGTATTAACACGGTTATTTTTCACAGTATTAATACGGGCAGTATTAACACCATTATGTTTGACCGTATTAAGTTTTGCAGTAGAAACAAAAGGTTGTCTTGCCGTAGAAACTCTATTCTTCTTGTTAGAAAAAACGTTTCTTTTGTTAACACTTTTACTTCCTGAAGGCATAGTAAAATCTTTATGATTTGCATGGTTTATTTTGTTACTATGGTTCATGAAGTTATTTTTATGTGCAACCCTTCCTGTATATCCCATCCCATGATGTGGTTTTTGAATCACTTGCAATTGATTTTGAGGATTATGATAACAGATTTTTGCATAGTGATTGGACTTACCACATATAAAACATCCCTTTCCTGAACTTTTGACACTTTGACCTTTTTGAGCTTTTACTTGGTTCATATTTCGTTGGTTTCCTCTTTTCCGTATGTGTTTCCAAGTCTTTTCGTGTTTCTTAGGGACTGTTTTGGTTGGGCTTTCATTGAGATTTTTTACTTTCTTGATGTGGTCAGTGGATGGCATAGACACTAGACTTTGTGAAGAGTGTTGAGTAATGCCTTCTATTGTTAGTAAGTGATTTTCCAAAGGAATATCCTTGTTTTTCACAATATTAAGCTTACTTTCTTCAACTAAGTCCTCAATTAGAACTTCATCATAGTTGATTGGATCAACATTGAATGATTCCTTTGGTGGTGTCTGAGAGATAGGAATTCTAGGTTCATCTAAGGATGGAGGGATGTAGTTTTGGTTAAATGGAGGGGCAACTTCTTTGTAACCTAAACCAGCTTTTACCTTTCCATGTATTTGTTGTTGGCATAGGTCATTTACTGATTTTGAAGCAAATTCTAATTTCCCTACATCTAACTCAACTTTATCATGTTCTTGTTCTAATCTTTTGATTTCATCCCTAGCTACCTTAAGTTTAAGTAGTAAGTCCTCTCTTTGCCATTCAACTAAGCTAATTTTCTCTTGATAACTTTGTTCATTAATTTTGTGTGACTTAATCTGATTTTCTAAGTTATCAATTACCCTAGCAGCTGATCGTCTTTGTTCTTCTAAGATCTTAATTGAATCACTCATTAGTTGATTGTGATTTTTATATTTAACAATTATATCTTTACATTCAGAAGTACAAAGTTTAGAGTTTACCTCGGCCATAAGTGATGGAGTTTCAGATTCTGTTGGTGATGAGTGGAGTGCCATGAGAGCATCTTCTTGAGTTGCTCCTTGGTCGTCATCATTCCAGTCATATCCAAAAACGTTGTTGCCAATTTCGGTAATTCCCAGATCAGTATAAACTAGCTCCGTAGTAACTGGATCCTCCGTAGAAACATTGTCCGCAGCATCCATTACTACTGCTATGCATGCATGGTGAACAGTAGTAATTTCTTCTACGTGAACAGTAGTTTGTTCTTCAGAAATTAGCGCCTTGTTTTGACTTGTTTCTTCGGCTAAGTCACTCCAATCGTATCCAAATATGTCCTGTGACATTAGTGCACTCTGATTGTTGTCTTGATTGGTGCGTGGATTATTGGTTTTTGACTTGTTTGGACATTCTCTAGCAAAGTGGCCTAGTTCATTACAATCATAACACTTCACCTTGCTTTTGTCGAACGTAATTCGTTCATTATTTCTTGGATTGAACCTTCTTCCTGTTCTGTTAACAAATCTTCTTGCACGTAAAGCCAGCATGGCAGATTGCCACTTTAGGTCAATCTCATCACAGTCGTCTTGATGCATCTGCTTTACGTCTTCACTTGTAAGATTTGAACATTGTGTGATGAAAGCTTCGAATGAAATCTCTTCACCAATTTCATGTTTTGGTCCTCCAGAAGTTGTAACGAGGGCAGTATTAACATTGTTAATATTGTGGTTGATATTGCCAGATTTTTCTGCTTCCACTTCTGCCTCAAAGACTCTTAAGTCGTTGTAAAGATCATCCAATTCCAGTTCTTCTAACGTGTCTCCTTGTCTATAGGAAACCGTGTATATTTTCCATTCCTTGCTTAAAGCTCTAATGAACTTTCGATTGAGATCATCTTTCTCATACTTGATTCCTGCGCTGATCATCTCTCCTGTGAGCTTTTTGTATCGATCAAAGGTCTGAGTCATTCGTTCGCCATTCAGGGAATTGAATTTTTCGTATTCTTGTTTAAGAGGAGCTTTCTTGTTCTTCTTGGTATTCTTTGTTCCGCTGAATCTTTTCTCCAAAGCTTCCCATAGCGATTTGGCATCTTGATATTCTTCAAATTGTGATTGGTATTCGTTGGGGATGGCAATTAGAAGAATACTAAGGGCTTTGATTTCGGTTTGCTTTTCTCTTCTGTCCAAGTCAGTCAATGCTGAACGAGTAAGAAGACTTGGTTGTCCATCAGCACCTGGAGTGGCTGCAGGCTTGTTGCCATTGATGATCACATCCCAAACTGTATAGTCTGACAATAGGATGTGTTGCTTGATTCGTAGCTTCCATAAGTCGAATTCGTTGCTGTTTAGAACGGGAACTTTTCCGATTGCAACTTCAGTCATGATGGTTATATTGATTCTTGCTTATGAGGATTATCAACTCGTTGATCAATGGATCTAAAGCACCTCCTGTGCTCTGATACCACTTTTCAGGATCGGATTAGCTAATATAAACTAACCAGTTCGCCTTTGTTAAGATCGTGATCTATTGAAGAAGTTCAGCAGCGGATGAACACTTCAATATTAACGAGTTATCGAACAATATAATGTTATATGAATAACAATAAGAACAAACAGAATATAGTCAAATTATAAGCCTCGATTGTATTAATGAAGAATATCAATACAACGTGTTTTTCTTAATACAAGGATCTATCTATTTATAAACCTTGAGGCCGACCTAGATAAACTAGGAAACATCATCTATCCTTATCTAAAACTATCATTATCTAGAATAAGGAAACTATATCTAATTACAAAAGGAAACATAAATATAATCTAATTATAACTCTATAACTTAGATTATCTTGCACGGTAAGTTGGTCTTCCGTATCAACTTGTTATGACCGCATCAACTCTTCATCTTCCGTAGCAACTTCATCAACAGTAGTAACTTGATTGGACAGCCGCACTAACTTGTTCTTCCGTAGTAACTCTTAATGTCTTCCGCATTAATCGTTTAAGTTACTATTCTTGTTTGTTAAGCGTATTGTTTAGGAGTTAAACTATTTTGTATAAGTTATAACCCAACATCGTCCTGTTTTGGGAAGAAAGCTCGCTGCGTCGTCCTAGGGGTAGGAACGGCGCACACAGCTGCTTCTCCCAAAAACAGCTTGTTCGTTATATTCGTTTAGGTTACGGTAGGTTAGTTTAAGTCTTAGGTGAATATTTACAGAATATTAAGTGAAGTTATTTAGTCAAATTATATACATATTTATATATTTGCTTATTACAAGATTTTACAAGTTTTAGTTATATTTTGTTAAGTTTATAAATAATACATATTATGTATAAAGATACTTAGATTTATAAGTCCACTAATGTTATGAAAGTGTTGGAAACATTTTCGGAAAGAATTTACTAATAATCCTATGTGATTATCCGGTTTATGAAAGTTTACATCTCATTTTCGGTTAAGTGTTCTAATGACTTATTACATAACATATTATTAAGCTTCAAAGTGACATTTTAGATATTTAGATATTTTAGTCATTTTTAACCATATTAACAAGTTTTAAGGTAGATTAGGTGATAAAATGAAGAAAAAAAAGGAAAACTTAAAGATGAGAAAAAATGAGAGTTTACCGGAAAGTTTTTGGACTAGCAAGTAAGTCTTGAGACTTTTGCCGGAAAGTCTTTAAAGAGGAGTAGGGAGAGTGGAAAACTCCAAACAAAAGGAAAAGGAAGTATGTTAGATTATGACTTTTCTTATGAAGAAAGAAAATGTAAGAAAAATAACCGTAGAGGTTTTGCTTACCAGTTTCTTAAGTATGGGAAGGTCTTCTAACTCCAAGGTATGCCGGAAGTTTCCCAAAGAGAGATATGGAGGAAAAGAGCTCCAAACAAGAAAGAAACAATAAGTTAGAGGTAGAATTCAAAGGAAAGTTTGAAGGAAAAATAGTCATAAAGAGTTTTTCTTACCGAATTCTTCAAAGTTCGAAATCTTCCAACTCAAGGTTAAGCCGGAGAATGAATTATGATTAGTAATCTCCTTGCAAAAACACAAGAGTTTGGTTAGTGAACTCTTAGAGTCATAGGAAGAAAGTTAGTGTAAGAAAAGGTGAAATCTTCGAAGGAAAAGCTTACCGAAAGTTGTATGACCTTCAAGATGACTTCCAATGATCTTTCTCAACCCGAATACCACTCTTGAATGTGGTTTACCTCTCTAAAAGTTCCTGGAAATGAAAGGAGTTAGAGAGGGTTTGGAGTTAGAGAGAGATACAAGTTTTGGTTAAATGAGGTGAAAAAGTTTTAAGGGTGAATTTTGGTATGAGAGATGGTTAGAAATGGTCAAGGATCCACATTTTACTCATACCTCACTAATTAGGGAAAGATTTGGGCAGAAATCACATGGTAGCATGTGGTTTGGCATCTCAAGAAAGCAAAAACGATTTGGATTTTTGTGATCAGCAGTCTGTGCTGCGCACAAGCCTTATGTGCTGCGCACTGACCCCAGTTACTGCTCCGTTAGTTTGTCCGTTAGGAGGACTGAATTTGTAACAGATTCCGTTAGTTCCCGTTAAAGGACTAACCTTGTAATAGATTTTTATTTTGAAGGTAAAATTTGTAATATTTTAAACGTTAATTTTTCTCGAAAAGACGAAGGCTTTAAAATACCAATATTAACTTACGAGAATACTTAAAATTGCTAGGCACTTAGGTAACTATAACGTTTACGTCACGAAGGACGAAACAATAAATTTAATCCCGACTAAACCAAAATCGCATGAAACAAAATAAATACCAATAATAATAGGGTCAAAATAAAATAAATAAAAATATCGGTAGATGATAAAACGCAAAAGTGTTACGAAATTTGCGGTTGTCACATACTCTACTTGCGTGTGTTCGAAACTTTTATAAATAAATATATATGTATTAGCGCCGTTCCGCTTTCTTTTCATTTATGATACTTTATACATATATATTTTCACGTTGGAAACTTTTATCGAGAAACTCAAAACTGTAACTCACTCACTACTTTATGTAGTTGACACTTTATCTTATGTTTCAGGAAACTAGTGTAAGTGTCGAGGTGCATGGCATGGAAGGGTCGGTATGGTCACGTGAGGCGAAACTTGGGAAAGACCATTTTATTTTGGGAATTTATGAATTTGAAACTTCTTATTATGTATTGTATTACTCAATTAAACTACTTGGTTGTTTTGGATTGTGAACAATTTATTTTTAATTCAATGACTTGAACCGTTTATTTTGTTATAACCCGTGTAATGATATTCCAGCTCTCATATCTCGTGTTTCCGCTATAGCGGGGTGTGACAGAATG
>CAJVGC010000060.1:50070688-50102118 GCA_910822075.1 Senecio squalidus
TTCTTTCAATGTTCATAATGTGTTCCATGTCTCGCACTTGAAAAAGTGCTTATCCGATGAGACCATCGTCATTCCGCTCGACGAGGTCAAGATCGACAACAAGCTCAACTTCATCGAGGAACCGCTTGAAGTTGTAGACCGAGAGGTCAAGCAACTCAGACAAAGACGTGTTCCTATAGTCAAGGTTCGTTGGAACTCCCGACGTGGTCACGAATTCACATGGGAACGTGAAGACCAGATACGTCAAAAGTATCCTCACTTGTTCAAAGATACTTCTACCTGATGTGACGAGTCAAATTTCGGGACGAAATTTCTTTCAACCCGGGGATGATGTGACAACCGTCTAAAATTCAGGTGATTCTCAGTTACTTAATCGGTTCGAATCTCCAATTACTCTTTTTACAGTGTTCATAATTCTCTAGCTCGTACATATCGTGTCTTTATTTTGTCGGAACCAGTGTCGGAATAACTCCCGGAATAAGTCCTAATACCAAGAAAACACCTAATGAACTTTCCTAAGTTCATAACATATAATAATTAAGAACTTTCAATTAACAAAAAGGTCCAACGAAGCAAAAACGTAAAAACAAAAATCAGATAAAATCTGATTAATGCACGGTGCGCAGCACCTAGTGCACGGTGCGCAACACCTCTTGCCAGATTTCAAAAAAATTTACATTTTTGGTCCTTGCCTCGTTTTTACACAAACCACAACCAATCAAAAACGGACTTAGACACTCATTTACTGCTATTGCAGTATCCCAAACCCATCCCATTATTACTCTACCCTTTTCCTTTTCATTTTCATTTTACAAAATTAAAAACACACACACAAAACACCTACACACTCATTTTCTCTCATCTCTCTCTCTCAAGAACTCAAGAAACCAGAAAATACAGCCACTAAATCAGTCCATAAACACATAAAAATCAACCATCAAACATACACAAAACGTTCCAAGGGTAAAGGGTAGCAAATTTAAATCGGGTTTTCACGAAGATTTGGAGCTAGAAACTCATCCAAATCGTTTCATTTCTTTTCCTTCGGTATAACTCTTTTACTTTACTCTTTTTACTAAATCCTTGCTTGCATGTAAGATCTAAACCATAAAAATGAGTTTTTATGAGATTTACAACTCTTTTTATACAAAAACGATTTTTTAACTAAATAATATTTAGATCTATGTATTTGTGGTTAAAAGTTGTTTAGAAACTGTAAAAATACCATATTATGAAGTATCTACTGATTGCATGTCGAAGTCTATGGGTAACAAAACGTTTTTGACAAGAAAAACACAAAACGGGAAAGAACAGCAAGGAGGTGCGCAGCACCCCCTGGTAGGTGCCGCGCACCGGGCTGCTGACTTTCCCGAAAATCGCCGTTTTGGCCGTTTAAAACTTATGTACGCGTTCTGGATTTTTAGTGAATAATATTTGAAACTGAGGTGACTAAAATAATAACAATGGTGACTTGTATGTTTGGACTTGTTTTTATAAGAATATGTGTTTATATGTGTTTTGTGAGCGGAATTGACTTTAGGTTTTGGACACGAAATTTGGGCGCGGAAGCGCTGCCCAAATTTCGTTAGAAAACTTAAACCACTTCAGTAACCAAAACATGTCTACCACATAAATAAATAACATCAACTATGAACTTTCGGATTAAAAACAACGTTAACCGCTTCGGACCAATTTTGGAACAATATCGACCTTAACACTAAATTCTAAACAAAAGTTACCTAATCTCTTATATAAAGTAACCTAATGAGATAATAACTTTTGGACAATCTTGGTATCCTTAGGCATTCCGTGATTCCCGGCTCCTTTTCCGACCGATTCCCGAGTTCGCTACCTTCGCAAACCGTGAGTTACAACCCCACTTGTTTTATTTTTGTACTTTTAAACATTATTTGGGGGAAACATAAGATCACATGCTTTGTAACTTTTAACACTATTTGCGAATTATTGAAACAATTGGAACTTGGTACTTTTGATACTTTATTGAAACTTTTGAAACGTGTGCGAAACTTTGGAAACTTGAAACATTTTAAACTTATGAAACTCGTAAACTTTGGAAACTTGTACGAAACTTGAAACTCTTTGGAAACTTTGGAACTTTGGAACTTGTACGAAACTTGAAACTTGGAAACTATTATGCGTATATGTGTTGATGCCTTAGCGGGTTAACTAAATTTAGGATACTTGTTAGCGACCAATCCTTGATGAAAGTATAAGCCCGTAAGAACTTATTGCTACTTTTGGAAACTTTGTTCAATTGCCCGTTTTGGTTCAGGAACTTTTATACACTATTAGCAACAGCCGTTAGTCATATGGGTATCGATACTTAGGAGCGGTCACTCCTTACTCAGGGTTAGCGTCCCAAGTACATATTACTAAGTTCAGATGTACACTCAATTAAACATTTTTGGGCTAGATCAGGACCACACAATCGGTTTAGTGTATACTTACTACTTATATTATGCCAAGTGATTGATACGAGTTACTATTTAGTTAAACACATACTCCCTACGCATATACCTTTTTAGCGCTTGGATTCCGCTGCAACTTTAATTATACGAGTTTTATTTATTTAACTTACTTGTGTACGTTCAAACCTTTTACTATTCACGGGTACGTTCTAACGTTGTTCCGTTCCTTTTACTTATGACGTCATCATATATTTTGCAACTTTCTATTTTTGGAAACTTTATCGAAACTCTAAACTGTAACTCACTCACTACTTTATGTAGTTGACACTTTATCTTATGTTTCAGGAAATTAATGTAAGTGTACGGAATGCATGGCAAGGAAGGGTCATTATGGTTACGTGAGGTGCTCATTGGGAAAAGACCTTTCTATTTTGGGAATTTTATTTGAAACTTGTATTTGTACTTTAAGTTAAATCATGAACTACTTGGTTGTTTTTGAATGTTGAAACTTGAACTATTTATCTTAAAATGAAATGACTTGAATCGTTTATATTTGCTTATGACCGTGTAATGATATTCCAGCTCTCACATTCCGTGTTTCCGCTTTAGCGGGGTGTGACATTTGAAGTTGAAGATTTATCAAGTGATGCTTTTTCAAAAGACACAATTTTCTCTAAAAAGTTACGTTTTTCATTCTCAAAGTAATTAGTTCGACATTCCAACTCTTGTTCAAGTTCCGAAAATTGTTTTTCTAAAATAAGAGTTGGAACGTATACTTTTTGAAAAACAACTTGTTCCAAAACATCATCGGAATGAAGTTCCTTTTCATCATAATTTGGAAAGTAATCATCCGATAGAGGAGTTTTCCTAGTTTTGTAACTCTTATTTAGTGATTTGTAATCAAAAGATAATTGCGTTTTATTCAAAAGTGGTCGTTTTGCATCCTCTTGTTCTTCAATTTCTTTTGATGATCTAATGAAAGCCATTGTAACATTTGCTTTTCCCAAAGATTTTGTGTCGTAAAGACCGGAGCATGATACATAGCTTTTTCTAGATATTTTGGCTTATCATAACCCAAACCTTCTTATGGATTGAAAAATCGAAACTCTTTTGGTTTGTTTGAAAAAATGAGTTGATTCGTTTGTTCTCTCAAACCATTTTCCTTTAAAGTTTCAACTTCAAGTGCTTGTGCTTTTAAAGATTTAATTTCCGTTTGATAATCTTCAATTTGTTTTCTTAAAAGCATAAGATTATTGTTAGCACTAAGTCTTTCATTTCTTTCATTGTTTAACTCGGTGATTAAATCCATTCTTTTAAATCTTTCATTCATTCGTTCTTTCTTAAGATTCTCGAGTTCCAATTAAAAACTTTCATTCATTCGTTCTTTCTTAAGATTCTCGAGTTCCAATAAAACACTTTGATTGTATTTCCTCTCATCAAACTTAATGGTTTTTGATTGTTTTTGAAGTGTATTGATTAACTCCAATTTTTCATTAAGTTCATTTGTAAGATTTTGAAGTCGAATCACACTTTGATCATATTTCCCCTTCCAAGAAGTTGCTAACTCTTTAAACTCTTCGAGTTTGGATTGGTAAGGTTTAAAGCTTGAAGTTGAGATGTCAAAATTTGAATTTCATTTGAAAGCTTAGAATTTTCATTTAAAAGATTAGCCTTTTCGTTTGAAAACCTTGAAACCAATTCGGTGTTAGTTTGCAACTTCTTTTCCAACTCAATGATCTTATTATCAAGGGTAGAACGAGATAAAGATTGTACCTCTGCGACGTTGAAATGCGATAACGTCGATAAAAATTCGCGTGCACGTGTAGCAACATTTCGCTTTTGATACAATCTACCATGACAGTTCTAATCATTAAGAGACAATGTTTTCCTCGTGTCTTCACACAATTTCTCTAGCTCCTCTAGTTTTGTCCAAGCTTGGTCCGAAGGACAATAAAATGTAAGCCCGTCATCTTTGTCAATTATGAGATTCACAATATTTCCTAAAATATCTTTCCTCGGGTTGCAAATTTGATGGCGAAAATCCCTCAAAAGATGGTAGAAAATTTCTCAATTCTGAAAATTTGAGGAAAAGCCGGATAATCTTCACCCGTGGTATCTCACGCTTGTACAATCTTTTTCCCGAAACTTATTAAACCAATCTCTTAGAATAGCACCGTTGAATTCGCTTTTCAATTTCGATTCCGGAAATATAAATCTCGTATTTTTCCGATGCTTGATTTGTGTCAAAATTCGTCGCGTAAGCTTAACCGGTATCCGAGAACTGTCGGAAAAAATAAAAATCGCTCTCTTTAAAAAACGTTCTTATTTTTCGATTTTGTCTCTAACGTGAAAACGTGGAATCGCGAAACTTTAGTTTTTCTCGAGGTAAAAAGTACTTTTTTCTTCTTCTTTATAATGGAAGTCTCGGAATCCTTAGTTTTCAAAAACTGATCGTGATCTTTTGTGCTCGTAGTAAACACCTCTCCTTACTCGAATGACTCCTATTCCTGTAAGGTGAAATACTGGTCGAATGTCTTCTATTCGTGTATGTACAAAACTCATTCGAACCAACCTATTCGTGTAAGAACAAAATCCATTCGTGTAAAATCATTCGTGTCAGTTGAAAAATTGTTCGAATCAACACTTAGCTAAATTTTTAAGATTGGGTTAACCTTTGACGTATTCGTGTAAATCACCGTGTTCGATCAAGTCAATATCAAGTTCGTGTCTCAACTTCCTATTCGAATCAACCTATCTTCAAACCTATTCGAATGATCCTATTCGTGTTAGTTAAAAAGCTATTCGAATGATCCTATTCGTGCTAGTTAAAAAGCTGGTCGAATTGAGCTATTCGAATGGATCCTAGTCGAATTCCTGGTCGAACAAGTGAAAAATCTGGTCGAACGAATGGAAAATATGGTCGAACAAGTGGAAAATATGGTCGAACTGAGCTATTCTAATGACTCTATTCAAATGATCCTATTCGAATGTATAATCTCTAGTCGAACGAAGTGTTTTCGAGCACCCCGCTCTGATACCAATTGATTGGTCTCATCAGTCTAGAGAGAGAAACTAATTCTAGAGAGAGAAAGTAGATTTAGCATTTAGCACAATTGGTTTCATTAATCACACCCCACACTCCTATTTATAGGAGTGTGAGGACTTTACAAAGACTTCTCTAAATATTACAATTATGCCTCTAATAACAAATACAAATACAATTTTATAAATATTCTATTCCTAACACACACACACACACACACACACACACAGAGAGAGAGAGAGAGAGAGAGAGAGAGAGAGAGAGAGAGAGAGAGAGAGAGAGAGAGAGAGAGCGGTTGGTTCTTGTAAACCAAACCTTAAGATAAAATAAGTGAAAAAAAAATTAAAAAATTATTTATAACATTAGAATTTTTGTATTATCGTTCATTTTAATCATATTTCAAACTTTAAAAAGGGAAGTTTTGTTGTACATCAAAAAATGGGTAGTTTTATTGTTGTGCATCAAATTTCAATTTTTACTGCACAAATACCATGAATTTGATTCACAGCCCGGACATATATTTTGATGCATATCAAAACTTGTTTTTTCAAAGTTTGTTATAATTGAGTAACTAAATATAATACAAAATTACACATATCATAAATTATTTTTTCATTTTTTTTACTTATTTTACTTTAAATATTGTTTTATAAGTACCTCTTCATATATATATATATATATATATATATAATCATATTTAAGGTTCGTTTTGACAAGTTTACTTTTCAAATTTACTTCTTCAGTAACAACTGAATCATCAACTACATTGTCTTGTAAAATTTCTTTTGAATCATCACCACGCATCTTCTTAACATTTTCTGAAGAATCAAAAAATCTTTGCCTAACCAGGCTGTTGGTAAATCTTGTTTTACCAGGAGAGTCCGAAACAACAAGAGATTTCTTGGTTTCATGAACGTTGCTTACAACATCGGTGCCTTGATCATGTTCACCTTCAACGCGTTTCGGGTCATCCTCGAGATTCAACTTCGAACTTATAGTATCGTTTGCAGGTAGAGGGATAACGGTTGAAGAAGATACATTACTTACTTGAGCTGCAAAAAATAAAAAATAACATAAATAATGAGTAACAAAATTTTGGCACATAATACAAAAACAAAACTAAGCATTTGCAAGAGAATTATCATTTGGTTGATTTATAGGATCTCCATTAAGCACAAGAAGAGTATCACTCATATTTTTAAACTTACTCAATTCAGATTTATTAAATATACTACTGCTCGTTCTACGATCTAATAAAGAATGTTTAATAAAAACACAAAATTTATGATCATCATAAATAAAAATCATATGTGATAATATTTCATAAAAAGACAGTTTTAACATAAAAACATTCAATAAAAATCAGAACATAGATACTAAACACTAAGAACCCACCAAACACTTTATAAAACCATAGATCTAAGCAGAATCACATATGTATGAAACATGTATACATAAAATTAATCAATTAGGTTAAAAACAAGTAGAATTACATATGATAACATATCAATAAAAACAAAACAAAAACAAATATAGAATCACATATGCTATAAACATTTAGGTTAAAAAACTTACTAAACATTTGAGGTATAGGTTTAGCCACCCGAGGTTCTACAACACGAGATTTAGCAACTAGAGGTTCTATAGAAGTAGATTGAGCAACTGGATGTTCAACAGTCGGAAATTGAGCCACCGGATGTTGAACGACGATTTTTGAAACCGATTCATCCATTTCAGGTAAATAACTACATACTGATTGTTGAAAATCACAACGATTCGTGTTGTTTGAAAGAGATTTTTGGCTTCAAAATTGTAGATCGGTGAGTTTGAGAGAGAGAGAGAGAGAGAGAGAGAGAGAGAGAGAGAGAGAGGAGAAATGAAGGAAACTACCACCAGTTGTGATAATACAAATGTGAAAATACCAAATTACCACTCCGTGTTAAATTTTCCATAATTTTATGTGAAGTTGGATTGTGAAATGTGGATGCTTGATCAACTTGATCCAATGGTCCAAAAAATGTCTTTTCATCCTTAATTTTATTATAGTCTAATTTGATCATTTATCACTTTAATGAAAGTAATATGATAAACCACGTATAATTTAACTGCAACTAGGGGACACTCGTGCGTTGCACGAGGTCCGGTCGCGTTATCGAAACTGTACGATGTGTCCTGATCTGTAGCTTTGAAGAGTTGTATTTAGGAGGTGCTTCATTATACAAAAGAATGTCTAGTTTATAACAAAAATACGAGACTAAATATCTTCATCTAAAAAGTTAGCAGATCACAAAAGTAGACCATTGAATAAAAATTTGTTCTTCGATATCATCTTTCTGAAAACTGCTATCAAAAATGTATCTCACGCCTTTCAGCAAAGAATCTGCCACTGATACACATATCAACAAGCAGGGAAAGCCATATTGCTGTATCAGCACCTTCTTCGGGCGTAACTTGACCCACCCAACCAGTCATGGTTGTCTTGACCCTACCCGAGCAATAGCAGTTGATGTAAATCTTTTCACCTTCGGGCCGGTCTGCCAGTTCACGGGACACCAGCCTTGTGGGTGCGTTTACTGCAAGTTTTGACAGCGAATAATCTATATTGTTTGGAGGCCATCCTCCTGAAGTCCAACTCCCGTCTTCCACGTGTTCCAAAAACTTGTTCACTGTTCCATTGCCTCATCGGAAATCCTCTGATATCATCTTTTATATATTAATTGCAAGAAAAATAATTTCAAGAAAAAGTAACTAAAAAACCAAAGCTTTTTCTTACATTTTCTCTGCCATTAAGTCTTCCCAGTCGTGAACTCACTGTCACAATCCGAGCTCCTGCAGCATTAGGCTTCCGCATTATTCAAAACCATTTGAATTACTCGGGGAAAATGGAAATTTCTAAAGTAAAACTCGATACTCATATACTGATGGACCTATTGGAACTTGGTTGGAACGAAGATCGGCAGTCATCGAATCTGGAGAGTGGAATACTGGAGGTCCGACAGTTGGATAAAAACCTTTCATCCAAGTGTTAGACCTCCGGCATTCCACTCCCCACATTCGGTAGCTGCCGATCCACCTTCCAACGAAGCTCAAGCAGCTCCATCAGCATATGAGTAGTTATTTCCATTTTTCCCGGGCAATTCAAATGTTTCTGAATTTTGTTTGTCAATTAGCACAGTTTAGCAACTTTTTCGTATATAAACACTATTAAAAGATTACGTATTTATTAAGTTTAGAGTTACCTTGAATGCGGTATGTCATTAGATCACGGCACCGAATACAGTGATTGACGTTGTTCAAAACCATTTGAATTGCTTGGAGAAAATGGAAATTTCCAAAGTTAAACTCCGTCCTTACATATTAATGAAGTAATGCGAGCTTGGCTGAAAGGAAAATCAGTATCCGTCGAGACTGGAAAACGGAATACAGGAGGTAAAACAGGTGGATGAAAAAAAATTTCATCCAAATATTTAGCCTGCTATATCCCGTCCTCAAATTTCGATAGCAACTAATGTTTGTTCCAACGAAGCTCAAGTGACCTCATCAACATGTCAGTAAAGAGTTTCACTTTGGGAATTTCCACTTTCTCCAAGCAATTCAAGTGGTCTTAAACTCCGTTGATCACTTTGCATAAGAAAATACAAGTAGAACGTTTATATGTACCACGTCAGTTAAAGCTGAGCATCTGGCCGCAATTAAAGAAAAAAGTGAAGGCTGGTCAGAAGGAGTGACAGCAACCTCCGAAGCCATAGAGTACACCGCACCCTATGACGTACGTGGTTCCTGTTCGTAGTTCCTAGCAGCTTTCACTTTTTCCTCTAACTACGGGCAGCTGCTCAACTTCAACTGACATGTGCCTAAAAACAAAACACGAAAACGAAGAAGACAAAACAAACCAAAATTGAAGAACTGAAAAAGATGAATTATGAGGTAGAACTGAAAATTAGGGTTTCTGAAAAGAGGTTTTTGGATTTGAATGTCAGGGTTTTGAGTTTGGAAAATTTGAGTAAAGAGTCGATGAGCCGGCAACAAAAAAAATTGTCTCCGCGTGTCCGTGCTGCTATCTAGTGCGAAAGACACATCACGGTCCGCAGCAGCACGGAAACTCGGAGACGAATTTTTTTGCTGCTGACTCAACAACTCTCTACCTAAATTTTCCAAACCCAAAACCCTAATATTCAAATCGAGAAACCTCTTTTCAGAAACCCCAATTTTCAGCTGATACTCACAATGCATCTTTTTCAGCCCTTCAATTTTTGTTTGTTTTGTGTTCTACCTTTTCACATTTTGTTTTTGGGTAATTATGTTATTTAAAAACAATGATAGACGAAACAATTTATGCGTACAATGAAAAATAAATCAACTACCTCACCCTTGTTTATTATACCACATGCTAGTAGCATATACGTCTTTGACATTTTGCTGACTTTTTCTGCCACGAACAGATTCTTTTAGCAAGCCCTGAAATTGATCACGAAGAAAGTATCAACAAACACACAAAATAATCAATAATTTATTAAGAAAATTCGTTATTTCCTAACCTATTAGTCACAACTGCTGATGTCTTGTCAGCAAGGAGAGATGCAAGCCGATTTTTTGCAAGCTTTGTCTTGGCACAAAGTAAAATCCCTGTCACGGAGAATAATCAAACGACAAGCCAATACTTACAGTTCAGTTAATATTGAACGAATGTTTCCTAATCTGCCTCGCCCAAGCCGATGAACTGGAACAGAACAGCAAAGAAAACCATATACATCAGACTTCTTTCTCTCAGGTAACAAACAAAGTAACAACTACGGTATTGCAGGAAATTCAAAGTGAATGAAATCAAAAATCCTCTCGAATCTAACAACAAATGGGGACTTCCTGTTTTGCTGATTTTCAAAATCGTAACAAACAAATGAAATATCAATCTTATCGTTGAAAACATTAACAGGTTCAACAACACGAATCTGAGTTATTGATATTCTTACCTGCCCTTTCACATTTTTTGGGAAGCAGATTGGTCTTTGCTGCAATAAAAACCCAAATTTCCTCTTTCCCTTAGTATTCTGCCATCACAACGCAATACCAAAAACAAAACAACATCAACAATCAACATGCATATACATAAACAACAAAAGCCGAAAAAGAGTATCACTACCCCATTCTTTAGTATATAAATAAAAAAAAAACACCAAAATCAGAAACGATGTTTCCATACCTCCGAACGGACAACAAAACCTCCACACCTGTTATTAGAGTCGAGAAGATGTTTGATTTTATTCACTCTAAAGTTACTACAATCCTTCCGATTCAAGCTTCGTCGGAGCAAGACAGTCCTCTATAAACGTAAGAGTCACCATCTTCGTCACCTCCTCAACCTGAACACCTGTTTTACTCTACATTTCAGATTTTATATCTATGAACTAATTAAAAAAAACATAATAACAATTACCTTATCCGCCTGAGATATTAGCCGGAGACTATCCCAGAACGAAAATCTGGAAATCAATTACGAACGGCAACTACAGAGGCGATTTCTTCGACGGACGTCATTGAAACAGATAAACAGTGAGCAACGGTTACTCATCGGAGTACCAGCCGACGATTTCGTCATGCAATTCGGCGCTCAGATCTAGGGTTTCACTTTCGAAAGAGAGAGAAAGAATATTGTCTAGAGAAGAAACAGAGAGGCGGGAGAAACAGAGAGGCAGAAAACGCAGGGAAAAGAAGACACGGAGGAAAAGCAGTGGACGCGTGTAAGACACGTGGAGGAACAATACCCAAACCCAAACCCATACCAGATTAATACCCAACCCGACCCAAACCCGATCCGGGCGCGAAAATCAAGTCAAAGATGGGATTTGAATAGAAGAGGAATTGTATAATATAAATTTTCAAAAATCGTCAAACATATATGAATTCTTTTTGCGTGTAAAGAATATTGACTAAGTGCGGAAAATAATAATTATGCAATTTATTAGTTTTAGTTTTATAGTTTTGAAGATAATAAGCTATAAATAAAATTAAATATTAGTGGATACTTAGACTGAAGAATAGCAATTGGCAGGGTAGGGTTTGTTGTGAAGAATGGCAGAAACATCAAGCATGGCGTCATCGGAGCTCCCAGTCGAACCCCAATCCCTTAAAAAACTCAGCTTTAAATCCTTAAAACGCGCTCTCGATCTCTTCTCACCTATTCACTCTCAATTACCCCCTCCCGATCCCGACAGGTCTGTTTCTATTTTTCAAACCCTAATTTTCCCAATATTATTATCTAATTTTTTTTTTAATTTTGTACAGCAAGAAGATTCGTATAAGCCATAAGGTTACTACTTTCAATTTAGGTTTTTTTTTATTTTTTTTTCTTTTTTGTGATTAATGTTAATGTGATGATTGTTTTAATGATGATAAAGCTTCAAGTTGAATACGGTGGAATAAAAAATGTGTCGAGTCAGACGAAAAGTTCCACGCAGACTCAACTGGCTCCTTCGAGTTCAACTGCTCTTGCACTTGTGCAACCAGGTACCGGTACTTTTCGTTTATATGTTACGAGGGACTGGTAGTTGCTTAGTTCAAACTTTAGGGTTGTTCGTTTTTATTTAGGTGCAAGTATTTATAATGCTGGCTTTAGTACTAGGGATGCACTAGGCATCAAAGGAATAGTTTTATAAATAAAAAACGTCCCTAATACTGTGCGCTGGACCGTTGGTTACTTATCTTGGTTTTAAAAGGCGATTAGCCTCCAAGGCGACAGGGTCAAAACGCCAACTCAAAACACCCATATGAGAATATTAGATGCTTGCGAATGGGGATAAAATACGTACCAATATGCAGTAAGAGAAAAATAAAATAAAAATTGCCCAATATCCGGTCAGTTTTTCCCTATCGGTAACAAACAGGCTTGAGAAGGTCCATTAAGCCAAAGTAACACACATTAGGCCTTTTAAATCAGTCAAAACGCAAGGCACTAAAAAGCCCGTAGGTGCCTAAGCGTGAAAATCCCTATTAGGCTCTGCCTTTTACTGCCTCGTGTAAGAAGACCGCCTTGAGTAGGAGAAGGCGTTATTGCCATCGCCTAGAGGCACCTAGGAAGCGCTTTTTTAAACCAAGTTACTTATAGAGGCATTAGTCTAATAAATTACTTGGAAAAATATGCTCTTCACAAGCAAAACTATATGTTACTTGAAGCAATGCGTAACAATCCTGCTGGCTTTAAATATTCTGAGAAGTTGTAATACATCATTGATGATTGACTCGTGCAACTTATTACTTTAGAATTAAGACTGTTATTTAGATGATGCTGAACAACTAAATGTTAATTATATTATACAAATAGCTTTGCATATCGACGCTCAACAGTTAATTGAAATTGAATTTACGTGAAACTGAAAAACACTGTGTAATATAGATTAAATAACATTTTAGATAGAATAATAAAGAACTAAGATTATCTGTTCGATGCGAAGTTATCATCTCTGGACTTATATCAAGCTACTTATGTAGGTACAGAAAGTTCTAAGAAGGCTGGTACTTCGAGTGATTTAGCAATTACTGCTCAACCAAAGAATCTGTAAGTCTTATTACACGCATTCCAATTTTTATGAACTCAATGGCCTCAGCTGCCAGCATTTGTTGCTACATTGATTATTTATAGATATTTATTAAACTGGTTGTATGAATTTCTCTTTGACAGAGGTGGTGGTAATTTTAGTGGCAAAAGTACTACTGTCATTCCTTATCAAGGGACTTCAGAAAGGTTCGGCTAGTGCTTGTACTTTCTATATTGATTGATGAACTTGTCTTTTCTTTTCAGTCCATTTATAAAGGTTATGCTTTCACTTTTTTGGGTGTTAATAATTGACTCGTTTCTTGTAGGAATCTATCAACTGCAGCCCTTATGGAGAGAATTCCTAGCAGGTGGCCACGTCCTGTATGGCATGCTCCGTGGAAGAACTACAGAGTGAGAATCTTCATTGTTTTTAAAGTTTTGACTTAAGAAATTTTTTTATATATACATACTCGAGTCTTTTTGAATCTGTGATATAAAATTCTAGGTCAAGAAATAGTTTAGGAGTTTTTTGTAACACTAATTATTCACTCTATGATAAGTTGGTGTTTTAGGGTAAATTAATGGTCTAATAGCATTTGCAACACACGTATCAATGGCTTGACTCTCGGAATCTGATCATCTCCAGGGTGAAAGAGCAATTGAATATTTACTTTCTGTGACCATTTTCATCCTAACACTCAGTTTTTCCTTTTTACATTGGTGGGACCACTAACGGCTAAATGTAGTTCTTTCTTTTTTTATGTTTTTTTTTGTATTTTTACTAATTTGAGCTAATATATCGGCAGGTCATCAGTGGTCATTTGGGATGGGTGAGATCTGTTGCCTTTGATCCAAGTAATGAGTGGTTCTGCACTGGTTCTGCAGATCGAACTATTAAGGTAATTAGTTTTATGAGAATATCACGAATAATCCTTGTGCTTGGTCGTTTTTTTACGAATTATCCTTATATAAAATTTTTATCATCAACCATCCTTCTGGTAAGTTTTTTTTATCATCGGTTGTCCTTTCCTCACATAAAATGACCAAAATACCCTTTTTAATCATTTATACATGTTTTCATTTTCCACGTGTCAATTTCCTATTGGTTAAAAAGTTTTTATTTTAAATTTAATTTTTTATATCTAATTAATTTAATATATTAATTATCAATATAGGATATAAAGTAATTTTAGGGGTTTTTAAATAAAAAGCCCAGATCCTCAAATCATTAATATGAACTGATGCTAAGCAAACGATACTTCGATTCCGATCACCACCGCGATCCATCTTCTAAATTGGAAGGTGAGTCAGTTAGGAAATCGTCTTCATTGATTAGCCATATTAGGATTTGAACCCATCAAGTTTTGTGTTCTCTGATTTCGTTAAATTGTATGTTTAAGATTTTAATTTTAATTTCAGTTTTGGGTTGTTAAATTCGGGTTTAATTTCGATTTTGGATTGATATGAAATTTTCAATTTGAATGTGGGTTACCAATTGGATTTCAATGTTTCGATATGTGTTTGTGTTTTTGTATAAATCCTTATTGGATAAGGGGTTCAATTTATTTTTTAGATAAATTCGATTGGTTCCACACATTCCAAATTGGTTTTGATTGTATTGTGTTTGATTTTGTTATGGTGTTCATGATTTTGATCATGTGAAAGAGGAAGAAGATGATGTAAGAAAAAGAAAAAAGAAAGAATAAAATCTATAGTAATTTAAAAATTAAACATTAAGGGCATTTTGGTCATTTTAGGTGATGAAAGGATGATCGATGATTAAAAAACGTACCAAAAGGGTGACTGATGCTAAAAATTCAATATAAGGACAGTTCATGAAAAAACGACCAAGCATAAGGATTATTTGTGATATTTTATCTAGTTTTATATTGTTGAAGAAATACGAATGTACAAATTGAACAAAACTAGTAAGATATTGCAGTATGCCAGGTTTTCTATCTACATGTACGACATATATGTAAGAAGCTATTTGTATGATTTATTATGGGAGTTCTTTATTTACTTTTGTTATTTAATTTTAGAACACTTAAGAAGGTACACTAAATTCTAATATCTTAGATCCATGCTGTTATCGCATTTGTTTACATGATTATTGCTTCAAAGCATGCCTATGATAGTTGATTATCTGAATTATTGACGGCCCAGAAATCATAAAACATTTATTAGAACTTGTTTCAGTGCTCTTATTTTCTATCTATTTACCATTTTAGCTTATAATGTGGTCACAGATCAACAGTCTGATTTTACGATTTTAATTGTGGACAGATTTGGGATGTGTCATCAGGAAGGTTGAGGTTAACACTAACAGGGCATATAGAACAAGTTCGAGGTTTGTTTTCTAAATTAACGAGTTATTTCTGGTTGTTGGTGATACATACCTTTATGAAACTGACAAGCCATGCTTTCAGTTACTTATAATTGGGTCGATTTGGGATATTGTTTGTTTCTAACAGATCACATGGGTAAAGAAAGTAATTGTTTTTTGCTAAAAAGGAAAAATGAGTCTAAATTGGCCATTTTGTTATTCTAATGCATAAAACACAAAATTGAATACGTAATGATCCATTTTGACTTTCCCCACCAACTTTGCTACCTTTATTGCCGTTTGTCCTATACACTTTGTATCTGAAAAAAATCCTAAATCTACGAATTGCAGGTCTTGCTGTTAGCACCAGGCACACATACATGTTCTCTGCTGGTGACGATAAACAAGTAAAATGTTGGGACCTAGAACAGAACAAGGTTATTCGGTCATATCATGGACATCTAAGTGGTGTATATTGCTTGGCAATTCATCCCACCATTGACGTTCTGCTTACTGGGGGTCGTGATTCTGTTTGCCGGGTATGATATGTTAATGGCTTTACTGAAATTATGATTTGTGAAATTAATATCTGACACTAATAATTACAGGTTTGGGATATCCGCAGTAAGATGCAAATTCATGCTCTCTCTGGCCATGATAATACTGTTTGCTCTGTTTTCACTCGACCTACGGTAAGCAAAACAGTTAATAGTGTGGCAATAACCTTTTATTTTATCATTGGAAAGCTTATGATGGTTATATCTTCTCTCAGGATCCTCAAGTTGTAACTGGATCCCATGATTCGACCATCAAGTTCTGGGATCTTAGATACGGTAATAGTCGTTTTCCTGTTCAGATAATGAAAATACTAGCTTAATTAGAAGTTTGTACTTATCTTCATGATCTGGATTAAAGTTAGTTGTTATTTTCTAATCTCATAGGTAAAGCAATGGCAACTCTTACTCACCACAAGAAATCTGTTCGTGCATTGGCCCAGCATCCTAACGAGTATGTAGCTTTACTTTTATCTCTTTTTTTTTTTTTTTTTTTTTTTTTTTCATTTTTCATCATTTGTATATTTCTTTTCCGTTAACATGTCATTTTATCTTTTGTGATTGCAGGGAGAGTTTTGCTTCAGCATCGGCTGACAACACAAAAAAGTTCAGCCTTCCGAAAGGAGAATTTTTGCACAACATGCTGTGAGTTTCAAACATTCAAAACCGACCTATAGCATTGGCAAACATAATACTATTTCAGTTTATCTTGTCTTATCTTTATATATAAGTTCATTTTAGTTGAAGTAAACATCTGTTGTTTTTCATATGCAGTTCTCAACAGAAGACCATAATTAATGCAATGACAGTCAATCAAGACGGCGTTTTAGCTACTGGAGGTGAGAGTTTCTTTATAATCGGCATACATTAATGACAGCAATTTTTTTGGTATTTATTAAATTTAATTTTGTTGGATATATGTTAATTTATTGACTGTAACAATTTTGATGATAGGCGACAATGGGAGTTTGTGGTTCTGGGACTGGAAAAGTGGTCATAGCTTTCAACAATCTCAAACAATCGTTCAACCTGGTATGTCCCCTTATATCATTTCAAATAACGATTATCTGCTTCTTCATATATTTAGAGGTGAGTTTTTGAAATGTCTATTTGATCTTTTTAGGGTCACTGGATAGTGAGGCTGGAATTTACGCGCTAGCTTACGACAGAACTGGCTCGAGGCTCATTACATGTGAAGCGGACAAAACAATAAAAATGTGGAAAGAAGACGAAAATGCCACCCCTGAAACTCACCCTGTTAACTTTAAGCCCCCTAAAGACATCCGTAGGTTTTGAATGTAGGTTTCAGGAGGGGCACGCTGTGGAACACAACTTTCGATATTTGTTAATCTGTATTGTAATTCCGAGTTGATTTCCTGAAAAAGTGATGTTGTAGGATTTTTTTCTTTTTGTAAGTTATAAATAGAAGATCAATGTCTTTTTGGATATAAGAATCATTTGAATTTATATAAAAACAAAATTTTAAATATCCAAGTTTCAAACTAGATCATGTATCAATAGTACTTGCCCAAAACTGGAACTGATTTGATTTTGGGATTCTTTAGGTTCGAGAATGCCTAACCTGTGTCTCTAATGATATGTCTAACTATCTCAACTAAAATTGAACGGTTTACAAAACTTAAAAACTGAAACCAACCCACGCATATGTGTAACTCCAAGAGACTGTCGTCATTTGTTCATACTTGATGGAGGGAAACTTGACGAATATTAGCACGTATTCTTGTATGATAACATTCTGTTTATAGCACATAAAAGTGGTTCAAATCTATTTCATACGAAAGAAAAGGTGATAATATACCTTAACCATATGCATTCAGAAATTCATTAACAATGGTCTACTCCATCACACGTAAAAAGTTTACTTTTTTTAAACGATAGCTTTTAGTTTTTCTTTTCCTTCTTCTCAAAACAAGAAGAAAATTCGTGAACAATACACCTTACCTTTTTGCATCTTCCACCTCGTTGTGCTACCACCTTTTCCGGTAATATCACTAATCGGGGGCATCTCATGGCCCCATTAGATAGAAGATACATGTTTTTAAACAAAGCGAAACTCTGGATTTATGTAATGCGTGTGTTTTGATTATAATGAAGGTACATGCTGAGTATGATATATGAGGTGCAAATAATAACTTGTGTGTGACTCTACTGTTTATTTCTTTGCATGCCAATGCGTCTCGAAACTGAATCTCTAGCATGCTCCATACAGAGTGAGAATCTTGATGTTATTATTATGACTTAATAAGATACTTCACATTCATAATCGAGTCTATTAGAATTTGTGTTATATGCACAGTAGAATATAAGTCTATAAATCATATCCATGTACACATGAATATTTGTTGTTACGAAAGACCGCATTTTCACACTCTATGATAGGTTGGTGTTTTTAGGGTAAATTAATATCATTTGCAGACTCTCTGCATCTGCTAATCTCCATGTGAAAGAGCACTTACATATTTTCTCTTTGTGATCAATTTTTTCTGCTCTACTCTCGTGATTGGTGGACGTACTAATTTATACTCTATAATGAAATATATTTTTTCGTTTCTATTTGTTGTCCTTTATCGTTACTAAACTGAGCTTGTATATCTGCAGGTCATTAGTGGTCATTTGGGATGGGAGAGATCAATCACATTTGATCCAAGTAACAAGTGGTATTATACCGTTCTGCAGATCGGGCAATAAAGGTACTTGTTAATTTGTTTCAGTTGTTGATTAATAAATCATTATGCAAATTACAATAAGATATTGTGATTTTCTTAAAATTATTTAGTTTTTTTAATCGGAGTAGATATCAAATGTATCAGATGCACTAGTCTATATTTAAACTTGTTTCACTGCTCTAAATTATAATTATTTGATTTAACAATTGTCTCCTAAGGAATTTTATTGATTGTGGACAAATGTGGGATGTAGCATCAGGAACGTTACAGGTGACACTAACAGGACATATACAACAAGTTCGAGGTTCGGATTCTAAATTTACCAGTTATTTCTTGTGGTTGGTGACACTTACCTTTAGGAATTGTCTGAATTCAGTATAGTTACCAACGTGTCAAACGGGTAAAATTCAAATCTTTCTGCCAAAATAATCTATAGGTTTGGGATATTCGCATGAAGGAACATAGTTATGCTCTTTCTGGACATAAAGATACAGTTTGTTCAGTTTTTGCACGAGCGACAGTAAGGAATTCCGTAACAAACGGACAACAACATCTTATTAATCATTAATAAGCTTACGATAACAACTCTCTTCTTCCAAGGATCCGAAGTTGTAACCGGCTCCCATGATTCAACCATCAAGCTTTGGGATCTTAGAAATGGTAATAATATTTTTGTAATTAGAAGTCCATATTTGTCCTCATGATCTGGATTCAATGGTTGTTGCTCTTGTAGGGAAAACAATATGAACGATCACACATCACAAGAAATCTGTTCGTGCAATGTTAAAAAAGTTCAACCTTCCCTGACGAGAGTTTTTGCACAACATGTTGTGAGTTTTCTAGCACTCAGATTCCTATTATAACGTCATCTTTTCTACTGAACTTTCAAAGCGCACACATCGACATTTAGACACGACTACAAGTTTAATATATTTATTAAATGTTACTTAATGTGTTAAGTGTAATGTTTATTAAGTGGAGAGATGTATTATATAAATAAGGAGGTTTCCTTGTTCTAATACAACTTTGGCTCAAGATATGGTTTGGCTATAAAAGGAACTCAAAATCCCTAATTCTCCTAACCCTAAAAATCGATTAAGAGAGAAAGCAATAAATCGACTATTGTCTCCTCTCCTTAACCGATCGGCCAAGATCCCCAAAGGGTTTCGGTTTGTTTCGGTTTTCGTATACAAGAGTTGTGGAGTTAAACGTGTACTAGCATACTAGTCAATCGATAAAGAAGGTGTCGCGTATCCAATCGTAGTAAAACCTTACTTTAGGTTTTGGTTTATTTGCTTGATCAATAAGGTACACAATTATATCCGATGTATTATTTACTATGTGATCTCAATTTTCGCTGCATATAATTGTTTGACAATTTGATTTGAGGTCTATACCTATAGTGGTATCAAGCCAAACCATAGTAATTTTATTTTGGATTATGTTAAAACATCAAAAGTTGTGGGGATCGTGGTTTAGGATTAAAACAAATGATTAAATCGTAATATATGCACCTCACTGTGCCGCAGTCATCATCAGGTGCGGCGCAGCGGGAAAAAAAAAACGTTTTTTTTTTTTGTATTAAAAGTTAATTAGATCTTAAACCTTAAACGCAAATTTTGATGTTTTATTAACTGTGTGCCATGTTTATTTTTTATAAAAATTATGTTTATAAAGTTACATACATAACTTAATAAACATAATTAGATATTGTGATATTGTAAAAAGTAAATTGCATATATTGACATATAATAATTGTTATTTGATATGTGCGACACTAATTGATATTGGATATAAAATAAGTATTTGTGGTTTATTTGATAAATTGTATTGAACACATATTGAATAGCTTACGCAATCCAAACTTTCCTTGTTTGAACGGATGTATGTGGTCCGTTTCCATTTGAAACAGGAGTTATTCAATATGTGGACAATGACCATAGAGACTATATGCTTTAGGGCTCACCCAATTTTGTTGTGTAGTTTAATTCTTATATATTCATATTAATGATTAATGTCAATTGTTTTGAAAGTAATAAGTTAATATGACTAAAGAATTATGAAACGAATTTTAATTTATTGTAGCACTTTTATACGTTCTAAAACGCATTAGGTTGGGTTTATACCGTAATTTTATCCTGCGATTGAACGTATTAAATTGCAAAATACATTAAAAATCAAACTTTTAAAAGCGTGTGATTGGTAATTCGTAATTAAATGTACATCCTTAGTGTATAAATTCCCAACTAGGCTCACCTACATAAAAGACGATGTCTAGGAAAGTTTGCGGTGGTATTATACCCCTAATGAGGTCAGGTTTTAAGTGATGCTTTGTCGTCCCCTACCCTCACTTGCTTTCCTGGTCGTACCCGTTGTAGAGCTACCAAAAGGGTTTTTATGATGACGATGGTACGTTTGGTTATCATATACACTTGGTATAGGAATTAGACAATCATAGAAACACGTTTTAAAATAAAGAGTTAATTACACAAATCGTCCCTAGATTTATCTCAAATTATGGATTTCGTCCCTAAGTTTAAAAAGTTGCATAAATCATCCACTTTTAGAAACTAATTACCTTTTCCGTCCCTAAGATTTGCTCCAATTATGAATTTCGTCCCTACGGTTTGTACTTAAATACGGATTTGGTCCCTAAAGTTTTCCCCAATTACGGGTGCAAATTAGAAATTAGGGACGAAAAGCGTAATTAATTTTTAAACTTGGACGATTTATGCAACTTTTTAAACTTAGGGACTAAATCCATAATTTTGGGTAAACCATAGGGACGATTTATGTAATTAACTCTAAAATAAATTATAAAAATGTTTATTTGAAAAACACAAATTATGAGACGAAGTTGTATGCATGCCTCTTCGTACATAAATTTTGTCACCCACAAAATTAAGTCATATTGCTATATGTATTGCTTAGACAACTTGTACTTGCTCTTCACTCTACGTGAGACGTAGGTGAAGGGTATCCAAGGCGGGTTACCACTCAAAGTGAGACTGTGGTGGACTATCTACAATCTTCAATTGGATGACTTAAATCGGGTTATGCAGTGAGACTGTAAACGCCAATAGCGATAAGATGCGACGTAACATGATGATGTCTCGATCACCATATTGATGCTTGATCGAGTCATGACATTAAGTCCCATAATCTAGGAATTGCATTGGTAAATGCAATTACTGAACGTCACTTACCTTTTGAGTATCATTTAGTTCGTAGCAGATCAACTGATGGAACGGTGATATGTCATTTGGGTCCTTGTCTTAACGGAAAGTAAACCATGGCTTTTACAATTTTGTTAAGAAATCATTATGTCGAAAGTACTAATGAGAACTTCCATCTGTTTTGTAGAAATGGCACAAAAATCCGCTTCTAAAGAGATTTTAGATGAAACCAAAACAACATTAAGAAGAAACTTGCTTTCTAGACCAAACTTTAACGATTGGTTTCGATCGAGGATTGTCCTAAGAGTGATGGAAAGACTTGAAATCGTTTCAACACCTATGATCCCTATGCCAGCTGAAAATGCTTCTCAATGTGAACAAGATAGTTATAAGGAAACTTATAAGAAGTATAATGAAGTTGCTTGTCTTATGCTCAGCAGTATGACTCCTGAGTTGGTCAAGCAGTTTGAGTAGAAATGGCCGGATCAAATGATCACTGAGCTACGTGCATTGTATGAGAAACAAGCAGGCCTTGAGCTGAATGACTTGATTCGAGATGTACATGCATGTCATCATGTGTCTGGAACACCAGTGGGGAATCATGTTCTACACATGAAAAGCTTGTTTGATCGCTTGGACATGATGAAATATGCCTATCATGACCCTGTAGCTGTGAGTATAACTCTTAATTCTCTTTCACTTGAGTTTGAGGAATTTACTCGCACCTACAATATGCAAGGCATGAAAAAGAGTCTTAACGAACTCCATGCAATGCTGGTGGAATTCGAAAAGAGTATTTCCAAGCGTAAGGTGAAAGACAGCCAAGTCCTTGTGATTGGTGGTGGTCAGGGCCAGAAAAGGAAAAAGAAACCGCTAAGTGCTAAAGGAAAAGTTGCTAAAGCTGGTAAAAATAAACAAGTTGTTGTTTATTCTTCCAAGTCTAAGCAACCTCCTCCAGCCAAAAAGGAAAAGGTCGCTAAAGATGATGGGTGTCACCATTGTGGTATGAAAGGACACTGGAAGAGGAATTGTCCTAAGTATCTTTCCGAGGTGATAAATAAGAAGAACGGCTTGGCCGAATATTCAGGTATTTTCACTATCGAATTATTTTCTTTTGCTAAAACAAATACTTGGGTTTATGACACTGGTTGTGGAACTCATATTTGAAACTGGAAAATGGATCCTTGTACGTGCGTTGGCAACGACATACGTGTAGCAGTAGAAGCCATTGGAAGTTTTGACTTACCTTCAGGAATAATTATTGTGTTAGACAATTGTCATTATGTTCCTTCAATTGTTAGGGGAATTGTTTCAGCATCTGTATTAGAAGATTGTGGTTATGATAATAAAATTACGAATTTTGGTATTTCAGTTTCCAAGAATAATATGCATTGTTTTAATTGAATTAAAATTAATGGTATATTTGAAATTGATATGCATGACCGTCTTTCTTATACAAATAATTATGTTTTTAATGTAAGCACTAAACGAGTTAAGTCTAACTTAGACTCATCCTACCTATGGCATTGTCGTCTTGCACACATAGGCACATACACCGAATCGAAAGACTTCAATGTGAAGGACTTTTGAAATCAAGTGATGATTCATTTGATAGGTGTGAGTCTTGTGTATCGGGAAAAATGGCAAGGAAACCCTTCTCGTATGAGAATCAAAGGGACACTGACCTACTAGGAATCATACATAGTGATGTATGTGGTACCTTTAGGCATATGTCTAGGAAATGAGCTTACTACTTCGTAACATTTACGGTTGATTTCAGCCGTTATGGTTATGTTTACTTTCTTAAACATAAACATGAGGTGTTTGAAACATTCAAAGTGTTTCAAAACGAAGTAGAAAACCAACTTGGTAAAACCATCAAGATTCTCCGATCGGATCGTGGTGGTGAATACTTAAGCCTAGAGTTTAAGGATCATCTCAAAGCACGCGAAATTGTCCAACAACTTAATCCTCCCTATACTCCACAACACAATGGTGTATCGGAAAGGAGAAATCGAACCTTGCTAGACATGGTACGATCAATGATGAACCTTACAACTTTACCATTATCCTTTTGGGATTACGCCTTAGAGTCTGCTGTACGCATTCTCAACATGGTTCCAACCAAGAAGGTTGATAAGACACCATATGAAATATGGCATGTGCAAGCCCCTAATCTGTCTTACTTAAAGGTCTGGGGATGTGAGACATTCGTTAAACGCGATTCGCCTGACAAACTCGAGCAAGATCTGTTAAGTGTATTTTCGTAGGATACCCAAAGGAAACGATGAGTAACTATTTCTATAGTCCTTCCGAGAATACTGTGAAAATTGCTCGGTATGCTGAGTTTTTTGAAACACTGCTTATCGCTCAAGGAAACAGTGGGAGGGTTGTAGAACTTGACGAGGTTCAAGAGGAAGATACATCACCTTCTACTCACACTGGTGATCAACAATTTTTTTTTGGGGGGGGGGATAGTATTGAGCCTCATGATATGCCTCAATCTGATCTTCAAGTTGCGATTGAGCTTCATGACATGACTCAGTCTCAAAATCAAATTGCTGATGCTCCAATTCATAGGTCCGAAAGGACAATACGTGTCCCTCAAAAACTAAACCTAAACCTAAATTTAGATTTAGATAATGAGGATCATGTATCAGGGGATCTTAATGAACCTCGAAACTTGAAAGCTGCATTATCAAGGCCCGACGCTGAAAAATGGCTTCAAGCTGTGAATGTGGAGATACAGTCCATGAAAGAAAACAACGTTTGGGATTTGGTGGATCGTCCTCCAAATACCAAAAAGGTGGATTGTAAATGTATTTTTAAAATAAAGACCGACATGGACGGCAATATACACATCTATAAAGCTCGTCTCGTGGCAAAAGGCTTTACTCAAGTCTATGGCATAAATTATGAGGAAACCTTCTCCCCAGTGGCAGACATTAGGGCTATTAGAATTCTATTAGCCATAACAACATTCTACGAATATGAGATATGGCAAATGGATGTCAAGGCAGCCTTTCTGAATGGTTATCTAGACGAAGACGTCTATATGAATTAGCAAGAAGGTTTTATTGATCCATTACATTCCAACAAAGTGTGCAAGCTAAAAAGGTCCATTTATGGACTTAAGCAAGCATCACGAAGTTGGAATAAAAGATTTGATGAAGAAATCAAAAGGTTTGGTTTTGTTCAGAATTTCGATGAGCCATGTGTGTATCAAAAATTCAGTGGGAGTAATGTTACTATCTTAGTCTTATATGTAGATGACATATTGTTAATAGGAAACAATATTCTAATGCTTGAAGATGTTAAATCTCATCTTGGATAATGTTTTTCCATGAAAGACTTAGGTGAAGCATCATTTATTTTGGGAATCAAGATCTCGAGAGATAGATCCAAGCGGTTAATTGAGTTAAGTCAAAACGCTTACATTGATAAAATAATAAAGAGATTTAGTATGGAAAATTTCAAGCGTGGAAATTTACCAATGCAAGATGGACTTAAACTCAGCATCAAGGACAGTGCTTCTACACTTGAAGAGGTGGAGCGTATGCAAAGGATACCTTATGCTTCGGCAATAGGGTCTATTATGTATGCGGTAAGATGCACAAGACCTGATGTGGCTTTTGCGCAAAATATAGTAAGTAGGTTTCAACAGAACCCAGGCGAAAGACACTGGATTGCTGTAAAGAACATATTAAAGTACCTTAGGGCTACTAAAGATATGGTTCTGGTGTATGGTGGAAATCCTAAGGCTGAATTAAAAGTTAATGGTTATTGTGATGTCGGATTTCAGACTGACCATCCAAATCTCAAACTGGATATGTGTTCACCATCAATGGGGGAGCAGTAGTATGGAAGAGCAAGAAGCAATCCACTACAGCCATGTCTGCCACAGAATCCGAGTACATAGCAGCTGCTGAGGCTGCAATGGAAGCTGTTTAGATCCGAAAATTTATTTCTGGACTTGGTGTTGTTCCCACAACCAAGTCTCCTATGGATATGTATTGCGACAACACTGGTGCAATCATCATAGCGAATGAACCCGGGGTTCAGAAGGGAGCTAGACACTTTCAGAGGAAATTTCACTATATTCGTGAACAAGTTGAACGAGGTGAAATTCGAGTGCTCAAAGTTCACACGGATGATAACTTAGCAGATCCTTTTACAAAGGCACTGCAAAAGGCGAAGTTAACTCACTTAGCTGAGGGTATATGACTTCGTTTATCTAGTAATCACATGTAAATCTGTGGATTTAGTTTTTGGATATATGGATGTAATAAACAAATTTATTTATGAATGAAATAATATTTGTGATATTTTGTTTTCATTTATTATAGTATTTGTATCCTATTTTTCATGTTTTATCCTTGAATAATATTGTGTAATATCATTCTAAATATTCGTTGTCAATTGATCATATGGGAATATGATTGAATTAAGACAATATCTGAGTGTTTAGTCAACTTGGCTCACTAACTCACATGGTATCCATTATGATGCATACTGGATTATCCCACATAAATTATTACTTACGGATCCTTGTCATTAAATATAATTCATAAGGTTTATTATACTTAGACTTGAGATGCAAGTTGCTACTCATGTACGTAGTGCATTATTTGATCATAGTCAATACTATTCCTGGATATGGGTAGCAAAAAGGCTATTTTTGGTAATGTTCCGAAATACGATGACTACCAGTTGTATTCAAGATAGGATTTGTTCCTTCAGTGAAAACTGAAGTTAGATACTTACTGGGCCACTCATGAATACTTAAGATGTATGTTCGGCCGAAACCAAATGAATCTAGATGTGTCTCGATTATATTTGGTAATCTTTAAGTGATTCGCGAAATGAGAAACAGTAGTTAAAATTGAATGATTTTGATCCATCTATATATTTTAACTAGAGTATCTGAAGCAAAGGGATATGAACCGACTATAGACTCACCGTGACTTTGGAGAAACTTCACTCGTGCATTTATGGGAGCATTGATATGGTGCTAGACATTAATCAATGTTATCATGTTTATTTGAACTTATTCAAAAGTGGGAGTTGTAGGTATTTGAATAGTGTCGAATAAATATGTGACTGTAAATGTGTGAGACTATGGGAGTGCACACATCAACATTTAGACACGACTACTAGTTTAATATATTTATTGAATGTTACTTAATGTGTTAAGTGTAATGTTTATTAAGTGGAGTGATGTATTATATAAATAAGGAGGTTTTCTTATTCTTATACAACTTGGGCTCCAAGATATGGTTTGGCTATAAAAGGAACTCCAAGTCCCGATTTCTCCTAACCCTACAAATCGATTAAGAGAGAAAGCAATAAATCGATTATTGCCTCCTCCCCTTAACCGATCGACCAAGATCCCTAAAGGGTTTCGGTTTGTTTCGGTTTTCGTATACAAGAGTTGTGGAGTTAAACGTGTACTAGCATACTAGTCGGTCGATAAAGAAGGTGTCGCGTACGCAATCGTAGTAAAACCTTACTTTAGGTTTTGGTTTATTTGCTTGCTCAATAAGGTACACAATTATATCCGATTTATTAATTACAATGTGATCCTAATTTCCGCTGTATATAATTATTTGACAATTCTATTTGAGGTCTATACCTATAATTATTTGATTGTTTAAAAAGTATTCCGTAATACTTTTAAGTCTGTAACCAAATACAATTGTTAAAAAGTGAAATATAACCAAACAATGTTTTTTGTATTTCACTTGTCTCATATTTTCTATTTAAAGTTAACATCCGTTACTTTTGATGTGCAGTTTGCAACATAATACCATCATCAATGCAATGACGGTCAATAAAGAAGGTGTCCTAGCTACTGGAGGCGACAATTTGTTTATAATCAACATTATATTACACTACTCACTATCCATTTTAAAATTTTCTAAATTTCATTTTATTAGGATATATGTTCAGTAATTGACTTGTAATCTTTTTAATGAAAGGTGACAATGGGAGTTTGTGGTTTTGGGACTGGAAAAAAGTGGTCCCAGTTTCCAGCAATCACAAACGATTGTTCAACCTGGTACGCGCCTTGTATCCATTTAAATAGCAATAATGTGAGGATCGAATCAATTACCAAACGAGATATATTGATTTAACGATTTAGATCTAAGAATCACAAATGTGTTGCAGCGGATAAACACGTTTTGTAATAACAAGGTTATGATTAATTGAGTTATAAGTAAGAACAACGTTAAGAACATATAACTGAATTGAATCAACAACGCCTCAATTGACTTGTATTAATTTCAAAGGAATTACAAAATTATACAATCAACTTTTTCATCTCAAATGATAAAGGAACTACTTAATACAATCCCTGAGGCTACTAAGCTATGATCAAGTACAAATTACAATCGAGTAAAACTAATGCTGTAATCTATAGCCCATACTCTATAAAGATGTTTAATCTCTAATCAAACAGTCCAATCAACTGATTACCAACTCTCTGTAAAGTATTCTGATGAAGCACGTGAAATGTACCTTAGTTGTTGGTGATCTTCAGTAGTTGAGGATCTTCATCAGCTGTCGTCGCCGGTGATTATCCACCTCTACTGATCAGTTGGGGACGATGAGTTTCTACTGATCAGTATGTAGCTACTGATCAGTTCTTCAAAAGACTAGATACTGATCAGTTCTTTCTCTCTAGATACTGATCAGTACCTTGGGACTAAATAGTATGTTTTACTGCTGATTAGTAGACACAGTCTTGTCTACTGATCAGTAGCAAAGCATACTTAGTGCATTTTGTCCCAAGAATCTCCCCCCTTAGTGATAGCATATCCATGCTCATCACTATCACAAAAATCCGAAAGAAATTTCTTCAAAAGACAAAGTTGCTTACCTTTTCATCATTGATTTCGCGGTTGATCCTTTGACAAGTAAGCATACTTTTCTTTGATTTGCCCATTTATCTTCCAAACCAGCTCAACTGCTCTTCTAGAGTTTGGAGATGCTTTCAGTTTTCTTTTCATTAATATGCACATCATTCCAGGATCATGGTTATACTTCTTTTCAACAAGAAAGAACTCTGCAGTACCATCTTTTCTATGAATGCAGTAGATGTCATTTCTGTCAATCAAAGTCCATGACACTACCTCAGAGAATCTCCTTACTTTTTTAGCCATAAGTTATGGTTCAAAGCATATCATGAGCAGGTCTAGAAGAAGAAAGTTTAAATCGAAGTCTAGCTTATGTTTCTTCACATATTTCTTTTTCCCAATGGCAAGCATCTCTTGCAGTTCAGCTCTAGTTAACTCACAAAATAGTCTTTTGTGAGAGGAGAAAATTTGTCCAGAGTTGTCAGCTCTAATCACCTTGACACGATCTTTTCCTTCAACCACCACATTGCACCAATCAGTAATTGGTACTATCTTGTTAATAGGCTCAGGTGTCTCAATGGCTCCATACTTGACAAGATCTCTCATGTCATGGAAAGTTCTTCTTTTAGAAGCTTCATACTCATTTTCAATCTCCTTATGTGAAGAACCCCCAACAGATGATGAACACCCAACATCTATCCTTTTTATTTTGAGTGGCTACTCGGGGCTCTCATTGCCTTCTTGATCAAGTGCCTCTACCCTCCTTTTCTCCTCAATTTCCCTCCTTACAGGCACATCTTGTAAATTTTGAGTCACCTTTGATCTTATCTCCCCACTTCTATTCCTTTTAAGTAGACCACTTGGTGCTCTTCTTCTATTGTCATGAGTCTTCTTTAGCTTCCTTTCTAACATGAATTGCTCCTTGTCCTCCTTTAACTTCTCTTCCCTTCTCACTTCTTCATACCTTGTCACCAGTGTACTGATCTTCATTTGTTTGACTGACTTAGGATTTGCTCATTTGCTCACCAAGTAGTCAATAAACTTTTTTCTATCTTCCTTCTGCTTGTCAGTAACTTCCTTTTCTTTGACTGGAGACCTTTTTCTTTTCTCAACCTTCTTTGATAGCTTAGCCTTCTTTTCAGCTTCCTCCAACAATCTCTGATCTTCTGCAACCCACTCTTCTTTCATTTTGAGGGCAAGTTATTTATCTTGCTCAAGTTGAGTTTCTGCCCTTTGGACTTTTTCTTTAAGAACAGCATCCAGCTCAGCTTCCTTTCTTTTTTCAGACAACACAATTGCCTTTTTTGTTTTTGGTTGGTCTTGGGGTTCTTTAAGCTTAAGAGTTTTGGACCCAACTTTTCTTTTGTATGTGTTTTCAGTACTTTGAGTTGAAGCTTTGCTTTGGTCTTGAGGCTCTTTGATCATGATAGACTTAGATGCAACCTTTTTCTTTGCCTTTTCTGCTTCCTTCTGGGCTTCAGCATCAATCTTGAGAATCTCTGCTTTAGCTTTCTCAAAGTTTTCCTTTGTGAGCATAGATGGATCCACAAATCTAGACAGATCTTGAGTCCAAGTGTCTACTTTCAGAGGATCTGGAGAGAACACATTGTCAAGAGCTACATCAGCTGCTGGAGGGGCTTCAGTAGATGCAGAAGCATCATCAGTAGTTGCACTTTGATCAGTAGGCTTCTCCCCCTCAGCCTCTTCAAACACAACCATCTTCCATTTTTCTTCTTTTTCAGCTGCTGAAGGATCAGTAGATACATCTTCTGTAGCTGGGACATCAGTTGTTGAGATATCAGTTGCTAGAGCATCAACTGCTGGAGCATCAGCTGCTGGGGCATCAGTACTTGGAACATCAGCAGCTGGTTCATCAGCAGCTGGAGCATCAGTAGTTGGAATTTCTACGGACAACTCATCAGCTACTGTAGCTCCATCACCTTTTATAGTTATCTCCTCCTCCACTTCTTTTTCAACTGTAATCTCCTCCTCATCAGCTGTCACTTTCTCCATTTCCATCTCCTTCTCAATACTTTCAATCTCCTCTTCAACCATAACCACCATCTCCCCCTTAGTGGTTGCATCCTCAGCATGCACACCACTATCAACCACATTCTCCACATTCTCCAAAACCAGCACACTCAGCTCTTCTTCCCTTTCTTCAGTTTGAACTGCTTGGTTTACTGATATGACTTTCTTGAGGACCTTGCCAGTCTTGGCTCTTTTAAGCATGGAAGTGTGTGAAAGTTTGACTTTTTTAGCAAGCTTGGCCATCTTCCTCTTCAACATTTTAATTTCCTGGCCTTGCTTGATCACCTTCTCCTCTAGAATGGTACATTTTTTCGTCAATTCATTTATTTGCACACTGTTCTCCACACTCTCCTGTTGAATACCAACATGAGGTAGATCTCGGAACAAAGGATCCATATCAAGCCTAGCTTGACCAGCTGAACCCCCCATGGTTTCTTGGCACCAGGGACCTTCACATGAAGGATCAAAAGATCCTCCATAGAGTGAAGCTGCCATAGATTGGGTCTTAATGCCTATCACCCTGTCCTGTGTCACACTAGGTGTAGCAACAGTAGGGTGAGCCCTTTCTACATGGTCATGCAGCTCCTTAGTGACCACCTATGTGAGGTAGGGTGAGACCTCAGGTGTACCCTTTGAGACTGAAAGAGACTTATAGATTTCAAAGGTTTGAGAGTTATGAATATCATCATCTTCATTATCATCATAGAGAGCAGTGTATTGATAGGTCTCAGGGATTGGGTTTCCAGAAACAAGGGTTGAAGGACCCCCTTGAGTCTGCTCATGCACCTCTGCATCA